>BPTQ01000008.1:207575011-207599341 GCA_019973895.1 Chrysanthemum seticuspe | reverse complement strand
CACTTAACTTTTGGTATGTTGTGAGTTGTTAATTCGTATCTAACTTTTCTTGCAGGTTTGTTGTATATTTTTTGGTTTTTGACTCACCTGATATACTTTGTGTATGTCAAAGAGTTAGCTAGTCCAAAGGGTACAGCTTTGGTAAAGACACATCAAATCTGTTGATAGCTGTAATGATTTGCTCAAAATCATTGGGTCTGCAACCACCCATGCTTAATTGTTGAGTGTTGTATGGTTTTCAATTCACCATGGTTTATTCCTTTTTGGAATCCAAGAATTGGCTAGCCCACTTGTATATGGTTTGTGGTACAGGCAGTGGCATTCCATATTTGGTTCTCAATTCACCAATCCTAAGAATTGACTAGTCCTGAGCAAACGGCTACAGGTAAAGACATTTCAAATCCGTTTATATGGTTGCTGGTTTGCCAATAAATCAGATGGTTATCAGTGTACCATAGTTTACGAACTAAAACATATGGCTACTCCAGTAGTGATGGCTATTGGTAAAGAGACATCAAATCCATTTATTTTCAATGATTCACCTCTCACAGGAGTTAACACACCTGGATGTGATGAGAATAGTATGAAACTAATCTGTTTTGATGTACCTTTTGTCATTTGTTGCTGCAAAGATATGGATTTTCAGAGTTTCTTCATCATAGAGATGTTCTTTGGATTCTTTGCTGTTGCTGTAAGATCTATCAAGAAACTGGAACTTAACAAGTCAAATTCCAGTTTAGGGGAGGATTGTTGGGAATTATGTGAAAGTCTGATTATGCTGAACTTAATGCCGAAGTGTTTCTACTGAAGTGAAGTGGATTCTGCTGAAGACTTATTCTACTGAAGAATAATAGTGATTAGTTTGATTCTGCGGAAGTGTTTATTCCGTATTTAGTTTATTTAGTGTGGATATACATGAGCTTTATTAGGAAGTGATTGTGTATATCTTGTTTAGTTTTATGATTATACGTTTCTTGGAAAACGGTTTAGCGATATTGTTTAGGGTTCCTTATCTATAAAAGGAACACATTAGAAAGGTTTATGTATCGATTGAAAAACTCAGTTTTAGTTAATATAAAGATCCATAGAGGATCAAGAAGTTCTTAGTTATTTGTTACTTGTGTTTATATTCCGCTGATAAACATTAGTAGTAGAGATTGTCTTTTATTGTGCTTGTGATTACATAGGCATATATAACGATCCACGAGCTCAAGATCTATCAAGGTCTGTGTCTGTTTCAACATTTGTGGCCGAAATACTCACCGGAAAAAGGGTGCGGGTGTCGAATGACCAAACCCTAACACTAACTTACATATATACAAAGTTAAAAAAATGAAATTCACAAGTGAGGGAAAGGGTAGGGTAGGTGATGTAAATTCGACCACAGGGACCAATTTTGTAATTTTCGGTATCTTTTGCTAATATTAGGCTCGGGGCTTATTTGGACAAGTAAACGCGAGATAAAAATTACAAAACTTACGCCATTGCTTTTAAAACAATATTTCTGATAAAATTGAGTATTCACACAAATAATTTTCTCGTAAATATATAAAATTATATATTAAATAGACTAAAATACACCGTTGGTCCCTAAACTTGGCAGGACGGATCGCGATGGGACGAAACTCGCCCTTTTCATCGCCACAGGTCCAAACCTTGGCCATTAAATGCCAGATTCGTCCCTTGACCAATAACGGCGTTGTCAACGTTCCGTTATACGCAAAAAAAACCCGTAATCATGTTACTGTTGAGGGTACAATAGTCATTTTGTTTTATATACTGTAGCACCTGTCTTGTCCAATTTCCCGCCATTTTGTACAATATAACAAAACCGTGTACTCATTGCTCATCCCTAAACTTGTTTTGGAAGCCTACCCAGAAAACCCTAATGCAATGTCTATCATCAAATCAAATAATCTGAGTAAGAAAATAACAAACAACCACCTTGGATTTACTCTGTGGCGAGTAAGGGAATATCCATTATATGATGATCGTGAAACGGAAGAAAGAGCTGCAGTCAGGAGATATTGTAAGTCTTTTTTGGTTAGAGCCTATTACAATCATATGTTAGTACGACTGATTAAGTTATTCCCCTTTTAGGTAACTTTAGCTTAACAATGTTTTTGTACATTTTTTTATACAGCGGGTGAACCTGGATCGTTTAGCATGATGTTCCATTATGAAGGTACATTCAAATACTTTCCAGGTAGGATATATCAAGGAGGCAAGAAATGCCTTGTTGATCTTGTGGAAATAAAAGAGGTATCTGTTGATGAAATGGATGCTCTCATGACCCAAATCGGTTATGAGTCTGGACAAACCAATTATTTCTACTTTCTTAAGCCTGGTTGTACATTAGACGACGGTTTGTTTTCTTTGCGTGAACCTGCTAATCTAGACTTGTTGAAAGATGTTGTCATACAGCATAAGCTGATAGACGTGTATGTTGAAATAGGGAAGACTAGATTAGAACTTTCTGAAATGTCCCCACAATCAATTAAGACTATGTTTTGGGAGATGGATGAAGATAGGAGAAAAGTTGCTACTGCGGCTATTCAATTCTGTTGTAGACGGTTGGTGTTAGATGATATAGATAATGAACCTTCCCTAGATCCGTTTATCCAACTTACACAATTGCCTGTGGACGTCAATGATATTGGTGAATCTAGCAATTTGCCAAACATTGAGCCACTCTTTTCCACCTTAGACTGCTCATTTGCTAGCCAACCTGTTCAAAACAGTGAGCGTGCTTTAGTAGTTATTGATGAGAGCAATGCTATAAAGGAGCCTGATAATGTTGAGATTAATCTGTTTAGAGTGAGTCAAGGGAAGCACTTTGACAAAGGTGGAACAGCACTAGTTGATGTCAATAACACCTTTGAGGAGCCTGAAAATTTTGAGGTTAATCTGTTTCAATTGACTCAGGAGAAGCATTTACACAAAGCATGCAGACCACTAGTTGATGTGAATAACAGGTTTGAGGAGCCTGATGTGGATGTAACTCTGTTTCAACTGATTCAGGATAACATGGAAGAGGATCCTGTTGTTGATGTTACTCTGTTACAAGCGAGTGACACTAGTGAATTTGGCAATGCAGTTGAACCAAATCAAGATAACACTTGTCAATAGAATGATGCACAGCTTGGTATGCTACAAGTAGGTCAAAGTAATGATTTAGGTGAAGAAGGAACAACCAGTAATATAAGTGATGACAGGCAGTTGGTAAATGATTTACCTGTGATGGTTGATGAAGTATTTTCTAGTGACCATGTTAGTTTCCAACACGCACACTTTGCTAATGGCGTCTATACCACTTTTTTCTATACTGGTCAGGAGTTTGGTACTGCAGGGGAAGTAAAAAACCTAGTAAGAGAGCATTCAATAGAAACTAGGAGGGAGTTGTTGTTTTTGAAGAATGACAAAACAAGAATAAGGGTCAGGTGTAGGGGTTGTGTTCCAGTTTCAGGCCCAACTGAAGGTCCTGGACTGGATATTGGCCCATCTAGAAGTCCATTAAGCAGAAGGGGTATAAATGCATTGCTTTATGGCAAAAAGGACCCTTCACAAATACTCTGCCCATGGCTATTGTTTGTCGGCAGGAATGGTGAGACAGGTATCTGGTCAGTCAGAACATATAATGAGCAACACACTTGTTTGCAATCAAGGGAAGTCAGAGCTTTTGACCTTCGCTATATCTCACAGAAAATTACAACACAAGTTGAAACAAATCCAGAGCTTCCTGTCAGGTCTGTGCATAATCAACTTACCAACCAATACGACCTTCAAGTGTCCCTGCAGAAGGTTTTAAGGGCCAAAAACCTAGCAATAACAGCCATCAGGGGTCAATTCAAGCTACAATTTACCATGTTGAGAGATTATGTTCAAGAGTTGCAGAAGACAAACCCTAATACAACAGTGGAGATGAATGTGGAACGACCTCTGGATGAGTCTCTTCCAACCAGAGAATTCAAGAGAGTGTATGTTTGTTTAGGTGCACTGAAGCAAGGATTTAAAGATTGTGGGAGATCGTTGTTGGGGTTGGCTGCTTTTCCAATTCGTGGTCCTTTCAATGGTCAACTGATGACAGCTGTGGGAATTGATAGCAACAATGGTATATACCCTTTCGCTTATGCTTTTGTTGATTCAGATAACATAGGATCATGGACTTGGTTTCTTCATTGTTTATCCGATGATTTAGCACTTGGGCCAATTTCAAGCATCACTTTTATTACTGACATGAATAAGGTACTCTCTTACTCTGTTCATGAATTTAAGTCTCACTGTTTTGAAACAGACAGTAAAGATATTTGATTTTGTGCAGGATATAAGTAGAGTTGTAGCAGAAGTTTTTGAAAGTGCAGAACACAGATTCTGTATTAAAAGCATTCATGAGAAAATAAAATTGCAATGGAAAGGTATCTGTGGAAATATGCAACAGCCTCAACTGTTGTACAGTTTCTGAAAGCTATGGCTGATCTCAAGAAACTTAATCAACCAGCCCATGATTGGTTAAGTATGTCACACCCCCAAATTACCTGTTTTGCAGCGGAATGGAATTCCTGGGGGTTGACTGTCATAGCATCACAATCACAGTTATATTGAACGACCTAAAGTGTCGTTTGAAAAATACATGGCTTGATTTAATAAAAACATTCAGAGTTACAAAGATAGGTCCCAAATGAAAGTTACTATGTGCGGAAAATAAGTTTGGTACAAGTCAAACGATGTTTTTAAAGTATATAAATCCCATGTGAGACGCGTCGTCACCGCGACTCTATGATATGTCCACATGCATGCCATGAAGTGAATGCCTTAGTTACTTGAAAATACATTGCTAAAAGTGTCAACACAAAGGTTGAGTGAGTTCATAGAGTTGTTGAAAATGTTAAATACGACTACCACAAGTATATATTATGTATGACAATGTCGTCACAAAAATGATACAATTGCCTAAGCACATGACACCGAAGCTTGACTGATGTTCGCCCCAACAGAGTGTTTGCCAAACAACTCAAATAATGATAATGACATGAAATGCATCCGTCCGGTTGGAATCCGCCAACCCGGATGGAGGTGTCACCCTCGATAGATCTATCCACTCACTCACGCTTCTATGAAATTAACGGTTCATGTTCATGAAATGGGGACATTTAACTGGCAATGAGGTAACTTAAGCAATGTAATGAATTTGATATACTTGGCATCGTAATAAAATGATGTACAATGTATTCTCCCCCGTAGGTTTGAAATAAGTAAAAACTTGAATAAATCGGGGCTATGAAAACTCACCTGTTGCAATGATAATGATGATGTAATGGCAATACTGAAATGAGGAGCAACCTCTGACCGTGACCTATTATGAATGATATGTTCTAATGTAAATCATGAAACAATGTCGTGCATGCAATTCCATAGGATATTCATACCACTTGTACGTTTTGGAAATAATGTTTATCGTTAAAATATATGTTTATGACATCCTGTCGTATCAAAAATACTCTACAAGTAGTTACGTTGAAACAACCTCCTATGATAGTCGCAAAATGGTGTACATCGAGTGTTAGGAAACAAACCCAACAGTTTTGGGAAGCTTGCATCATTATCTCAAAGTTTTAGTATTTAAGTTTCCATCCTAGAGGTCTCGATCACAAAGGAAAATATAAGTTAAGTATGGTACTTTAGTCCAAAGTATAGTTTAAGGGTGGTTTTTCGGCAAAGTTTAAGTGATCGTAATTAATTCATTACAACTCCATTAGACAAACGGTCGGTCATTTTGGAAAATATGCTTGGCGAACTTACTTTTACTAGAAGGCATCGTTTTCTCAAAAGTATTCTATCGATATGAAAAATGGCTCCAAACATGGTCATTTGCGATAACCACTTTGGTCTAGTAGAAAATATACAAGTGTTAATACTTGTGAAAATAAGTACGATAGTCATAATTTATCCCAATTACAATTACATATTCAAAAATATTAATCCGGTTCGTTAAGCCACAACAAGCTATCCATAGGATTAGCCTCGTGTTTTAAAACAACACCGATCCAAACGCTCATTTATGGACTCTAAAATGGATAATTTAAGTAAGCAATCCAAACACTCCATTATATTTTAATAAACCCTTGTGCTTATAAAATATCGTTTTTATAAGGTTTCTAACGTTCCCTAATAGTTTATAGATGATACAATAGCATTTGGTAAAGTTTTCAAAGCTCAAACGGACTCGAAAACGCCTAAAAACATCAATTTTATTTCCCATCAGCAATGGGCACTTTGACTTTTTCAGAAAAATCGTCCGTCTTTGACCATGCTTAAATCTCTCATTTTACACTTTTAAGCTTAAAAATCTCGCGGTTAATAGTAAAACATCATTTCGGACTACTTTTGTGTTTTACGCTTAAGCCAATTCGGACCCGAAAGGGGTCAAAACCTCGATTTAAAATCATATCAGCATATATATTTTTACAAGTTGCTGTCAAAAAAAATATAAGTTTCGTTAAACTTTAATTGGCCACAATCTCTTCGTTTTAAGTCCGTTTTCTACGTTCTTTATATCCACGGAATCGTGATAATATATAATAATATATTTTTAATAAGTCGACACATTTTATAGCGCTTAAGACTCATTTTTGACTCGTAAAAAGT
This sequence comes from Chrysanthemum seticuspe, assembly GCA_019973895.1. Lineage (NCBI taxonomy): Eukaryota > Viridiplantae > Streptophyta > Magnoliopsida > Asterales > Asteraceae > Chrysanthemum > Chrysanthemum seticuspe. Next base: position 207,592,696 of record BPTQ01000008.1, on the reverse strand, counting down.
CAAGATTACATGCTGAATTTTCTGTACCAAATATCTTTCGTCGTCAAACTTGAAAAATTCATATCTTCTTCGTTATAACTCCGTTTTAATCCGTTCAAGCGGCCACGTTTTCGTTTTAAAGTGTATTTTCTAAATATCTAGCCCAAAATATTTTGCAAACTGTCGGATTTTCCAGATTTTCAAATTATGGACAGACCCTTAATAATAGTTGTCGAAATGAGTTTTTATCGCGCAAAACCTATTCTAACCAATTCAAAACAACTCCGAAGCTATTCAAATCCTACCATACACCTTCTTAGGGTGTCATGGGTTCCTAGGCATCATCAAAATGATATGATTCAAGGGATTAATTTTAGGAAGACATATATATGTATAACTCTAAAATCAAAGTAAAAGTGGTACAAACATCATAAGACTTGCATGTTTTCTCAATAATGATGAAATGAATATGAGAATGAATATGAAATATAATTATGAAAATGAAAAGCTTACAAGTAACTTGATGAGGTTTATGATAACAAAGGGTTTTTCCTAATCACCCAAGGTTTATATTACAAAACCTTAACAAGAGTGATACTAGTGTAATTAAAACTTGATTAGAGAAAAAAATACTTGATCTCCTTCTTGGTCCTCAACAGTGGCCGGTTTCTTGGGGAGAAGAGGAAGATAGATTTGTTTTTACACTTTGATATTTAGGCATCTATGTGTTGAGTTGTAAGTGAAAATGAATATAAGTAATATATATGTAGATATTTTGCATCCTCATGTTATGACTCATCTTATGAATGTCGACAATCTTAAAAGAAATAAAAGAGTTGTATCTTTTGAAATGAATTAAATGTACAAGTGTAGGATGAAGGTGTAGATACTTAAAGGTAATTAGTAACTTGTATATTTATTTAAGCATTTAGGGTAGCGTTAGCTAAAAATAAATTTTAACGAATCAAAATAAAACATATTGAAGTCATAAAAATTATAACAATACATTTCTCACAAGAATTGAGTGAATAAATATTTATCGGGTTGAATTTACGAAAACCGTCGTAATTATATAAACATAACAATTTATATACAAAATAAATTGAAAACATCGGGTAAACTAATAATATAATTTTTATAGTCTTAAAATGAGTATAAAAATATATTAGGAATATTTTTTGGAAGTGTCGGATTAAATGTTCAAAATAATTGATTACGCGATAGCGTTTATTTAATAGGAAAATAAACGTTTAATGAAAAATGCAAACCCATGCATAATATTGATATGAAATGATGTTATTAATGTTGTGTAGACTAAATCTAGTCTATATGAAATGTCCTTGATAAAATGTTCATGAATTCGCAGCTAAACCACTAAGGTTACGCGAATTTGATACTCATAAACGTAGTTTACGATAAATGATGAAATAGTGAAACTTTTAAAGTTTGCAAAATGACCTGAAATTACGAGTTGTCACAAAGTAAGATACCACCGATTCATTGGTCAAGGTCACATTTTTCATGTAAGTGATCTATCACTTTCACTTACTTTGTATTCATAAATGCAGTATAAACAGTTATAATTAATACATGTTTATTACTTGTCATCTTTAGGGAGAGCTACTTCTGATGTGTTACTTAATAACATGTGTCAAGTGTTTCATGAGAAAATAAAAGAGGGGTTAAGCAAACCAATTATTACAGCCTTAGAATACATCAGGGAATACTGTATGAAGAGGATAATGCATGTTCTTATGGTGATTGAGAAGTGTGATGGGCCACTAACACTGTGGAGTTTGATATGACTCCTTGAGATCGTTTTGAGCCTCTAGGGTTAACAATAACAATGACAATAAACATGATACGCAGCGGAATAAAACAAATCAAAGTTATTGACACAAGGTTTTTATTTAATAATCACTCCAAGTCTCAAATATTATTTGATCAAAATAATACGGTTACACTAAACTTGTAACAGGGATCAAAGATCCTTGAGGCTAAACTAAACAAACACTAACCTAGGCGTTTATAGGAACACGCCTACACACACACACCTTTACTAGACGTCTACATTGGAAGACTTATATATTAAAACCTACACCCATGTCCTCTTTATATACTAGAGGATTGGGGTTTACAAGATACTACGAAGGACTAAATAATAAATCTTCTTTTGCAAGCAAGTCCTTCCATCTTTTTGTAGATTTCTTCTTTGTCACTTTAAGTCCTTGATGTTTCATTCTTTATTGTTTTGTATCATCGAATCAATAAACCCAACAATCTTACCCTATTTGATGATGACAAAACAAACATGGTTCTTGTACGAACTTCCCTAGACGAAGTAGCAGAAGTTGAGATCAGGGATCTCACCATGAATGAAACAAACCATGTCTTCCTTGTCTTCCCCTTAATCCATGCCATCGCACTCCCACATCTCTTCCCCTTTTTGTTATCAACAAATAGAGAATGTAAGTAGTAGAAATTTCCCCTTGAGTGGTGCATGAACATCAATGATTCTTCAAATCTGTAAGCTCCTTGTAATGATCACATGTGAAGAAAACCAAATATAACAAACTTGATAAAGAAGTAGAATAACCCAAACTTGTGTCTTATGTCTTGTTTATCCACGTGACTCCAAACTTATACTAACACCATATAAGTAGACCGCAATCTCTTGACAAAATCCTCATCTTCAATGAGACACTGAGCACTACAATGTAACTCCTTTAAGTTATAGTTAACTAGGTCTTCATCCATCCACCCCTTGACCTATGAAAACTAGATTTTGCAAGTCTTCGTCAACATCCTTTAAGCACGAACAAGTTATCTCCAAAGTGTAACACCCACTTTAAGATATGATAAAATCACGAATCTGTGTAACTCAACTACAATATCAAATAAGTTATAATCAATCATCTTCGTAATCAACTAATCCAATAAACCAAATACGAGCTTTTTAAATCTTTTAAGAACAACTTCCAAACTCCTGTGTGTGTGTGAACCAGTATCTCATGTGTGTGTATCCGATATCCTTCAAACCATCCAAGAATAAAAACCATATATTGTTCAATAAAGAACAAAATTCTCATAAGCTGCCATGTAAACTTCACAATGCAAAATCAAAACATATGTGCTTCAATCAGTAGGTCAAAATAATAACTTTTTTAACCGACCCATGATTTCGCATATACCAATCAGAATATCAAAATTACAATGGTAGCAATACTCCAATAGCACTTGAATTTCAAAAGTGGACAATGATTGAATTGAATATAATATCCTCAAGTGTCCACATGCAAATTAGACAAAAACACGTTAAAGTTGAGTGAATAAATTACGCATGCAATCAAACCGACTAATTCATAAATATGATATTTGAACCAATTATGATATATCAAGTGACCCATGTGAGAAGATTCGACCAATCAAAATACTCTCAATCTTTGTGTACGTACCATGCAAACAGTAGGATAAACGTGTGTAGTCATATCTCATGTACAACAGTGGAAACCAAACATGAGTATTAGCAACGTAACCCTTGTATCAAACTTCAACCAATACCATATTCGTAGCAGCACAGAGTTTCTGAATCGAGTAGCACTAAGAATCCATGAACGAGCAGCAAAGTATAGCAAACACGCGAGCAGTAGTAACCAAGATAGCACAAGCAGTGGTAATCGATATCACTAACAGTGGTTCGAGAAGCTAGCAGTGGAACCAATACCTTAGCAGTGGAAACGAGTATAACTAGCAGTGGTTGTGGGATAAGTAGCAGTGGTTACAAGGAAAGTAGCAGTAGAAACTCGAAAACTTCAGCAGTACAAAAAGTCTCAGCAGTACCAAATTCACTTGAACCTTCTATCACGACAGTATAAACTTTTCATTGGCAATACCAAATTTCTTGTCGTGGAGCATCACTAACTGTACAAAGTGAATTTGAGAATAAATTGAATGCAAAAAAACCCAATCAGTAGGCCCTTATACAATGTAAGAACTAATGACCAAGAATCTGATGTGGACCTCAAATCAACGAGTACCAATAGTAGATATCAACCAATAAGAATTCAATCCTCAAATCCATATTAATATGTCAATCTTCAAAACGATTTTTATATCGATGCAAGTATTCCGCACCAAAAGTGAATCTATGTATAAAGAATAGAGCACCGACCCACTAATAGGTATTGAATAAAGAAAATCTACACTCTTCAATCTTTAGACAACCAGAGTTTTTAGCATTATAACACATCATGTCAACATCACAGTAGCAACTTAGCATGATAACCACGTTGATCATAAAAATATTGAAGAACAAACCTTAAGAAAAATCCTAAAATTCGAATTTTTAAACCTGTTTCTGCAGTCAACTTCGACACTAAATAACTTTTGATTGAGAGCTCAGATCGACGATCCCTCCGGTGAAAAGTTAGATGGGTATATAGAGAAGCTCCAGTAAAAATTGTAGCCCGATCCAACGGTTAACGAGTAAGATATCGTCGTTTGAAAATTGTGCTGCAGAAGTTGCGAATTTTGCGTAAACTCGATTTTGTTCTTCCTTTTTCGCCAAGAAACCTTGTGAATCCCTAGGTAACGAGCTCCCCGAGCTCTGATACCAATTGTGGAGTTTGATATGACTCCTTGAGATCGTTTTGAGCCTCTAGGGTTAACAATAACAATGACAATAAACATGATACGCAGCGGAATAAAACAAATCAAAGTTATTGACACAAGGTTTTTATTTAATAATCACTCCAAGCCTCAAATATTATTTGATCAAAATAATACGGTTACACTAAACTTGTAACAGGGATCAAAGATCCTTGAGGCTAAACTAAACAAACACTAACCTAGGCGTTTATAGGAACACGCCTACACACACACACCTTTACTAGACGTCTACATTGGAAGACTTATATATTAAAACCTACACCCATGTCCTCTTTATATACTAGAGGATTAGGGTTTACAAGATACTACGAAGGACTAAATAATAAATCTTCTTTTGCAAGCAAGTCCTTCCATCTTTTTGTAGATTTCTTCTTTGTCACTTTAAGTCCTTGATGTTTCATTCTTTATTGTTTTGTATCATCGAATCAATAAACCCAACAAACACCAACTGCACAACACATGTTAGAGGCTATTAAGAAAGAGGTTGTTAAGTATAATGTGTTATGGAATGGGGGATCTAAGTTTCAGGTTAGTGGACCATGGGGTGACCAATGTGTAGTTAATGTTGTACACAAGACTTGTACTTGCAGAAGGTGGGAGATAACAAGTTTACCATGTAAACATGTTGTTGCTACCAATTGGAATATGGCTTTAAATGGCCAACAAGTCGGAGCTGTAGAAACATGGGCTCATCCTTGTTACTATCTTCTCACTTGGGAGGCTACCTACAAACACCATGTCCAGCCTATAACTAGCAGTGTACATTGGGAAAAATCAACTATGCCAACAACAATTGTTCCACCGAAATCCTAAACAAACCCGCCTACCGCAAAAGATAGAAAAAGAGTTAGGATAGCTCCTGAAAGTGAAGAGATTGTGAAGGATGGTAAGCTGTCAAGGGCTTGGAAGAGTGTCAGGTGTAGTATTTGTGGCATTGCTGGACACAACAAGGTAACATGCCTAGGGTATGCTGGAGCTGCAAGTAGTGGAACTGCCAATAAGGGAAATGTCAAACAGGTGCCTACTAAAGCTGCAGGAAAAAAGAAACATCCTAAAGGTAAAAAGGTAGCAGCAGATAAAGAAGCTGAAGGTACAGGTGTTGTTGTTGAAAGCCAAGTTAGTGCAGTTCAAGGAAGTGGTGTTCAATCTAAAAATCAAGAGCCAGCAACTGAAGATCCTATCATACATGATGCATCCCTGTCACAATCCCAGCAACATCAAGCTGAAGCAATTGCCGATCCCAGCATGCATGAGCAAGCCCAGTGTCAATCCCAGCAACATGATCAATCCCAGTCTGATTCTCAGATGCAGTCAACTGATGTTCAAGCACTTTCTGCTTCAACCCAGCCTGCTACACGAAGAGTGACTAGGCAGCAGGCTGCACTGGAAATAATGATGGCATCACCATAGGTCAAATCTGTTATGCTAATTATCTAGACGATGTTTCATCTATGTTATTTCCGATGGACAAGTTATGTACTCTAAAATCATATGTGTGTGTGTGTCTAACTGTAGCTCTCATGCTTTGAAAAGTATGCAATTTTATGCAGTTGGAATTATATCCATTTGCATTAACTATGGAACCATGTCATTATTGTGTATTTTTTTTAGATTGACTAAGCTTGATGTGTGAATAATTTGCATCAAAAGTAACCAAAGCTAAATAGAACCTCATAAGAATGTTGACATTTAAAAGTCAACCCTAAACAAATTGCTAACCATCTGCATACCCATAAGGCATAGAAAATCAGAAAAAAAACAAAACTGAATACTTCATAACAAGGTTACTACAATTCAAGATACAGAACATTAACCAAGTAGCCTCATTACATAAAAGGTTAAAAAGTTATCCCAATGCATAAACAATTAAGAACAACATCCAACTTAGCACCAGGTAAATCTTCCACTTCCACACATCACCTTGAGCAGCTACTAATCTTGCCTCAAGCTCATTTCTTCCCCTCAAAAGTCCTGGTATGATCATTCTTGAACGAGCACAGATTTCAGGATCATACCATCTTATCCACCGACAAGAAGACCCCTATTGATGATTATGACAAGTCATTAAACAACCACCATTGTTACAAACTTACACAAGAAATATTAAGACGCATCTGGCATTTAATGTTGACAACGACATTATTGGTCAAGGGACGAATCTGGCATTTAATGGCCAAGGTTTGGACATGTGGCGATGAAAAGGGCGAGTTTTGTCCCATCGCGATCCGGCCTGTCAAGTTTATGGACCAACGGTGTATTTTAGTCTATTAAATAGTTTCATGCGTTTTTTTTGTTGTGCCGAGGTGCGCTATGTAGAGATTCCCACGTTTTACGATAAAGTTCTGGTTTTATTTCAAATCGGCTCGAGAAGGTCCGAACTAAAAAACAAATAATAATAAATATAATTTAGTATTAAAATAGGTTCTTGAAAAATTACCGGTTGCTACACAACTAATCAATAATTAATAACTAGGTTTCATAGATCTAAGCAAACACACAAGAAATTTAGCCGGACATATTAAACACGCAAGCATACACACATACAATCGAAGACATAATGAAATCAATGAAGTAAAACACTTATCTTGATGTAAAATAGGGTATGAGAACCCTAAGATATTGTCCAAACCAGACTACAATCGTTCTAGGTTTTTACTCCACAAGTCTACCTCTTTAAAATTCAGAAAATTCGATTTCTATATATAATTTTACATTCGCGGCGGCTACGCCTTATAGGTGGGACGCCGTCAGATCGCCGTCATTAGGGATTCGTCTTGGCCAAGTAATAGTTGGGACGGCGTCACGTTGTGGTTGTGACGTCGTCTGATTCTAGATCTAGGCCGTCTGGGATGAAAAGTCTTCGTGACGCCCTTCCTCTTCAAAGCCTGACGCAGTCAGGTGTAATTTAGCAAAAAGTCTACTGAGCCGTTTCAAATTTAATTACGTATAAAGGGACGGTGTCACCTTCTGATTATGACGCCGTCAGCTTCAAAATTCAGCAGCTTGAGTGTCTTCGATCTTGACTTAGCCATTTTCTTCATATATTCACTCATTTTCGTCCAAATATGCATCATTCCAGCATTTTGCTTTCAAGAGACCTAAAAAGTGAAAAGGAACGAAATTAAGCAGTAACGGATATAAAAGTGGGCAATTAAGGGCTTAAATGACCCCTTAAAAGTGTACGTTTTAATTCGTTATCAAATATCTCTACACTTGGTATTTGCTTATCCTCAAGCAAATGTGCTTTTGGCCAATCAATTTATAAGTTAGGGGGCATTAAGCAATGGTTTAACATAATTTACAACAAGTAAAAGTACCGCAATAGTCATAACAAGCACGAAAATTATATACTAGCACCACACAAGGGGTGTTTGGATTCTCTCATCTCTCGGGTGTATATGAAAAATTATAAATGGAAATGGAAGATAAACACTCATTAACCGGTCATAGTACTAAGATTACCATAGGCTTGAGACTAGATCAAACCTCCACCGCTTTGGCGTAAGCACCTAGGAACAACTATCTAAGAGGTCTTTTAAAGGGTTGTAACATTAGGCTTACGGTAGGGAAACAAAGGGTTTGGTTGGATAGGTGATTCAGCTCCAGACGGTCAAGTTTTCTCACACAAGCTAGCCACTTGTGAATGGCCAACCGTAAGGAACTTAAAACAGTCTGGAACCGAATGCAATGAAGATCAGGAGAGTATAGTGTTTCCCCGGGTCGTTATATCCCAACGAGCTGTGCGATGAATCACCAAACGAATAGTGATCGGGAAGATTTGAACGGAAAAGAGTTTGATTGATTATAACTACAGAAAAGGTATATAAACTACAAGGGCTTAAATGCAAATTAAAGAGAATTAAAAAGATAAAAGATATTAAATAAATGCTATCACTATTTGCAAAATGATGTTTTTGATTTTTCTTTTATAAAACTGAATTAAAAACTACGTGACGTACAAAAGAAAATGTGATACTGAAGCAGTATTAGTCCTAAAAATATGAAAATGATATTTTTACAAACCTAATGATAAAAGAAAATTTTTAGAAAAAGAAAATTATTTTTAAAACTATTTATCTAATTATTATTAATTAAAAACTATTTTTACTTATTTAATAATAGCCTAAAATACAAGAAAATATGAAATAAAGCTAGAAAAATGAAATTATGACTTGGAAAAATCTAAAATAACAAAAGAGAATTTTAAAATCTAATTTTGTATTTTTCTGATTATTTTTGTATTTTCTATGAATTAAAAACTATTTAAAACTACTTAAATTGCTTAAAAATACAAATTTAACTAAGAAAAATCTGGAAAAATATTTTTTTGACTTTTTATATTTATCTTAACCTAAGAAAAATGAAAACTTATTTTTTTGAAACTTTTCTGAATTAATCGTATTAAATGCTAATTAAAAAGGCCTAAAAACTGATTTAAATAAAGAAAAATAGCAAACTGACTTAGAAAAATCTGAAAAATTCAAGATAAGTCTAAAATGATATTAAGAATCTAGTAAAAATATAAAAACAGGGGGTTGTGTGCAAGAATATGGAACTGCAAAGCAAGTGCTTATAAAGAAGCACTTGAAATAAGCCAAAAGGTCCCAAATGGGCACCAAACTGAAACAGAGGCTACAATAAGCTAAAAATACTCAAATGCAACAAGTTACAACTATCCTACACCTCTAAAGCACTCACTACCATGATTTGATGATTTGAGCTTATGTGCTAAAAAACAGTTTTGGGAGCTACTTTTAAGCTAAAGAATAAGCACTTAGATAAGCTGGAAACTAGAAAACAAATGTTGGAACTTAAAGAAGACCTGGCCAAGAACCTATAAACCAAAAACTAGACCTGGACAAGCTCTTATGAGCTTGTTGAGAGCCTGCACAAAACCTGTGCAGACTCAGTGAACACTGACTCAGTTGCACATGGCATATAAGCCTTAATTGACAAGCTATTTTGAAGCTTTTAGAAAATTACTAAAATTCCATAAAAATCATATTAAGTAACTAGACCAGCTGAACTATAAAAACCCATAATTTCACTTGAATTGAGCCAGAAATGAATCCATTAAAAATCACCCAAGTTGGGCTTAAAATGACTTTTTCATTTTTGACTTTTTAACTGTTTTTGAGATTTTGACCAAATTGAACTTTTGAGCTTATGAAATGGAATGATTATGATGTTTTAAGATGAAATGAAACTGAAATAAGCTAGCTTATGTAATTCTAAACCTAGAATGCAAGATTACACCTACTAATTTCAACAGATATGATAACTAGGAAAATTTTAAAGTGATTTTGACTATTAGAGTTCTAGAGTGCAAAGTATTGACAGATTTTACTCTAATTATCCTATATGTACCTAAAACAACTAAGCTTATCCACTCCACAATCCTCTAGCTCAGATTTCAAGCTCAATCCAAACACTAGTTTATCAAACTTACTTATGCAATCTACTAAGAAAATTCTAACCTAATCACTGACTATCACTAAAAACAGATCCAACAGTAATATATCAGTTAAATAGTGCAGAAATTACAACTAAATTATAAACTAAGATAGTTTTATGCAATTTGACAGAATCGATATAAGCAAACACTTACAAAAAAATCCTAGCCACAATGGCTTGCTACTGAGATCAAAGTAACCATTATCCTAAACTGATCTCAACCCCAAATCAAAACAATATCCAACCCTAATCCAACTCCATACCAGTAATGCATAACCAAATGAGCTTTTGTTGACCTTCTTTGACTTTTCTTGGAAAATGGAAATTAAAGAACAAGCATTGCTTAAATTAACTTAGTTAAATTTCAAATGACTTCAATAAACTAATATCAATCATTGGAACAGGTTAAACTTGATTTTGTAACAAGAACAAAAATGGCGGGAAAATAAAATTAGACAGAACACTGGTAATTGCTTGCTAAAACTTGTGAATTTATACTTAAAACAACTAGTAAATTACATTAAAACTGAAACCCAGAGAGTTTGAACATTAAAACTATAAAAACGATTACAATAAATTAGAGAAAATGGTCTAAAGCAGTGACACTTGTATCTTCAGTCTTCTTTTCTCTTTTATAGTTCCCACTAGGTTTCTTTTCTCTTTTCTTGGCCATTGATTGGGTAGAATTGATCTCATCCGTTTGATTACAATTTGGCGCCAAAACTTGTGCACATGGGTACTGGTGATTTGGGACAGGGGAAAGATATTAATTGTGTTTTGGAGGCTTGTGTTTGGAGGGGGGATTGGGGTATGGAAGAGGTTGAGTGTAGCAGGGTTGAGGTGAGGGATGACTGTGGTTGCAGGCATGGTGGGTGAAGGAAGACAGAAGAAAAAAAAGAGGGAAGGTGTATTTGTTTGAATGATGGGGTTGACTGGGGTGTTATATGAAAGGGGGTCCAAAAGCAGGGGGTCACAAGGTTTGGCAGGGTCCAAAGGGTTTTGAAAGGGGTCCAAATGGGTTTAAAGGGCTTTAATAAAACAAGGACCTTTTGTGCAATTTCTGAAAGTACAGGGACCAAAGCTGCCAAATTTCCAAAGTTGTTCCAAGGGACCATAAGTGACAAGCTTCAATAGTACAAGGACCAAACTTGACATTTTCAAAATTCCAAGGACTATTTTTGCCAAATTTGAAACTTGGAGGACCAAACTTGTAATTTCTCAAAACTTTTGATATTTTTCACCAAAGGACTAATTTTGAAAACTTATGATTTTAAAAGGACCTTTGGTGATTTTTCTTTTGAAATAAAGTGCTCAGGGACTATTTCTGATAATTTTTGAAACTTGGGGGACTGAAACTGCCAATTATGCAAACTTAGCTCATTTTTCATCTGATTTTAAACATTTTGCATCTGAAACATATAAAATGCAATTTTGAGATATTTTCAGTATTTTGATGCATTTCTGAGCATTTTTAAGTGTTTTGCAGTTCAGATTTAACCAAAAATGATGAGTATTTACACACTCATCAATCCCCCACACTAAACTATTGCTAGTCCCTAGCAATCTTTTGAGAAAAACTTAATGGATTTGAATCTCTTTACCAAAAGCCATTACTTCTGGAGTAGCCAAATGTTTCAGTTCAAGTAAGAACTATGGTACACCGATAACCATGTGATTTTGAGCAAACCACCAGCTTCCAACGGATTTGATTTGTCTTTACCAGAAGCCGTTTGCTTCTGGACTAGCCAACTCTTAGATAAATTATCAATATTATCTTTGGTGAGCTGATTACCAATTATGGTTTTCCAACTGCCTTTACCACAAGCCATAAACTTGCGGGCTAGCCAACTCTTCACTAATTAAAGATATGGTGAGCTGAATACCATACAATTTTGGGCAAATTGCAAGCCGTCAACGGATTTGAGATATCTTTACCAAGAGCCGTTTGCTCCTGGATTAGCCAATCCTTCTGTTTATTAGACATGGTGGACTGATAACCATAAGCTAAGTGAGTGTAAAACACTTACTCAAAAAAAAAATTTGGCCAAAAATGGGGGAATTGGGTGGTATACTTACATGATAAAATTCGTGAGAATTCCCCCCCACACTAGAAATGAATATTGCCCTCAATATTCAAAGTACCGGCTGTTATGCCGAAACATAGAACGTAAAAGGGAAATACTACGGCCATTATTTGAAAGATTTTTTTTTTTTTTTTTTTTTTTTTTTTTTTTTTTTTTGAAACTTTATATACAACAGCGGGGGGCAACTCCCCCACACTAGGGTGGTACACACGGGTGAAGACCCATGTTAAGCTACTGTTTTTGATTACCGAGTCGCTAGCTTGACTCGACCCCGAATTAATTTGTTCATGGGGAAGTAAGTGGAAGAAACAATCTCCATTGGACTTTCATTCAAGATGTTTGGGCAAACATTTGAAGCACGTGAAAGTTCCACACCGATGAGATATAGAGAGACAGATCCGGCTCACAGATGATAAATGAAAATGCCGGGGTCAAAGATAGTGTCTTCATTCCCGAAGGAGTGAAGATGAAGAGAAATCACAAGATATTTGAGGAAAGGAAGAAAGATTTTGATAACAATCAGGATCCATTCTTCATCCTCAAATGTAGACATATCGGGAGGAAGGGTGAAGGTAGTATCATTAATAAGCAGACTCGTATGATAGAGTACACCTTCCTCCGAGCCAATATCATCCTCAAGATCAAAATAGAAATGATCATGTTCCGGAGGAGATATGTCATGAGAGAGTTCACCGGAGAACTCTTCATGAAAAGAATCATTCACATGAAGTGAAATTGTGAACTCTTGTTCCATTGTGGGCTCATCACTATCCTCGGTCTGAGTATCAAAGAGTGGATTCTCAGAAATTAAAGTGAATTCAGAGTCGAATTCAAATAGAGGATTGGTGAAAGTAGCTTTGAATGTTTCGGGAACAAAGTGATCAACATTCTCTGTTGGACTGTTAGGGTGAGAAGTGAGTGAACGATCATTATCAAGGAGACTTTCAGTCTCTCCCAGATCGGCTTCGAAATCAAAGAGACCATCATCACTTCCCGATGAAAGTGGGTTGATGTGAGCGAGTTCATCGGTGAACTCCTCAAGAAGAGGATCAGACTGTGGGAGTGATGTCTCAACATACTCGATGTTTCCATAGGAAGCACAATCGTCGCTAAGATCAGAGAAAGTTTCAAAATGATCTTTTGAACACTCAAGAAGGGAAAGAGAATCACACATATGATCAGAAGTTCCTAGTGACTCTCTCGGGATTGGGGCAAGGTTCTCATCACTAGACTTTATGAATTCATCCGATTCCTTTTCAGGAACAGCGTCAAGATGCTCGTCCCCCATGTTCAGAGAGTGAGTGGGAGCTTCGGGTGTGATAGCAGTTGTTTGAGATGGAATCTCAACTGCTGGGATATCAACTGACTGAGGGAGTTGAGAAATATTATCTTTAAAAGGATAAAAACTCTCCTCGTCATCGTCATATAGAGCTGCCTTAAGAAATTGGGAACGTCTTAGAGCTGCTTGCTCTAGGACTAATAATTCTTCCCTAGATTGGCGGGCCTCTCGTTCTTCGGCTAGCAATTCTCCCATGGTCTTTTCACCACTCACTTGATTCTTAAAGTTACTAATCATTTCATCAAGTGTTTTCATTGCGGTTTCAAAATTTTGGGAGATTTCTTGAGACAACGGCTCAGGTGGAGTTTGAACCGTATGGTGCTGTGGAGGTTGGAGATTGTCAAACCTGTAAGAGTCATGATTGTTACAAGGAAATGGATTCCCTATTTGACAATCAGAGCTGAAATGGGGACCTCCACAGTTCTCACAACAGTAAAACTGTTGAGTCTGGACTGGTGAATTATATGGATATTGGTCATAACCAAAGTTCTGAGCATCACCGGAAAACTGTTCATAGACAAACGTGTTTCCGGATTGACACTCAAATCCTTGGTGAGGACCTCCACAAAATTCACAGCAGTTATGTTGATTATATGAAGATAAGTCGGGCTGTGGTGGGTAATTGGAAAAGTTTGAGGGGTCGTTAAATGAGTTCGGATTAGGATCATAATCAAATGAATTCCTCGAACCACAAAACAAACAACTCCCGTTACGAATATCATTACCACATTGTACACACGTACACCAACGACAGGGTGAACCAAAAAGAGGCTCACCACAACCGACACAAGGAATAAACGATTTCATTTGAGAGTAATGAGAAGGAATCAGTTTATTCAAAGAATCAACAAAACCAACATGGTGATCCGAATGACTATCAAGTCTCGAAGAACATTTTGAAAAATCCGGAGGTGGGACAAGTGGTGTGCTCTGAGAGCTAGCAATTTCCACCACTTCCGTTATGGTCTCTGGTTCTGGTTCTTGAGAAACGTGAAGATTAAGCAAGTCATTCTTGTTAGTCACCGGTCTAAATTCTGCATGCTTGCTTTTAACCGTAAATCGTGAAAGTTTAGGATCAATTTTAGACGGCTTAGGAGCAATTGAGGGTTTAGATCTTTGGATAACCGTAGGTTGGACGTATTTAGCACTTCCATTATCAGAGGGAAGTACCTGGTCCTTTGTCACCCCGGTTTCTCGTTCCATTTCCCTACGCAGAATTAATGGATCATCACGAACAACACGAATTCTTGACATTTGTGATAAAGTCTGAAGTTTTTCAACTTCGTCCCAGAATTCGTCGTAGTCGAGAGATTCCATGAGAATAGAAGAAGTTAGAATCAAATGGATAGAGGGTAAAGGGATAAAGAATCAAAAAGGGTAAGAGGGTAAAGATGAATATTTTTGGATTTTTGGATAAACATGATGTGAAAACAAAGAATGAAAATCTTTTTGGGTTTTTTATTTTTAAGATGTTTTTGGATTTTTGGATTTTTATAAGAAAATATAAACATATATAGATGGTATGAACAAGGAGTGAATATTCAAATTACTAATCTTCTAAACGGAAGATAATCAGCACAGCTCCCCGGCAGCGGCGCCAAAAATTTGATTCAGCTCCAGACGGTCAAGTTTTCTCACACAAGCTAGCCACTTGTGAATGGCCAACCGTAAGGAACTTAAAACAGTCTGGAACCGAATGCAATGAAGATCAGGAGAGTATAGTGTTTCCCCGGGTCGTTATGTCCCAACGAGCTGTGCGATGAATCACCAAACGAATAGTGATCGGGAAGATTTGAACGGAAAAGAGTTTGATTGATTATAACTACAGAAAAAGTATATAAACTACAAGGGCTTAAATGCAAATTAAAGAGAATTAAAAAGATAAAAGATATTAAATAAATGCTATCACTATTTGCAAAATGATGTTTTTGATTTTTCTTTTATAAAACTGAATTAAAAACTACGTGACGTACAAAAGAAAATGTGATACTGAAGCAGTATTAGTCCTAAAAATATGAAAATGATATTTTTACAAACCTAATGATAAAAGAAAATTTTTAGAAAAAGAAAATTATTTTTAAAACTATTTATCTAATTATTATTAATTAAAAACTATTTTTACTTATTTAATAATAGCCTAAAATACAAGAAAATATGAAATAAAGCTAGAAAAATGAAATTATGACTTGGAAAAATCTAAAATAACAAAAGAGAATTTTAAAAACTTATTTTGTATTTTTCTGATTATTTTTGTATTTTCTATGAATTAAAAACTATTTAAAACTACTTAAATTGCTTACAAATACAAATTTAACTAAGAAAAATCTGGAAAAATATTTTTTTGACTTTTTATATTTATCTTAACCTAAGAAAAATGAAAACTTATTTTTTTGAAACTTTTCTGAATTAATCGTATTAAATGCTAATTAAAAAGGCCTAAAAACTGATTTAAATAAAGAAAAATAGCAAACTGACTTAGAAAAATCTGAAAAATTCAAGATAAGTCTAAAATGATATTAAGAATCTAGGAAAAATATAAAAACAGGGGGTTGTGTGCAAGAATATGGAACTGCAAAGCAAGTGCTTATAAATAAGCACTTGAAATAAGCCAAAAGGTCCCAAATGGGCACCAAACTGAAACAGAGGCTACAATAAGCTAAAAATACTCAAATGCAACAAGTTACAACTATCCTACACCTCTAAAGCACTCACTACCATGATTTGATGATTTGAGCTTATGTGCTAAAAAACAGTTTTGGGAGCTAGTTTTAAGCTAAAGAATAAGCACTTAGATAAGCTGGAAACTAGAAAACAAATGTTGGAACTTAAAGAAGACCTGGCCAAGAACCTATAAACCAAAAACTAGACCTGGACAAGCTCTTATGAGCTTGTTGAGAGCCTGCACAAAACCTGTGCAGACTCAGTGAATACTGACTCAGTTGCACAGGGCATATAAGCCTTAATTGACAAGCTATTTTGAAGCTTTTAGAAAATTACTAAAATTCCATAAAAATCATATTAAGTAACTAGACCAGCTGAACTATAAAAACCCATAATTTCACTTGAATTGAGCTAGAAATGAATCCATTAAAAATCACCCAAGTTGGGCTTAAAATGACTTTTCATTTTTGACTTTTTAACTGTTTTTGAGATTTTGACCAAATTGAACTTTTGAGCTTATGAAATGGAATGATTATGATGTTTTAAGATGAAATGAAACTGAAATAAGCTAGCTTATGTAATTCTAAACCTAGAATGCAAGATTACACCTACTAATTTCAACAGATATGATAACTAGGAAAATTTTAAAGTGATTTTGACTATTAGAGTTCTAGAGTGCAAAGTATTGACAGATTTTACTCTAATTATCCTATATGTACCTAAAAAAACTAAGCTTATCCACTCCACAATCCTCTAGCTCAGATTTCAAGCTCAATCCAAACACTAGTTTATCAAACTTACTTATGCAATCTACTAAGAAAATTCTAACCTAATCACTGACTATCACTAAAAACAGATCCAACAGTAATATATCAGTTAAATAGTGCAGAAATTACAACTAAATTATAAACTAAGACAGTTTTATGCAATTTGACAGAATCGATATAAGCAAACACTTACAAAAAATCCTAGCCACAATGGCTTGCTACTGAGATCAAAGTAACCATTATCCTAAACTGATCTCAACCCCAAATCAAAACAATATCCAACCCCAATCCAACTCCATACCAGTAATGCAGAACCAAATGAGCTAATGACCATACCTCAACCTAACCCCAACCTATAACAAAACTAAACCCCAACTCTAGTCAAATCCTATTACCAATGAAACTAGAGTCATCGTTCGGTAACACCGATCCTAAAAAACATTCACAAACGAATATAGCTAAGACAGTTTAACGTATTTTGACAGAATCAAATATTAAATCAACATTAAAGACGTGATAAATTGACTATATAATGACAACCTAGACAAAAATCACTATCAGTCACTAATCCAATCTTAAAAGAATCATCTAACGTATTCATTCAAACTATTTGATCACAAACCTAACTCGAACTTTAGACTCGATCTCCTAACACCTCACCTATTCGAATCAAAAAAATCCATGTATATCCTATTAATCTCATTTTAGACAGTTATGAAACGTGAGATCTTGA
>BPTQ01000008.1:207536603-207569790 GCA_019973895.1 Chrysanthemum seticuspe | reverse complement strand
ATAGAAATAATCAAATTACTAATATGCAAAGAACCTTTTGCCAAATCGCTATAACAAATCCCAAGGAATAGATATTTTCCTTGTGTAATCTTTCCAAATACATGGCTAACCTTTTTGAGTCAAAATCAATTATATTTCTAGGTATCTCCTAGTTCTTCAAGAATCAATAAATGAACACAAATATAAGGCGACTATTTGTAATCAACATCTCTAACAGAAAATACCACGAACACTAATGTATCCGTATGTATTGCTAGGTGCTCGAGTTCTAGATAGTTCCAGAAACAGACAAAGTTGTTCACCATAGTCTCGGAGCACTCTCAGAGATGCTATGATTCCTGTTCGAAAAAGATTTGTGGGTATGTTGGTATTGTTTTGTAGTACGGACCAAGTCTACGACTATGACTTGAGTGGTTGTTGGTTTTGAGGTGGGTAGACGTCGTTGATTCAGACAGATTATCGTTACGATTCAAAGGAATGGAATTCTCCCTCCTTATACTAGAAACCCGATACTTCTACGTTTTGACCTAGAGGTTGTAACTAACCTTAGATACCGTCCATTAAAACTTTCCCTTGTCAAACTTCTCCTGATGGTGCCTACGACGACCATTATACTACTTACAAGGAGGGTTTTGACGACTTCTCAACGACCGTCAAGTCTCTCTTTGTTTCCAGTCTTGATAAGAAGACGTTCGATAAGGACTGTTGTTGGTGAGTTCAGTATCAGCATCTGAACCAGGCATGATGTTTTGTTATGGTTGTATGGGTGTTTAGAAAAAGCTTGTCCTTAGTATCGTAGAGACTCTCACGAGGCTCTGATACCACTTGTTGAAACAGACAAAGACCTTGATAGATCTTGAGCTCGTGGATCGTTATGTATGCCTATGTAATCACAAGCACCATAAAAGACAATCTCTACAACTAATGTTTATCAGCGGAATATAAACACAAGTAAATAACTAAGAACTTCTTGATCCTCTATGGATCTTTATATTAACTAAAACTGAGTTTTTCCAATCGGTACATAAACCTTTCTAATGTGTTCCTTTTATAGATAAGGAACCCTAAACAATATCGCTAAACCGTTTTCCAAGAAACGTATAATCATTAAACTAATAAAGATATACACAATCACTTCCTAATAAAGCTCATGTATATCCACACTAAATAAACTAAACACGGAATAAACACTTCCGCAGAATCAAACTAATCACTATTATTCTTCAGCAGAATAAGTCTTCGGCAGAATCTACTTCACATCAGTAGAAACACTTCGGCATTAAGTTCAGCATAATCAGACTTTCACATAATTCCCAACAATTAAGACCAAAGTCCCACCCGTACATGTCGTGAAAAATTTTAAATTTGGCGCTAAAATTGCCCTAACAAATATTTCTCATAGCTTATTACACAAATAAAATAGGACAAGACAAATGATCAAGGATAAGCATAGTTTCAAAGTTCCCGTTTTATTCTCCATCCCTACACTTAAACTGAACATTGTCCCCAATGTTCCCCAAAAGTATCAAAGTTATGATAATGAAAGGTAATTAAAAGAGAAAGAAACTATTACTCCCCTGATTAGCTTGGTAGGATCCGTCTGAAGTAGTGGTTATATTCTTTCCCAAGAAAAATGTATGCGTGAAAAGCTTCATCCAATCTTATGTTTCTTCTTCTTGATAAATAAAACCTGCACACTTTAAGAAAATAGACGAAACCTTCGAGTAAAATCGGTGGTAAAACTATATATGACTCTACTACACTAGGATATAATGCTTGTGGAATGAATGTTTGCAGATTTTCTGAAAATTAAGACCTGAGAATTTCCAAAAATTTATAAATAGCACAGAAAACGAGAGAAATTTATAAGCTGTTTCTGCTCCTCCTGACGTCGTCAGGTTATAATCCTGACGCCGTCAGGTTATCCTGACAGAAACTGGTCTGCTGCGTTTTTCTGGAAAAATTCTGGAAAAATTACACCTTTAAAATCTGGAAAAATTCCTGAAAAACATCCATTATGACTCGATACAAGCATTTGACTCTAACAAACACACATATATATCATTTTCAATAATCGTAGTTCTCATGTTCACGTTCTTTTGAAAACGTGTGTAATCCTTCCTACACTTATCCTTTTTGTAAAATACCTTTATATGTAGATAAGACGAGGTTAAAGACAAAATAAAGCATTTTCACAAATTCAAACATGAGAACATACAATAATTAAAAGATATATGACACACAAACAAGCAAACAATTAAGCATGGGTTGCCTCCCACGAAGCGCTTTTCTTTATTTATGAGTCTTGTAGCTAGACTCGAAGTCGTGCTCCTACGTGACTTCATTTCCATCACCTTCTTCCAAAATAATATCTTCATCATTGATTAGTTCGTTATTGTCCAACTGATAATGTTTCACACGTTGTCCATTTACGGTAAATTATTTTCCAACATTGTCTAATAATACCATGGCTCCATTGCCCATTTTCCTCTTTACTAAAAAAGGCCCATACCATCTTGATTTGAGTTTTCCCGAAAATAATCTCAACCTTGAATTATACAAAAGCACCTTATCTCCTTCCACAAACTCTCTAGAAATCTTTATTCGTTGATCATGCCATCTTTTCGCCCTTTCTTTATATGTGATCGATGATTCATAAGCTTCAAGTCTTAGTTCATCCAGCTCTTGAAGCTGTAAGAACCTATTTGACCCGACCTTAGAATAATCCATATTACAAGCCTTAAGTGACCAGTAGGCCTTTTGCTTAAGCTCAATAGGAAGATGGCATGCTTTCCCGTACACTAGGCGAAAAGGGGTTGTTCCGATGGGCGTTTTATAAGCCGTTCTGAATGCCCGGAGTGCCTCATCTAGTTTGAATGCCCAATCTTTTCTGTTTTGGTGGACCGTTTTTTCAAGTATTCGCTTTAATGCTCTATTTGTGTTCTCTACTTGTCCATTAGTTTGGGGGTGATATGCCGTAGAGAACCTGTGCGGAACACCATACTTCCTTATTATCTTTTCCATTTGAGCATTGCAAAAATGGGTTCCTCTATCACTAATCAATGCCTTGGGAATCCCAAATTGTGCGAAGAGCTTCTTAAGAAAATGAATGACTACCCTTGCATCATTAGTTCTAAGGGCTTGTGCCTCCACCCATTTGGACACATAATCAATGGCAACGAGAATGTATTCATTTCCTCCGGATGATGGAAAAGGTCCCATGAAATCGATACCCCAAACATCAAATATTTCGCAGACTTGGATATAGTTTTGAGGTGCTTCATCCCTCCTTGAGATGTTTCCCGATCGTTGGCATGCATCGCACGTTTGAACTAACCTCTTAACGTCGCGGAAGATAGTAGGCCAGTAGAATCCGGCATCAAAAACTTTTTGTGCCGTGACATTTATACCGTGATGCCCCCAGATGGTCTCGCGTGACACTCTATCATAATCCGATCAATCTCTCTTCCAGCAACACAACGTCGAATGATCTGATCGGGGCATATACGGAATAGGTAGGGCTCATCCCAAAAATAGTATTTCAGCGCGGTGAAGAACTTCTTTTTATCTTGCCTAGTCATGTAATTTGGTAAGACCCTACTAGATAGATAGTTAGCATAATCCACATACCATGGCTCAATATCCTTAATGGCCATTAGCCGTTCCTCAAGAAAAGAGTCACGAATCTCGTCATGGTCTAATTTGTCTAAGTCTGGGTTTTCTAATTGCGATAGATGATCAGCAGCAAGATTTTCAGCCCCCTTTTTATCCCGAATCTCAATGTCAAATTCTTGAAGCAATAGGATCCACCTAATAAGTCGGGGTTTTGCATCTTGTTTTGAGAACAAGTATCGTAATGGTGAATGATCGGTGAAGACGACAGTTTTGGAAAGGACGAGATATTGCCTGAATTTATCGAAGGCAAAGACTACAGCCAGAAACTCTTTTTCGGTGGTTGTGTAATTCTCTTGCGCCACATTCATGGTCTTGCTAGCATAATAAATTGGTTGAAAATGCTTCTCTTTTCTTTGGCCCAAAACGGCGCCTATAACATAATCACTAGCATCGCACATGATTTCGAATGGTTGGGACCAATCAGGAGTAACCATTATAGGAGCTTGGGTAAGATCCTTCTTTAGGCGATTGAACGCTTCCTTGCATTCTTTCGAAAAGTCGAAAGGAGCGTCCTTGACAAGAAGTTGTGTCATTGGTCGGGCAATTTTTGAGAAGTACTTTATAAACCTCCTATAAAAGCCCGCATGACCAAGAAAGCTTCGAATGGCCTTAACGGTAGTAGGATATGGTAGTTTAGATATCGCTTCGATTTTGGCCCTATCGACTTCGATCCCATTTCCGGAGACTTTATGTCCCAAGACAATTCCTTCTCTTACCATGAAATGGCATTTTTCCCAATTTAGGACTAAGTTGGTTTCTTCACACCGCTTTAGCATCTTCCTAAGGTTGGATAAGCAAAGGTCGAAGGAATTTCCAAACACCGAAAAATCATCCATGAAGACTTTCATGCTATCTTCAATCAATTCATGGAATATGGCCATCATACATCGTTGAAAGGTAGCGGGGGCGTTGCATAATCCGAAGGGCATTTGCTTGTATGCAAAAGTCCCATAGGGGCATGTGAAAGTAGTTTTTCTTGATCTTCAGGAGTAATGGGGATTTGGAAGTATCCTGAGAAATCGTCAAGAAAACAGTAATACTCATGCCCGACCAACCTTTCGAGCATTTGATCGATGAATGGTAAAGGGAAATGATCTTTTCATGTGGCATCATTCAATTTTCTATATTCGATACAAACACGCCAGCTAGTGACCGTTCTTTGAGGCACTAAATCGCCTTTTTCATTCTTCACAACAGTCATTCCTCCCTTTTTTGGGACTACTTGGACTGGGCTGACCCAGGGGCTGTCTGAAATTTGATAAATGAAGCCAGCATCGAGAAACTTGACGACCTCCTTCTTCACCACCTCTTTGATATTGGGGTTAACTCTTCTTTGAGGTTGAACGGTGGGTTTGTAATCCTCCTCCATAATAATTTTATGAGTGCAAAAAGTAGAGTCAATTCCCTTAATGTTAGCAACACTCCATGCGTCACTCCCTTGTACTCTTTTAAAACTTCTTAGAGCTTCCCTTTATGTTCAATGGTTAGGATTGAGCTTATGATAATAGGGAGTTGATCCATCCCCTGAAGAAAGGCATATTCTAAATGGCTTGGGAGATCTTTTAATTCTAGGGTAAGAGGTTCCTTGATTGATGGTTTTAGCTTATTTTCCGGCTTTTGGAGGTCAAGAGGTTCAATCTCTACCCTTCGTGGGTAAAAGCAAACAACTCTAACCATCTCAGTCTCTTCATCATCGTATATCATGTTGTTGTCATCATTCATTAATTCGTTTATCAGATACTCATCAATACAGCTATCTATATCATCAACATACTCATCAACTTCTTCAACAAAATAAATGGGATGATTGTAAGAGGAAGGACGACTCATAGAATCCTTGATGTCAAAAGTTAAGCTCTCGGACCCCACTCGCAAAGTGAGCTTACCATCATGAACATCGATGATGGCGCGAGCTGTAGCCAAGAATGGTCTCCCAAGGATTATTGGAACTGAGTTATCTTCCTCCATTTCTAAAATCACGAAATCAACCGGAAACTTAAACTCCCCTACCCTCACTAGAAAATTTTCACAAACTCCAATGGGATATTTGATTGAGCGGTCAGTTAGCTGAATACTCATTTTGGTTGGTTTCAGCCCTGAATATCCGAGTTTGAGAAATAAGGAATGAGGCATTAAATTAATGCTTGCCCCAAGATCTGCCAAGGCGTTTTTCATAGAGAGTTCCCCTATAGATCAAGGAATGGTGAAACTACCCGGATCTTCTTTCTTCTTGGGTAGGCTTTTATGGATGATAGCCGAACATTCTTCTCCTAATGATATCAACCCTTCAAGCTTCTTCCGGTTTGAGAGCAATCTCTTGAAATATGTGCTATGTTTAGGGATGTGATAAAATACATCGAGAAGTAGGATGTTAACGACGGTCTTTTTTAAGTAAGACAACAACCTCTCATTGTCTTATTCAGCCTTTTGATTCTTTAAACGCGAGGGATAAGGAACCCGTGTGAGAGTCGAACGTTGAACGGGTATTGGTGCTTGCGGAGGGGGGTCATGAGAGGTCGAAGGGGGGTTCAGGTGCTTCCTCCTTATCCAACTCAGGCTCATTGGTAGTAGGATCTTGAACTGGGTATGGTGGATCCTTGGTAGTGGTTCCAGATCGAGTAGTAACAACTCAAGTTGGATCATGCTGGATTGGACCAGGTTCACGTATTCTTTTGTGGAGTTCGGCGAACTGGTTTTCTAATTCAGCTTGTTACTCTTGAATGAATCCTTCAAGACCCTTTAAAAGCATCCCCATTTCCATGGCGAATTGCCCGATTTCTTCTTCAAAGGCATCACAGATAGTGTATTCGGAACCCTCTTCCCCCTCATGTTTCCATTTAAGATTACCCCAAAGAGTGTAATCATTATTCTGATAAAATACAATGAGGGAAGGGTCATCATAGATATCATGGCTAGAAAGGAGAGCTTGCTCGTGGTGTGTATCGTCACACTCATCGCTCTCGTGGGACCCTCCACAGATGTCGCATATAAGGTATGGGTTAAATAATCTCTTAGGCTCTTGCGACTTTGTGAGGTACGCGAGCTTCTCTTGTGCCCTCTTCATTCGATCGTCGAGAGATAATGGGCTATTATTCAAGGTAGCAAAGATACTCATTACAGTCACTGGCTCGTTCCAAGTATTGTCTTGGTCTTGGACATACTCCTCAATGCGGTCCCATCCTTCTTCTGCACTGAGATTGGAGAGTTTTCGGCCAGTTGAGAAGTCAATCCCTTTTTGATCATCGCGGGAGACATTGTCGTAAAAGATTTGGACAAGCAACCCAAGGTTATTACCATGGTGTGGGGTTTGTTGAATGAGGTCTTTGAAACGAGTCCAGGAGTTAACGATAGATTATCCATCAGTTTGGTGGAAGTGAAGAATTTCGCTCCTGATGGTTGCAGTTCTCCTAGGAGGAAAGAACTTTTTTGTAAACTTGGTGGTGAGTTGTTCCCAAGTGAAGATGGACCTTGGAGGCGGCTTATCGAGCCACTCTTTGGCCTTTTCTTGAAGAGAAAATGGGAAAAACCAGAGTCTAGATGTCTCCTTGGATGCTCCGTCAGCATAGATAGTATCCACAATTTTTAAAAATTGTTTGATGTGATGAATTGGGTTTTCGTTGTGGGATCCGTGAAATTGACATGCATTCTGGATAAGCCAAATGTCGGTGGCATGCAACACCTCATTGATCTATTCGGAAGGGTAGACGATGGCGCCAGTAAATCCAGATGAGGTGGGAGAGGAGTACTCTCTAAGGACTTTTGACTTTGGTTCATTGACAGGAGTAGCGGGGATTTCCTTGCTTTGTTAGCTCAGATTGTCATTGTTGATGGTTTCAGGAGACTTGGGGGAATGTGTGGACTCTTCGTCAGTCACAGCTTCATCAAAATCGATGGTCGTGCCTTGTGGTTCCGACTCATAGAGAGCTCTTCTTCGCTTATACAGCTCTCTATCGGGTTCGGCGAAGGGTTCAAGAAGGGTTTTGGTGGAACTACAGGTCCTAAGCTGTCTAAGGGAGTTGCCGGGGGGAAATGGTTGGTGTGGTGGTGGGTTATCACCTTCCATGATGAAAAGTGATGGGGCTACAAACAAATTCACGAAGAAGGGGGATAGACTACGAGGAAGCTAAAAATGAGAAAAAATCTTACTTGATAGGAATCAAGCAAGGGAACCTAAACGAGATAGAAATCTAACTAACTATTCTATTCCCCGGCAGCGGCGCCAAAAACTTGATGCACGTATAACGCGTTCGGGGTCAAAGGAACTTCCTTTTCGTCGAGCAAGTCTTTCAACACCCTAGGCAGTGAACCTAATCGTTGTAGTGTAGTATTGGATAAGCCTCGGGTATTGATATGGTTCTCTAGGGGAATATGAATGCTAGTAAGAAGTGTACTACGCTAAGGTTGAGGTTGAGGAAGATTATTTTTTATCTTTTTATATTTTTTATAAAGCTAAGGGTAAAATCTCGGGGTTTGGATTTGGGGGTTTGGTACTTCTACCGATTACTCTACTATCTAATTATCTAAACTATGGGTAGTCTTATGTATATTGATGTGTGCTCGTATGATGATTAAAAATGTGTCTACCTAGATACTATTACTCCCTAGTTATCTTTTATTGGTGGTTGAATTGTCACGTCCTTATTCTTAACGCATTGTGTTTTCTAAGGTCGTAAGGTATGATTTTCTCCCTAACTCTTTGAGACTACCTTAAGGTTATTGCCTAAGAAATCTCTAGGTTTCATAAACTGTTGAAACCCAGATCCGGACTCAACTAGGGTATGAGTAACATTGATTCATTAGATGCACAGCGGATAATAATAACACAATCAACATCACTAATAAGGTTTTCTTTATTGAATTGAAATATAAAAACTACTACAACTAATGTACACACGCTATAATCGTGTGTCTAGACTCTCATTAGGAGATGTCTTCTATGAAAATAAATGAAAGATGCAGGAAAGGGATGCCTAAACCCTAGATGCCTACCCTCTTTATATAGGAGAGGGAGGTTACAAAAACCCTAGACATAACTTACTACCAAAGCTACTATTAAATTATCTATAAGGCCCTCATTCCAAAGCTACTATTAAATTATCTATAAGGCCCTCATTGTTTATTCTTTTTCATTCTTGCTCGTTTTGTAATCTGCAATTCCCAACAATCTTCCCCTAAACTGGAATTTGACTAGGTTAAGTTCCAGTTTCTTGATAGTACAAAACAACCTGTATGAAGAAACAATGCCAAAACATGTCATCACAAATAATAAGCTGCACACCATGAATCTTCTTCCCCTTCATCTAATAGGGGTCTTGTGCAACTTGTAGATGCTTCCCCTCAAATGATGCATGTAGATGGTAAGTATATAAACCATAAGCTTCCCCTCAAAATTATACTAACCATCTCAAATTTTTATTTTTTTTAATCACTAAGAAAAAGAAATAATACGAGACTAACAACTAAACAAAATAAATAAAGCGTAACAGCAGAGAAGTCAAATCAGCAGCAACATCAAAATAGTCTACCAGTAGAAATGGAGAACCAGTAGAAACACCAAAGCATGCGTCTTATATCTTGTACTATCCATGTGACTCCAAACTTAGATGAGACACTAGCAAATGTGAGCATTAAGCACCTGTAATCTGTAGATCACACCCCTTCACCAACACTGAGCACTACAACGTAACTCCTTAAAGTGTTAGCAAATGTGCACATTAAGTACATTTAATCTATAGATCTCACCCCTTCACTAGATTCATCAAGTCTTTGTCACACCATTAATACACAAACAAGTTATCTCCAAAGTGCCATACTCACTTTGAGATATGATAAGACACGCACCTGATCAACCAGTAGAAACTCCAGAACAACCAGCAGCAACTGATCAGTATAAACCAACCAGTAAGAACTACCAGCAGAAACCAATCAGTGGAAACATTAAGTACAACAGCAGAACCAAAGTACCCGAGCCAATTTGATGCCACAAGTAGGAACAGTGATAGTACCATATGATGATCAGTAGCAAGTGGGGACCAAGAATAATATTTAAACATAATAACCCCAATAAAACTTACCAGCATGAATGAATTGTGGGCCCCATTACAATACCACGTGATACCAGCAACAATTTTCAATGTCTATTCACACGTGACCACTTCAATTATCACATCCAACTTATAATTATGCCCACATGACAGTACAAAGAAACAAATACCACATGACCTTTGTAAGAGACCAACAACAACCCATGAACCAACCATATCAATATATGACTGAACCAATGTCATCACAATCAACAAATAACGTGAGAACAAGACACGTGAGATGACATCAATGGACCAATCGGATTATATTGAGAGACCATCATTACTTCCATTACTCATGAATGGAACCCCACGTGATCACAAAAGCAATGACCACTGATGTATTAAATCATGAGACCAATCAGTGAGAACCATTTCTGCTGTCAAGTACGAGGGACCAATATTAGTTGAAATGAGACCAATATTTAGAGAGACCCACATCATAATTATCCAATCAAAATAATTTATCCCATGCGCCAAGACTGGTCCACGAGATCAGCACCATCAATAAATTCGAGCCATCCAAAAAAAATAGTCCTATTCTGATATTATACAATTCAGACCAATCAAATGTAATTCCACCGAAATAACCATACACCCCATCACGTGAGATTACCAATGAGATGGGACTAGTATCGATGGATTAACATTTGCACTCAAACATTATCACACCATTCACCAATTAAACACCTGCACGTAAAAAATAATTGGCCCTTCTTCTTACCAGATCTGCTCTATGCCTGCTGCTTCTTTACCATCTGCTATGGATGAATTAAGGTATAAACCCTAATTCATGAAAACCTTATAAACCCTAGATCGAGAGCCACGAGGCTCTGAAACCAGTTGTTGAAACCCAGATCCGGACTCAACTAGGGTATGAGTAACATTGATTGATTAGATGCACAACGGATAATAATAACACAATCAACATCACTAATAAGGTTTTCTTTATTGAATTGAAATATAAAAACTACTACAACTAATGTACACACGCTATAATCGTGTGTCTAGAGGAGATGTCTTCTATGAAAATAAATGAAAGGATGCAGGAAAGGGATGCCTAAACCCTAGATGCCTACCCTCTTTATATAGGAGAGGGAGGTTACAAAAACCCTAGACATAGCTTACTACCAAAGCTACTATTAAATTATCTATAAGGCCCTCATTCCAAAGCTACTATTAAATTATCTATAAGGCCCTCATTGTTTCTTCTTTTTCATTCTTGCTCGTTTTGTAATCTGCAATTCCCAACATAAACTAACTCTAAGGTTATCTTTGGATGTTTAACCTACAATTCCGCTAAGTGATTCATAAGCTAAGTTTCACAAAGATTACTCAAGCATTCAATCACAACGATGACCTAATGCACTCCTAAGCCAATTACAATTAAGATAAGAGACAACCAATCAATAATTAATAACTAGGTTTCATAGATCTAAGCAAACGCACAAGAAATTTAGCCGGACATGTTAAACACGCAAGCATACACACATACAATCGAAGACATAATGAAATCAATGAAGTAAAACACTTATCTTGATGTAAAATAGGGTATGAGAACCCTAAGATACTGTCTAAACCGGACTACAATCGTTCTAGGTTTTTACTCCACAAGTCTACCTCTTTAAAATTCTGAAAATTCGATTTCTATATATAATTTTACATTCGCGACGGCGTCGCCTTATAGGTGGGACGCCGTCAGATCGCCGTCATTAGGGATTCGTCTTGGCCAAGTGATAGTTGGGACGGCGTCACGTTGTGGTTGTGATGTCGTCTGATTCTGGCTCTAGGCCGTCTGGGATGAAAAGTCTTCGTGACGCCCTTCCTCTTCAAAGCCTGACGCCGTTAGGTG
The DNA here is from genome assembly GCA_019973895.1 of Chrysanthemum seticuspe. Taxonomy (NCBI): domain Eukaryota; kingdom Viridiplantae; phylum Streptophyta; class Magnoliopsida; order Asterales; family Asteraceae; genus Chrysanthemum; species Chrysanthemum seticuspe. Next base: position 207,558,180 of record BPTQ01000008.1, on the reverse strand, counting down.
TAATTTAGCAAAAAGTCTACTGAGCCGTCACAAATTTAATTACGTATAAAGGGACGGCGTCACCCTCTGATTGTGACGCCGTCAGCTTCAAAATTCAGTAGCTTGAGTGTCTTCGATCTTGACTTAGCCATTTTCTTCATATATTCACTCCTTTTCATCCAAATATGCATCATTCCAGCATTTTGCTTCCAAGAGACCTAAAAAGTGAAAAGGAACGAAATTAAGCAGTAACAGATATAAAAGTGGGCAATTAAGGGCTTAAATGACCCCTTAAAACTGTACGTTTTAAATCCTTATCAGACTTCCCGTCGGATCCATCTCAAGTTGGGATGATCTCACCACTCGTTTCCTCGCCCAATTTTACACACCGTGGAGAACTACCAAGCTAAGGAATGACATCTTGATGTTCCAACAACGTCAAGGCGAAACTCTCTACGAGGCGTAGACTCAATTTAAGGACTTGCTCCATAAAGTCCCTCATCACGGCATCGCCCAAATCTTTTACGATCATGTCAATCTCTCAACTAGGCAAACCATCGACCAAGCGGCCGGTGGCAAACTTAGTGAACTTACCGCGAAAGAGCCATGGGGTACAATAGAGGACCTTGCCCTCTATGACAACGAATGTTGGAATGACCCCCGTGAGTTGCCCAAAACCATCAAGGCAATCTCCTTGCCTCCCATTGACTCACAACCTTCCAATCATAGGATGCTCGAACTTGAAGATCAAGTCAAATTCCTAATGAGCTCCTACGGAACTCCTAAGCCTTCACGCCAAGTGAACAAGGTCTCTTCCTTGTGTGAGTTATGTAGTAGTCCTCATGACACTTATAAATGCACGAGACTCCCTGAAAAAGCTTTCATGGACTACGCATCCTCGCGTACCAATGGAATGGGAGGAAGATTCCCCACAACACCCGGACCTAGGACTTTCAATGAAGCCCGAGAAGCATGGAGGGGCAAACCCGATTATAATTGGGGTCAAACCAAAGAATTCACCTCTAACGACTCCCCATGGCCCCAACAACACAATCAAAGCTCTCATGGCCCTAGTCAACAAAACCTAGAAGGGATGATGCAACACCTAGTTACATCTCAAGAAGCCCAAATAGCCAAGCTTTCGGACCGCTTTAACCACCAACAAGTCGAGATGGATAGGAAAATAGATAACCTTTTGAAAGCCATAACCAATAATGATAGGACGACCACCGAAAAGGTTAATGCCATCTCGACCCACTTTCCCAAAGCTTCCGTTGTTAAGATTAAGGACCTAAGCAAGTATTTCGAAACTAGGGACCCGTGTTCATCAAAACATGTTCACTTCGTCAATGCCATCACCCTAGTGAAACCAAATAGGAATAGTGATGAAGCAAACCATGAGACGGTACTTGAGGTTAGTGAGACTACTAAGGATGAATCAACCGATGAAATAGACGAAGTTGGTGATGAACACTTCAATAAGTTTCCTACGGATGAGGAACTTTCATACCACCCACACCTAGTGCGTGACCTTCGTCCAATTTATACTAGGAGATGCCCACGAATCACCTTTGGAAATCCCAGAAATCTCAACATACCATGTTGCATAAGACATCTTTTCGTGGCAAAGGCCTACATTGATCGCAAGTCCCCAATAAACATCATGACTAGCACGTACTATAATTGGGTGATGAAAAAACCCATCCCAAATAGGCAAGACCCCAATGATCCTAGAGTTAGATGTAATTTCCTTGGTAGAGTTAAGGGATTGCCTGGCTATATAGGTAGCTTCACGTACCTTACGGATTTTGTGATTGTGGAGGATATTAGTACGACTATAGATCCTAGCTTGTCCCATGTAGTTTTAGGAAAGCCATTCGTAGATAGCTATAATGTTGTCAACAGTTTGATTCATATCTGCCACAACTTCTTCTTGACTCACCTCGGTTTCTTTGCTTAGCTTCTCATTCATTTGGTCATACCCATCGTCTATTAAGAATTCCATTTCGAACAAGATGTTTCTGAACTCGTACTCACCACTCAACCTTTTTTGTCCTTATTTTGTTCTTCCCTTCATCAGAGCATGGTGTTGGAATAATAAGCTTATCATCATCCAAATCTATGAATCAGTAATTCTCATCATCCCTGTATCTAACCACTAGATGAAGCATGAGTTGAAGTATCACCCCATTTTCCCTTCTTTCCCATTTCAATAGCACCATGCCACTCTAGCAAATACAAATCAACAGCTTTCTCACATTCCTTAACGACATCACCATCCTCTATATCTCCAATCATGACACCCTTACCACGACTATTCCTCATGTCCAACAAATATTGCTCGACTGATTAAATACCTTCTTTAGTATAAACCTCTATTTCCTTAAACCGAGGCACATATTCAAACATTTGCACGACATCTTCCACACTCAATAGTGGGACCAACCCATGATCCAAAGATTCCCAAGGGATCCTAAAATGTGAGAACAGAGTACTATCATCCCTTAATCCTAGTGCATCTAACATCCCAACATACTCATGAATGCAGAAATAATCAACATCAATTAGGTTAACATAAGCTATATGTCCCAACCGATATTTTCGGTTTGGTGGATTTGTCAAGAGCCCATTCTGGTGGATTTTCAGAGTGAACAGTGTACTATTCGCATCTGGTTAGAAAAACACACAACAACTTAAAAGTGTGAAAATCACATATCCTACAATGTACACACGCATGTTCGAATAAGAAAAACAAATGACAACTTAAAACATTTAAGCTTACTGTAAATAGAACCAAGCTCTTGGGTCGGAAAATCAGGAGTTTGAATCTGCCAAAGTGGGGAAACCACTACCATGGTATGTATGTTGTGGGTGTGTGATTTGATCGATTGAAGAAAGATAGAATGTGTTTGTGTGTGTGATTTGATCGTGTTAATGTGTTATACAAGACCAATTTTATTTGCAAAAAAATGTTCTCATCGATTATCATGCCTGGGGTAGTAGCAGGTGGGTGTTAAAGGCGCGAACAATGAATTGACGAAATTACCCTCACATGCAACGCACGTGACGACTAACTAACGGGATTTAGTACCGAGCATTAGTCAAAATCCTGAATTTGCAACTACAGTAACCTTTAACCGGCCATTCTTGCAACAAAAAAAAAAATAACAAAAAAATAAATAAATAAAAAGAAAAAAAGGAACTTTAGGCACATTTTTCGCACTTTTTTTTTAAATGAGAACATTTCTCGCAAAAATCAAAAAGTTTAAAGACATTTTTTGCAATTTACTCAAAAAAATAAATGTATTACACTTGTCATGAAATAAATAAATTAAATTTAACTTTAGGTCTACTTATACTTTTATATCAACACTTTACTATGTTCTCGTAAAATGGATAAAAGAAAAGAAAAGTGACTTTAATTGTGTTGTTAAGTTTTATTAGAAGTGAAAGTGAAAGTAAATAAATAAAAAATGTAAGATTTTGTTTATAAAATTTTTATCTTACTTTTAAGGTGAAAGTGTTATTTACTTTATTTTCACTTATTTTGTACTTTCACTTTTTTTTTTCTTTTCTTAGAACGTAATGTAAAAACTCTTTTGTAAACAACACTACTAAGAGCGTAGGGTATCACAACGAGATCACGTTGCCAATCTTAGGTGGATGGCTCGCCGGATTCCGCCACCCTTTGCCACCATACCAAGGTGGCTCGCCACTCGCCCATTCGCCATTCCCACGACACGAATAGAGACAAACCGTTTTTTATGGGGGCGCAGGTTTAAAGATGAAATATGTTTTAATTTTGTGTGATAATATTTTTAGTGATGGGGGCACAGGTTTAAAAGAGATTAGGGTTGTGATGGTGTAGGATATGTGCAGGTTTAAAGATGAATTATTATTACCGTTTGGTTGTTGGGTTATAATTGGATCCGAATATTAAAGGATTGGACTTAATTCTTATTTTGGTTGGGCTAAATGCTATAATAAATCGAATGTGGTCTTGGATTAATGATTATTGGATCCGAATATTGTATAAATTGAGCTGAAATTTTATTATACAAATAGTATTTTTATTTAAATGAAATAAATTTTATTGTGCTTGAAAAATATGAAAAAAAAATAAAATGAGTGTGAGTGGGGCTTAAATGAAGAGGTTTGGGTTTGTTGTGAATGAAGGTATTTTTAAGTGGTTGTGTTGAAGTGATATGACACATAAAGAGGTATATCTTAGCTATGATACCTTTCACTCTAATGTAAGAAAAACACGACCCGAAATAAATTCCAACAAAGAAATAAAAGAAAAACACTTTTTTATTTCACTCAAATTTAAAAGAGGGCAAAAATCCGAATCAAAACAATAAAAAAAAACCCTAAATTTCCATTCAAAACCCTAAAACCATTCATGTCAAGAAATTGGAAGAAATCAATCGGAAACATCCGATCATTCACTGGGAACGCACTTGGTGGTCTACGTGGCGGAGCAAATTTAGCATCTTGGGTTGTTGCCGGAACCCTAGCTTACTATTTATGGGTCAAACCTGCTCAAGAACTTAAAAAAGAACAACAAGTATGCATCTTTTCATGTTTTTTGTAATGGGTTTTTGTTTTTATATAATGGGTTGTTTTTCGTTTTTATAAAATATAATTGACTTTTGTGTTTTTTGTGGTTAAAACTTTACAAGGCTTAAAGGAATAAGAAGTAGTGATGTTTATATGTTTTATATAATGGGTTGTTTTTAATTTTTAAGAAATGCGTTGAAAATGTGATGAATTGTGTGTTTTTTGGGGTTTAGGAAAGAGCGGCACTGGCGGCTGCATCGGATAAGTATCGATATGTCGAGAAGGTCAAACCGGTGCCTGATCCTCAGGTGAGATTAACTGAAGGGACTGAATTAGTCTTATTGATGTGTGGTTTGAAATGTGGTTGATTCATTAGGAGGGTGTTTGGGATTGCTTATTATTAATAAGCTGAAAATTAGCTTTACGAAATAGTGTTTGGATTTGCTTATTTTGTATAACAGGACAATAACTTTTAGAATTTTTTTATCTGAGCCATTCATAATGGTTTTTGATTAGAAATGATGGTAGAAAATTAGTTCAAGTTTTGTGAGCATGTCTCAGCCTGCTTATTTTGCCCCAAAATTGGCGGTTGAGCTGAAACAGTTTGGATGATCTGAGCACTTCAAACTGCTTCTCTGCTTAAAAGTAAGAAGATAATCAAGCAGAAAGAAAAGAAGCAATCCTAAGCACTTATAAGCTGAAGATTAGCTTCAGGAAAAAGTGTTTGGATTTGCTTATTTTGTATAAACAGACCACGTTTTTTCTAGAAATCCTCAATTTAAGCCATTTGAAATGGTTTTAGGTTAGAAATGATGGTAACAGTGATTTTTCTTTTATTTTCAATAAGTACTTTGAAATAAGCATGTCTCAGCCAGCCTGCTTACAAATAAGCAGATAAGCAGAAAAAAAATTAGCAATTTCCAAACACGTCTGAATTGTGTCTGCTTTGTTATATTAGACATGTAGAGAGAGATAAGTGAAGTTGTTTATATTGTTATTGTAGGAAACTGGACTAATTTATGGGAACAAGAATAAACAAAAAAATAATACCGAAGAGTGATGAGATCGGTGGAAGATGTTGGAAGTCGAAAGGTAATTTTGTTATTTTGCAAATGAAGGGCTTGATGCAGTATAAAGTAATTGTGAAACGTTTGGTGTTCATGTTAAGAAAATTTACTGAGAAAAGGGTTATAGTTATTCAGTTTGCAGAGAACTTCTGCGTTGTAATAATGTCCCCGTGTAATCTTTCGTGAGGACGCAGTTTATATATGTTAAATGATTTTTGTTCAGTTTACTCTCTTAGTGCATGGTGATCTATATATGGAGTAGCTTGATTAAGAAATGCTCGGATATAGTTAATATTTGAGATCTATTCTCGATATTCTTTTCAGTTTTCACAGTGCATAATTTGATGTTTTCTTCTGAATATATAATGTTGATGGGATTGTCTAACAAGTGCCCTCGGGGCATTGTTTTATACGTTTAAATAAGGAAACTTGGTGTTCATTAAATTAAAAATAACATTTAATTAAAGTAATTTTCAAATTTGATTAATGTGTATTAAATGTATTTTCTAATAAAAAAGGAAAGTTTGTGTGTAATTAATACATTCTAACCAATGCCCTTAGGGCACTCGTTAGGCAAACCCAATGTGGATATAGAGGTTATTATGGTAATTAGCGAAATTGACAAGTTCCTGGAGGTGGTGATACCTTCCATCATTTCCTTTAGTGAACACGTGCACTTTCGTAGTGCGCAAAATTGAAAACTTGATACTCGTAGTATCCTAGATTTCGTCATATATATATATATATATATATATAGGGAAGGGATCCAATAAGAAGAATAATTAAAATGAGAAGGGTAAGAAGTAATTCTAGCCACACATTTTAATATGGGAGGGAAAATTTGAATGAAGATGCATCCATTTTTGTAGGTGCATCTAGAATGAGTGGTTGTGGTTACTTCCTATCCTTCTTATTTTTATTATTCTTCTTATTTGATCCTAACTCTATATATATATATATATATATATATATATATATATATATATATATATATATATATATATATATATAGAAAAGTTCAATATAGAACTCATATTTGTCATAGAACCAATCAACCAATCATAGCCACTCATTTCTTTTATTAAAATATATTCACCATTTTTTTAAAAATTAAATATCTCACAAACTGTTAATCGTTACGTCAAAAAAATTATACCACCTCGACGAGAATTAAATTATCTTTCTATAGATATGCATTGTTATATACTTTCGACGAACTTTTTTTTTAAAAAATTTCGTCCAGAAGAATCACATGTGATTTGTAAAAATCACATGTGATTTGTTAAAATCACATGTGATTTGATTTTTACGAATCACATGTGATTTTTAAAAATCACATGTGATTTTTACGAATCACATGTGATTTTTCTGGGCGAAATTTAAAAAAAAAACTTTGTCGAAAGTATATGACAATGCATATCTATAGAAAGATAATTTAAATCTCGTCATGATGGTGTATTTTTTGTAGCTTGAAGATTTACCGTTTATTAGATATGTTATTTTTAAAAAAAAGGTGGAAAATGATTTAGATAAAAAATGGATGACTATGATTGGTCCATTTGTTCTATGACAAATATGAGTTCTATATGGATCTCAACTATATATATATATATATATATATATATATATATATATATATATATAGAATCTAGATCAAATAAGATCAAGCTTAAAGTTGTTAAAATGAGATCGAACTAAAATTTAACAAGCGACGCTCTCCTTACAAGAAAAATAAATTTTCTATTAACTACAACTAAAATTGTTAAAGTTTCGATAGATTTCTTTTTAAAATTTACGAAACCTAGGTGATACACTTTGATTAGAAGTATAATGTGTATCAGGTTTTTGTATGTGTATCAGACTTTGGAATATTTATTAGTATAATATGTATCAGGTGTATCACTAATCTAAACTCATGTATCATTTGGTTATTGGTTGCTAAAATGTTAATTTGTATTAAAATATCTTTTTTATATGTATTATTGTTAAAATTGTTATTTATAAATGTTTTATTGGTTTTTTAGACTTGATCTTATTTTTACAACTTTAAGCTTGATCTCACGTTAACCATCCCCTATATATATATATATATATATATATATATATATATATATATATATATATATATATATATATATATATATATATAGTGAAACTTTATTTTCAGAACCATCCTTAACCGCGAGAACTGCGAGAACTCCTTCCACCCAATCAGAATTTAGGAAACTTATTTTATTTTCTTTTATTTTTCATAAATCGTGGGGGCCTTATAGTAATTTAACATTCATTTGAATTATCCAGGATTTATTTTCAGTTTCAAATTATGCTACAAACATGGAAATAATTTTATTTCGGTTTCAAATTATTTTTTTTTTCCAGATCCTGTGAAAGTAGTTTTACGTGTTGTCTTCTTCATTATCATAAACCCTAATTCAATTTCAATACCTCCTTAAACAAAAAATAACCTATATACTTTTCCATCAATCATCATGGTTAATATTGTCGACCAAGAACATGTGGGTTCTAGCGATAATCAACACCATAACGAACGTGATATTGTGTTATCTGAGGATCCAATTGATATAGACGATATAAACATTGATCAAGACGAAAACATTGGTATCTTTAATTGTTTTATACGCAACATCTGCGTTTACATATTATCATATTCATTGTTTTGTATGTTATTTAATATCCTGTAATTTGTATTTTGTCCCGTTTTTTATTGTTGTTGTTGCTTGTTGGTTTGTTTGTTTTTTTTTTTTTTTTTGTTTTCTTTTTTTAATCAGATTCATTGCGTGGTAGGTTATTCATCCCATTGTACGTGGTTAAACATGCATGTTTGTGTTACATGTTATCAGATTTATTGCGTTTAAAGTGTTAGTTGTTAGGTTATTGATCTAAGTTATCATGTTTAAACATGGATGTTTTTGTTTTTAGGTATTCATTTTTTATTGTTTAGCTTACACATACAATTTCATACATCATGTATAGAGTTTGAAAGGTTCTTAAATTTGGACAGTTATGTTTTCGTATATGTAAATTTGGTTTTTTTTAATACTATGTGCATGCATGGTAAACTGATATATTTGTTTGTTTTTTTGTAGATGCTAATGAGATCGATGTGTACGACATTGACCCAGAGTCTATTCCATCACCCCATGGGACCAAATATTATGTGCCAAATGTTCCTGCTATTGAGAAGCCTAAACAGGGTCATATATTTGCTACTTTTGATGAAGCATTGAAAGCGTACACGGGGTACGCCGCTAAGGCTAGGTTTGGCATTCGTAAATCAGGAACAAAAAAAAACAAACAGGGTGTTGTAACACACACATACTTGGTATGCAATAGGCATGGTAAACCGAGGAAGCCTGTTGAAACCAATACTCTAATTGAAGTCCCTAATCCAGTTGTTGAAGAGGGTGGTGATGGAGATGGTAAAAAAAAAAGAAGGCGGAGATCGACAACTCAAGTAACTAATTGTCAAGCAAAGATGTGTTTAAAACACATTATAGGAACAAATTCATACCAGCTACTAACGTTTACCGAGAATCATAACCATAAATTAATTGACCAGTCTAATATGGATCTTAGCAAAGCTAGGCGACAGTTGGAATTTGGTGATCATATGTTTATTCACCGTGCTTCCTTATCTAATATTGGTCCACAGAAGGCCCATAGGCTGAGGGTAGCAATGTTGGGTGGATTTGATTTAGTACGTGGGATGCCCGTCGACTGGAACAATTTTAGACGTGGGATGAATTTGTTCATTGGAGAAAGGGATGCTCAAATGCTGGTCGACAAGATGCTAAAAAGACAGGAGCATGTCCCTGGGTTTTCATTCATTCATCACACTGTAAAAGATGAGTTGTGTCGTATGTTTTGGGCCGATGAGACGATGAAGTGCAATTACGTTGCTTTTGGTGACGTTGTTTCTTTTGATGCTACGTTCGAAACTAATAAGTAAGTTCTAAACCATATTTTTTTTGTAGGGAAAAAAATCATATGTAAAACATATATGTTTTATACTATAACTTTTCTTTCCTCGTTATACAGGTATGACATGATTTTTGTACCCTTTACCGGTGTAGACCACCACCAAAAATGTGTTACGTTTGGTGCTGCTCTATTGTCCAACGAAAAATATGAGTCTTATTGTTGGATGCTCGAATCATTTTTGAAGGTTCACAAAAAACAACCACCTTTGGCTCTTACTGACCAAGATGCTGCATTGCGCAAGGCTGCTGTTAAGATGTTACCAGATTCACATCATAGATTGTGCATGTGGCACATCACTCAGAAGCTTCCCGGCAAGGTATATTTATTCTGGTTAAATAATTTACATTAATGGAAATTTACTAAAACCAATTAAATACCATTTACAGGTGTTGGGTGACCTTGAAGACGACTTTGAATTAAGGAAAGAGTTTCACAAACTTGTATGGAATATGTACATTAGTCCGCAAGTTTTTGAAGAAAGATGGAATGATTTGATTGCGAAGTACAATCTTGGTCAGAACAATTGGCTAAATGACATGTATGCAATAAGGGACAGATGGATTCCAGGTTATTTTGACAAAATTCCAATGTGTGGTTTGATGAAGACGACTTCACGTTCCGAAAGTTCAAACGCCTTTTTTCAGGTTTATTCTAATCCAGGGAACTCGCTAGTTCATTTTATGTTGTGTTTTGAATCAGCAATGGAAAAGCAGAGGTACACACAACGTGTGTTAGACAACACAACGGTTGAAAAGACTCCTGTAATGTTGACGCAATTAGCTATTGAGCGTCATGCATGTGAGGTTTACCCGCACGCTGTTTTTAGGGATGTGCAACATGAAATACGTAAAGCGTTGTATGCATGTGCACAAATTGGTGCCCAGACGGAAGGGGATGTTGATTATTGTGTCATACGCCATAGGGACAAGAGAAACAATACGGTCGTGGATGCAACGGTAAGTTTCTTTTTTCAAATTATATAACTTAAAATTTTATTGTTCAGTGTAACATGCATGCACATTCGTAACACATTACTTAAACATTTATGTTTCATATACGTAAACATTGATGGTTCAGTTTAACATGCATGCACATTACTTAAACATTTATGTTTCATATACGTAAACATTGATGGTTCAGTTTAACATTGATGGTTCAGTTAAACATTTAGTTGATCATACTTATTGTTACAGGTTTCCGTTAATAAGTTGGATGGTACCGTAGAATGCTCGTGTGGTCATTTCAATCGATATGGAATTTTGTGCAGACATGTTTTCTGTGTTTTTAACATTAATGGGGTAACCACAATTCCATCCAGATACATAGCTAATCGTTGGCGTCAAAATGTGCTACCCGCGCATTTACGTGAAAAGAGACATCGTTATGGACCGTGTATTGAAGAAACTGAGATTATTGCATCTAAAATTCTTTCCACAGTTGAGGAATCTATAAATCTTATTAGAACTGACCCCGACTTGCTATCTGATTTGCTTTCAAAGGTCCAAGGGTTGAAGCTAGATATCGAGGCTAATGTACCCACACCAGCTGGCCATCAAAACAAAGATGCTATGTATGAAAATCTTTTGGGTGTTACTGTTCCTCCCAAAGTCAATATCAAGAATCCAAAAAAGTGTAGTGTAAAGGGTTCTGGCAGAATTAAAGCTTCGCGTGAAAAAGGAATAGCACAAAAGAAAGCAAGAACGAACAGGAAACGAGCTTTCAAACAACGTACATGTAGTGCGTGTGGTGAATTGGGTCATAATCGACGATCAAAAAAATGCAAGAAGTACGAGGCAGCCGAAGTATCTTCTGCCGACAAGCAAGATGACCCGGATGGTGATTCCGATGATTTTGATGAAGACAACCAATCTCGAGAATCAGAAGATTCTTACCAATCACATGAATCTGAGGATTTCGGAGATACTGATGAAGAGGCGGACGACTAGTGCTTTTATAAGGGATTATTATTCCCTTTTTTTTTCAAATAAATTTACTATGCACAATTATTTACTATCTTTTGTTGGTTCTTAGGTTTGATTTGTGGAACACTTATTTTTAAGTTATTTTATTGTTTTGGACCATTTATTTTATTGAAAATTTAGAAGGTATTTTATTTGATTGAACAAGCACGTTTAATTGAATTTATTCACTATAACAGTCAACATACAGTTATGGTTTTCAATAAAACACCCATGTTTTTTTAACATGTATGTTTTTTATTTAACATGTATGTTTTTTTAAATAAAACACCCCTGTTTTTAACATACATTTTTTTTAACATGTATGTTTATTAGGTCAGTCAACATACAATTATGGTTTTCAGGAACAAGCACGTTTTTAGTTCAGTTAACATACAGTTATGGTTTTCATGAACATACATGTTTAAACATGTATACATGTTTTCTTTAATATATAAAAATCAAGTTTGTTAACATACATGTCTAGTTTGTTAACATACATGATTTATAACATACATGTTTTTTTAACATGTATGTTTTTTTAAATAAAACACCCCTGTTTTTTTTTTTTTTTTTTTTTTTTTTTTTTTTTTTTTTTTTTTTTTGGGTAAAGGGGTTTACCCCGGTAAATATATAACCAAAAAATAATGTTAAGTACAAATGGAATGTGGCTGAAATACCACATTAACCTCAAGCGAAAAGCTTGATAAAACTAGTGTTTATGACATGCCATAAACACAAATAACCTAGCTATATTACATCAACAAACTAGGCATAAACAAGTAAAAAAACTTGTAACAAGCGAGCATCCCGCATCCAGCCACTCCACGAAGGGAGCAAGTTAACCCAGGAAGTTTGCCTCCTTAAAAACCCTTTCCAAGAAAAACCCAAAGGGAAAAACCTTGGAGTAGGGAAAAAGAGTACAACCCTTACCCGGCACTCCCTTCATGTGAAATACATATACTTGGAATCTTCCATTTATCCAGAATCAATCGAGACCTCGAGGTTAGCTTCTTGAACTTGAAAGTAACCAGCTTCAACCGAATAGTAGAGACAATGGTGCTAACCACTTCAGCAACAGAAGACTTCTTACGCTTGAACAGCCTAGAATTGCGTTCCATCCAAACGAAGTACGTAGTAGCAGCAAGCAATAATCTAGAAATGATACTACTAACCGACCGCCCCTTAGATAACGGAATAAGAACTGTAACAGCACTCTCCAACGAAGGTGGAACCACATCCATACCAGATAAAATCCGCACTTGAAACCAAACCTGCATAGAAAATTGGCACTCAAAAAATAAATGAGAATGAGAATCCGGAACCAACTCACAAAGCGGGCATCTAAGCAAGCCCAAATCAACGTCAGGACCAACATCCCATTGTCGCATCCTATCCTGAGTCTTTAGCTTCTGTTTAATAGCGAGCCACAAATGTATAGCATGCCTTGGTATACAATGAGAGAACCAAGGAACATTACACCATTCAACCAAATCAGCCCTATGACGCAGAGATTCCCATGCACCCGAGACTGAAAAACAACTAAAATTGCCATCCAGGTTGCGCCATAATAATCCATCATCAATATCATTTCGAGTAGGAACAGGGAGGGCAGCTAACAATGGAAATCGAGATAACCAGTCCACTGGCCATCGCCAAACATCAGATGCAATCAGATCATAAACCGAGTCAGTTAAATTAAACCCCGCTCGTGCAATATCTCTAGCAGTAAGTAAATTACGAATCGGGCTTAACTGACACCACATATCAAACCAAACCGAAGTGTCCTTCCCATTATTGATCTTATGCCAGATAAAAGGCCGAACCTTGGGTCTAATGGCAAGAAGCTTGCGCCAACCCCAGCTAACATCCCCCAAACAAGGGACATCCCAAAAACTTCTCCCACGAAGTTTATACGAATGGATCCATTGCACCCATAGCGACTCTTTATGTGTCAAAATACTCCAAATGTGAGTAGTCATGAGAGCAATATTAAAGTCCTCCAAACGACGAATACCAAGGCCACCTTCTTTCTTTGGCTTACAAACAGATTCCCAAGCAACCTTAGCCTTTCCCCTTTTCATTTCTCCTTGACACCAAAGGAAACCCCTCATAAGCTGCTCTAACTCATGGATAATACGAGTAGGAAGGATAAAAACCGAAGCCCAATATAAATGCATCGAAGATAAAACAGATCTCACCAGCTGAAGCCTACCCGCAAGAGATAAGAACTTATTACGCCAATCATTCACACGACCTTCCAATTTTTCAACAAGCACCTTGCAATCCCTATAAAGAAGTCTTGATGATATAAGGGGGACACCAAGGTACCTGACAGGGAGAGAACCCTCTGCAAACGGCATAGACTGGAGAATAGCAGCTTTAATAGCATTAGGAACATTACAAAAGAAAGCTGTACTTTTAGGGATACTTGGGACAAGACCCGAAAAGTTCTTGAAATCCTCCAAAGCCTGCATAATGACATTAACCGAATCCTGATGGCCTCTAGCAAACAAGAAGAGGTCATCTGCAAAACAAAGGTTAATAATTCTCTGTTGCTCACACAAATGATGAAACTGAAAATCAACAGCATTCGAAACCTTTTTCTGCAATATAAGATTTAGCACTTCCATAACCAGCGTAAACAAGTATGGAGATAACGGGTCACCTTGTCTAAGGCCCCGCTTACCTTTAAACCAGCCATGAAGATCACCATTAACACATATGGAATACGACGTAGATGAGACACATACCATGATCCAATCAACCATTTTGGAGTGAAAACCAAAACCAATCAGAATAGCCCTAAGAAAAGTCTAATCAACCGTATCATATGCCTTCTGAATATCAACCTTAAACGCACATCTAGGAGGACCTCTTCCTCTATGATAATTCTGCATAAGCTCTTGGGTAAGTAATATATTATCAGATATACGACGACCAGGAACAAATGCAGATTGATTAATACTAACCAACTGACCAAGGCCTTCTTTAATACGATTAGCAAGGATTTTGCTAATGCATTTATACATGACATTACAGCAAGAAATAGGCCGATAATCATTAATCTTAGACGGGGTAGACACTTTAGGAATCAAAGATATAATGGTATGATTAATCTCCTTGAGAAGCTTACCATTAATGAAAAAATCACGCACAGCAGTCCTTACCTCAGCACCCACAATATCCCATGCTTTCTTAAAGAAAGCAGCCGTGTAACCATCGGGACCAGGAGCTTTATCATCCCCTATCAAAAATATAGCTTCCTTAATCTCCGCATCCGTAACATGACGAACCATCGAGCCAACCAATTGATGAGGAAGAACATTAGAGAATATACCATAATCATCAAAGAGAGTACAATTACCTTCCATACCAAGAAACCGTTCATAGTGAGCAACAAACGCACCTGCAACCTGATTACCCTCGTACAAGACATTGTTTGTATCTCTAACCAATTCAATTCGATTACGGGCACATTTGATTTTAACAATATTGTGAAAATAGGCCGTATTAGAATCACTTGCATGAAGCCATTGAACTTTAGATTTCTGCTTTAAAAACCGTTCTTCATCTAACGTAGCCTCCTTATAAGCAAGAAGATAGTGAGCATGTTCCTCCCGTAATTCTGAATTAAACGGATCTGTATCAATAGCCTTTTGGACGTCATCTAACTCCTGCCGAATCCTACCCACCCGCTCATGAAGATTACCTTGACTGTGCAAAAGCTTACGAAAAGGAGATTTCAACCCCTTTAAGCGTTGAACCACACGATACATAGCACAACCATGAACATTAAGATTCCATCCCGCATTAACCGTATCGCTAAACCCATCTTTATGAACCAAGAAGTTAGAAAATTTGAACGGTTTAGGCTTAGGCTTAGTTACCTGGGGAATACGCAGAACACACGGAGAATGATTTGAAATACGATAAGGTTGAAATATGGCAAACGAACCTGGAAACAAGTCAGCAAACTTCAGATTGCCCATCACCCGATCAATTTTCTTCAATGTACCAAAAGAGCCTCTTGTGTTGATCCCAGTTGAGCAAACGATCTAATATAGAAACTGACTTGTAACAAAAGCTTATCAAGTATTACGCGGAATTTAATACTTAATCTTAAGAAGAAGAACAATTAACATTCAACACCTCAATATTATTTATTAATACGAATACTCTTACAGTATTAGGGTTTTGCAACCTTGAAGTGTATCGACCTTAGATATAAAACATACGTATATCTAACCTAACCTAGGACCTCCTTTTATAGGCTAAGGAGTCCTATACAATATACAATACGTAACCTACAAGATAAATATCTTTTCCATATTTATCTAATACAATAAACTAACCGACTATACAAGACTAGCAGTGCTTACTATATATTATCAGTGGTTACATAATACTACTAGCCGCGGTTGTCTTCATCCGTGGTTATACTCTTCTGTCCGTGGTTACATCAAGCCTGTCCGTGGTTCCAGTACTTAGAGTAATTCTTTATCCAAGGAACCTAAAACCCAACAATCCTCCCCTAAACTTTATAAATTCCAACAGAATTCTTCAAGTTTTCTTTAAGCCCAAAACATCTGAATTGGAGGATGTAGCCAAACACTTACTAGCTTTAAGTATCTTCTCATACTTCTTCAACAAATCATAAGCTTGACCATCATAAGATACTAACATCTTGATACAACCAGGCTTCAACATCTGAGCAATTATTCCTGGATGCTTATTCAATTGTGGATAATCACCTTCTACAAGCATATGAATAACCTTTCCAGAAACAGTTAAAACATGAACTCCACAAGTTTGATATAAAAACCATCCAGTAACTTGACCATTGTAGAGTCCTTGCCATTCAGGTTCAGCATGAGTAGGTTCAAATAGAATCTTCAAATTATGATACACCAGCCTCTCATGATAATCATTTGGATGTACTTCACCAAATTTATTCTTGTAAAGTATCCAAAGATTCATCAAATCATCTCTATCAAAATACTGAAGCATTTGTGAAAATTTATTATACTCAGAAACTTCATTGTTGAGTCTTTGAATTTTCCAAACTCCTTCACTTCCAACTAAAAGCTTAAACTCATAAGAAATGATTTGATTTACATCTTCAACAACTTTCAATCTTTTAGAATCAGATGTCACCTGAACCTCAGATTTTCTTTTTCTTTTACTTTGCATCCATTCATCATGTTCTTTAATCCACTCTTCTTCCTTTTTAGAATTCATTGGACAGAAATCATCTTTGTTAATCCTCATACATCTCTCATAAAGCTCAAAAATTCTTTCAAATGAACATCTACTAAGATTATCAGAAACATATATGCCTGAATTCTTGATAATCTTCATCAATACATTCCTTAGCTGAGCAATAGTAGGAGGTTTCTTTCTTACAACGCGCTTCTTTTCTTTACTAACCTTCCTTGCCAATATACCCAAAAGTCTAGCTTTTTCTTCATCATCAAACAAAGCCCATTCTTGTACAGTATACTCATCATTAATTAATTCAGAAGCTTCAAGATAGTTTTGTGATTCATACCATGTAGCTAACAATTTCTGACTAGCTTCCTTTTCATCTTGCTTTCTCTTCATCAAAACTGCTTTATCCTCATCTTCAATACTTTTAGCATACTCTGCATCATAAGCTTCTTGTTCTGCTTTATTTTTAAACTTCAGTACTACCTCTTTACCTTTTCCAACTTTAGATTTAACCACTTTCTTCTTCAAAGGTTCACCAATAACCAAACTTTTACCTCTGGGTTTAGAAGCAGTAGACTGAACAGATAAAACAGGTGCAATGATGGGTGTAGGTATAGATGATGTTTTGCTCAGATTAATCAATGTACTTGCAGCTTCTTTCTCTACTTCTTTAGACTTAGGTGGTATTATAGAGAGAGTTGTGACAACAGTGGAAGTGGTTATGATAGCAGTGGGTGTGACAGTAGTAGGAACAATAGCCAAGTCTGAAACTGCATCAGTGGTTACAAGAGTACTAACCATGGTTTCAGGTATACTATCAGTTGTTATGTTCTGCACTACTTCAACATTCTTCAGTTTTTCAAGAACAACCTCATTCCCATCTTTATCAGAAACCAAAAAATCTTGATCTCCACTATCAACATCTTCTTCCATAGTTACACCAACAGATACATCCACAGCCTCCCCTGAATTCATGCCATCACTCCTCCCCTGTTTGGATACATCCTTCGCATTCAGAGCAGTAGAGGAGTCCACCTTCTTTTTCTTTCGTCGCATAGCTTTCAAAACAGCAATTCCAGGTCTTTTCACTTTCTCCAAAACCAATACCCTATGCTTTAACCTCCGAATATCATTACTCTGAAGCACAGATAACTCCTGTAGACCTGAAATGTTATCCTCCAGTTTAGCACACTTAACCGTCAATTCATTTAAACGTTCAAGAATATCCTCCCCACTTCGACCTGTGTGAACTGGTCCGAGAGGTGGTTCATTGGAAAAGTCATCATGTACAAAGTCATTAAACGTCAATTCAATGTCAGGTTCCAATCTATCCTCATCACTTCGAGCTGTGTTAACTGCTCCGAGAGGTGAATCCTTGGATATAGAAGACATAGCACCAGACCGAGCCTGATCATCTATGTACCCTGTAGCAGCCAGTTGGCTAGGTATACCTCCACCTGTGTTAAGCTCCAAAGAACCGTCCACATTAGGAGTTGCCAAAGGTTGGGTCTTATTGATGTTTCCACTATCCTGACCAGCATCAAAGCATGAATCAGTAGTGGAAGCCCTTCCAATCTTGTCACCTCCACTCCATGTGACAGCCTCATTACCCATACCACTAACACTAGCCTGAGGAAGCTTAGTGCCATGTGTTCGCCTAGTCCATGATGCAAGACCTTCATTAAACTCAGAATCAGTAGGCAAAGTAAGCATGTGAGGAAATAAAGGAACATCTCTAATGACAACATTCTGTGGCTGATTCCTCATATGTGCAAAAACTCTAGGAAGCATACGATGTACATCATACTTTCTAGCATGTTCAATAGGTTCCTTTATTTGATGTTCCACAAGTAGTTGAACAAACCTAGGATACAAATAGTATTTACCCTTCTTCCTAATGTTCTGAACTAACCCCTCATAAATCATCCTAGACCAGTTAAACTTCCTCCCATCAGACAAACAAATAATAGCAGTAGCAATTTTGGAAGGAAAGTCATTAAATCCGGTGGTCTTGTTACTCATACACATCAACAAAGTGTGAATCAAAAACTTCCATTGTTGTGAAAACAAACTCTTAAAAAATTGTACCTTTTCACCTCTGTATGTGTATCCTAATCTCTCTAAACCAGCAACAATCTCAACATCTGAAAGATTATCAACACCATCAGCATCATCAAGCCTCAAAACTTCTCTAATGATCTCCTCAGAAATAGAAATAGCATTCTCATCCACCTCAGTACTAAAAACCTCCAAGCCATCAACCTCTTCAAGTTTAGCATTCCTCCAAAACTGATGTATGTAGGCTTTAAGAATGGTAGGTTTAACCATTAAAGCATAGTGAATGGGACTGTGAAATAGAAAATCAATCATTTGATGAAACCCTTCAGATTGAGCATCCTTAGTAAGGACAGCAACAAGGTTATGTGAAGTGGAATACGTCTCAGCCATTGTGATTAATGATGTATATGAAGTGGGTTTTGTGAATAAACCAAAGAAAATGATTAGGGTTTAAGGGTATTGTCAATTGGAAGTGGTTAGTAGATCAAATAAATTGATCCATCCGTGTTTTTGGGGAGTGATATATACTTTTGCCAAAGTGTCAAAACAACCCCTGTAGTATCCAAAACAGAGTATCATACTATCCGCTGTTCCATAACAACTATCCGCAGTTGTAACAAACCATCAGTGGATACAGATGATTACTTCTCCCAATTGTCCAAATTAGAGCAAGCAAATCTGTGCCAATTGAAAAAGGATCTCACAGGATATGAAGGATTACACAAAAACTATATATATATATATATATATATATATATATATATATATATATATATATATATATATATATATATATATATATATATATATATATATATATTTTTTTTTTTTGCACTAACACAAGCAGCAAACACACTAGCTCCTTATGCACACAAGTCCTTCTTTCCTGCAAGACAAACACAAAACAAACACAGAGACAAAGATTATGGTTGTCAGTGGTTAGAAAGAGCCAAAAGTGGTTACAAAAGACCTATCCGTGGTTAGAACAGGAAAGTCAATATAGTCAACTTCTAGAACTTATCTCAGTCCAATAACCAAGAACCTCATTAACTCTCCAACCACATTTAACCTGCCCCATATTTACTTCAACAACCCTAAACTTCACTTATAAAAAGAACCCAAATATCACATAACGCCCAAACCAATCAAAAGTGTAAAAACCCTAATTGCTCCAAAATTCCCAATCAACTACAATCAAAATGTGGAACCCTAGTTGGAACAAACCAGAAGTGGTTGATCTAACCTCCTCCTCATCCTCTTCATCATCTTCATCATCAAGTGAAGATGGAAACCCATGGCTGACCTACTTTCCTCCACAAGAACCAAGACCAAGAAAATCCCCATTTCTCCCATCATCAGAAGATGATAGTGTGGTGAATCCAAGTGATGCCTCTGAAGACTCTGATGACTCTTCTAAGAAGAGGACTTCAAACCCCAAACCTTCATCATCTAACCCCCAACCAAGACCACGAGCAAGAAACCCACCACTCCCTAATGACAGAGAGGTGGTTCTTGGTCTTAGTGCACCAAGTCATGGTGCTTCTTCACACATCGTAACCAGGAAGGGAAAAGGGAAGATGGAGTGAGTTGCTGAATGGTGGTAAGAGAAGATGGAGCACAAGAAGAATATCATATCA
Organism: Chrysanthemum seticuspe; assembly: GCA_019973895.1. Lineage (NCBI taxonomy): Eukaryota > Viridiplantae > Streptophyta > Magnoliopsida > Asterales > Asteraceae > Chrysanthemum > Chrysanthemum seticuspe. The sequence goes on along the minus strand of BPTQ01000008.1, from coordinate 207,537,708 downwards.
TCCATCTATCTGCCACAATCAACTTCAGCTTCTTCGTTTGCATCAATCCATCCTTTCCATTTTGATCCTTAGCTGCTTCGTTTGTATATGATAAATGCATATCCAGCATTCAAACGATATAAGCAAGGATAGTAGTAGTAGAAATATTAGAAGAAAATCATGTATAGATGTAGTCTTTATTTAGCACTTGAAGTTTCATTGTAAGCTGTAAGCTGTAAACTGTTTTGTTGAATGAACAATGTAACTTCAGTACTTCTTGAATTTCTATAATGACTTGTCTTTTATCTGCACAATGGTTAGTGGAAACACAGAACAACTAGCAGTGGATAGACCAACTCTATCAGTGGTTAGAAGCAACACTATCAGTGGATATAAAAAGATATATCAATACTAAGATTACATAATAGCAGGCCAATTCTTTTACAAACTTATATAAAACAATTTGAGAGTTTAGAGATTAATCATTCCAATACTAACTACAAGATACTGAAACCTCCCCACATCAAAAGCTTTGGTGAGAAGATCAGCAACATTGAAATCAGTATGGATTTTTACCATTTGAATCAACCTTTTCTCATTACAATCTCTAATAAAGTGATGTCTTATCTCAATATGTTTAGTTCTAGAATGTAAAACAGTCCAACTAAGTTTACCATTTTTAGGTATGACTAAAGTTACAACGACTAGAAGAGTGGTTTCGAAAACTACACCCCTCCAAAGTCATAGAACATCAATCATAACCTTACTAATTAGAGATTTGAGAGTTTAACAAAATATATTCAAACATTTTCTTAACCGGACGATAATACATTAGAATCATAACTATATAGAAAAATATAGGTGACTATCACAACGAAGATTGGTGACTATCTCAACCAGATAGGTGACGATCAACAAGACACAAAGGTGATTGGTAACACGTCTATTTTCTGTTCAGTAATATCTTTAAGTTCTTCATGACTTCAATGTAACAAGTAAGTTGTTTTGTCAAATGTCGAATGTCGAATGTTACTTTGAAGTTCACGATTTATTTCTGATGTAGATATGTACTAAAAGAAGATTATAAAGATGATGATGATAGGAACGAATATAGCAAACTTACGAC
>BPTQ01000008.1:207438521-207524511 GCA_019973895.1 Chrysanthemum seticuspe | reverse complement strand
ACACACCCTCTAAACCAACTCTATATCCTAAGTTATCTAGAGTCAATCTCTCTACTTCTTTTCTCATACTCTCAGTGATAGCCTTTTGAGACTCTAAGTTATCAGAACATGATTTAAAAGAACAAGTAGATGTTTTAGAATCATTAGATACCTCAGAATCTGAACCAGAAGATGAAGCATAGGCCATAAGAGCAAAGTTATGCTCTTTTGAAGCTTCACTAGCAAGAAAAGCTGCATTTGGACCTTCTTCAATCTGATCACTCCAATCATAATCACCAAGTCCATCCTGAGCAACCAAAGCTGAAGAAGTAGCAGGCTCTTCTGTTGTCTTCTTAATGCTTTCAATTCTTTTAGGAGCTCGACATTCCCTTGCAAAATGACCTTTCTTCTTGCAGTTAAAGCACTCCATCTTGCTTTTGTCGAATCCAACTCTCCTTTGACCATCATACCTAACATGTCTTCCAGTCCTCCTCAGAAACTTTCTTGCTTGGAGAGTCAGCATTGCCATTTGCCATTGAAGATTAATTTCATCAAGATCATCAGGATCAATTTGATCTAGATCTTGATTCAAAACATCAACACTGGTAGTTAAATCTGACAGAAAAGCACAAATTGCACCATCACTGACATTATCACTAACAGTGGTATTGTTTGCAATAGCCGTGGTTATCCCATAAGCAGCAGTGGATACATCTTGTGAGCTTTTGTGATTTGTGGATACAAAAGCAATGTTTTGATTAGAAGAAGACGAGTTAGAAAAGTTATTCTCAGACTCATAAACTTTCAAGTTATTGAAGAGATTGTCAAGAGTCATTGTAGCAAAGTCCGTCTTATTTCTCCACACAATTGTATGAATAGCCCAATCAGATGATAAGCTCCTAATGAACTTCAAATTAATATCTTCTTGAAGGAACTTGTAACCCACTGCCTTCAGTTGACTGATAAGTATTTGAAGTCTATTGTATGTTCCATCAATCTTTTCTCCACTAAGAGCAGTGAAGGTTTCAAACTGATGCTTGAGCATATTCATCCTTGACTTCTTAGTAGCTTCATTACCAGCAAACCTTAATTCAAGAGCATCCAATAATTCTTTAGCAGACTCATATTGATCAAAGTCCAATGCAAACTCATTAGGTATTCCCATGGAGAGAATACTGTGAGCTTTGATCTCCATCTTCCTCTTAGCTTTATCAGGTTCACTAATAATAGCAACCTCCTTACCATCCACACCCTTCAAAGGAAGAGTGTCTCCTTTTTCAACAACATCCTATAGAGCATAATCAATCATACGAATGTATTGCCTCATTCGCATCCTCCAGATTTGATACTCACCATGTTTGAGCATGGGTACTTTTGAAGCAGTCACCATGTGAGTTTCTTCAGACATCTTAACTTACTTGAGTAAAGATTTACAAACTTCTTCTTGATTACAGTTTCTAGATCACAAGCTCTGATACCACTTGTTGATCCCAGTTGAGCAAACGATCTAATATAGAAACTGACTTGTAACAAAATCTTATCAAGTATTACGCGGAATTTAATACTTAATCTTAAGAAGAAGAACAATTAACATTCAACACCTCAATATTATTTATTAATACGAATACTCTTACAGTATTAGGGTTTTGCAACCTTGAAGTGTATCGACCTTAGATATAAAACATACGTATATCTAACCTAACCTAGGACCTCCTTTTATAGGCTAAGGAGTCCTATACAATATACAATACGTAACCTACAAGATAAATATCTTTTCCATATTTATCTAATACAATAAACTAACCGACTATACAAGACTAGCAGTGCTTACTATATATTATCAGTGGTTACATAATACTACTAGCCGCGGTTGTCTTCATCCGTGGTTATACTCTTCTGTCCGTGGTTACATCAAGCCTGTCCGTGGTTCCAGTACTTAGAGTAATTCTTTATCCAAGGAACCTAAAACCCAACATCTTGGTTTCTGATTCCAAGTAAAATGAAGACCAGTACTATTAATATCCTCAACCTCCATTTTCTGAACATAATCTTTGAATTCACGCATAGCAATGTCAGGAGCATAACTACCACATGAATGATCTTCCAACTTGAGAGCCGCATTAAAATCTCCCAACAAAACCCAAGGCCTAGTACGCATAAATCCAGCATGGCAAACAAGATTGGACCAAAGGGCACGCCGATGAACATAATAATTATCTGCATATACAAAAGAACAGAAAAAAGTTTTGCTGTCCGCCCGAGTATTAACCTGAACATGCATAACCTGGTTAGTTTGAGACATAATCATAACATCAACAATATCATCATTCCAACCAAGAATAATACGGGCCCCCTTATCACACATACTACCATTTGACGTCCACTTCCACCGACGACAAACTTTACGACATGTATCATACACCACCGATGCATCAACATGAGATTCCAAGATAGCACATACACTAAGATTATTATCATTTACCACCTGTTTAACCTCTTTTTGTTTAGGGGAATGGTTCAAACCCCTTATATTCCAAGAGGCGATACTAAACATCAGGGACATTCAGAACAGGAGTGCTTGCCCCTGATTTGTCAAACAAATTACCAGTTTCATCATAAACATTCTCAGCCACATCATCCTCATCTAATTCATTATTATCATTACCATCGTCATCAGTAGCCAAAGAACCAAACGGGTTAGATGTAGTCACATTAGCACCTAAATTTGGGTTACTAGTTTTAGGTGTAGGATAGTTAGTACTATAAATAACTTTAGGAGCAGATTGGTTATCCTTATTCACCTCAACATCTTTAACAGTAGGAGAAATATTATGTGAATTAGAAGGACCTACCGGGTTAGATGTAGTCACTTTTGGATTAGTGGGCTGATCCGCACTAGTACTAGCACTTCCTTGAACAGGTTTGCTAGTAGAAGGGGTGGAGACAGATTTAGGCCTATACTGCATATTTTTACCAACAGGGACCCCATTAAATACATAACCGGTTCTATTATCCCTAGCATTCTTTTTAGCTTTACCCTTTTTCCCAACAACTTGAAATCCATCCTGGTTTTCCTCCACAACCGGTGCAGTCACAACTTTCTTAGGACACGTATCAACAGAATGACCAAATATCAAACAAACATCACATCTAGGAGGTTTCCATTCATATTCCACCCTAATAGTTTCAGAAGAGAAACCAAGACAATCCATGTATGGGATCCCCACAGTAATAGATTCTTTTAGAGGAGCATGAGAATCAATTTCAATTAAACACCGAGCAAAACTACTCCTACCCCAAGACTCAGTACACATAGAGCTAGTATAGGAATCAAGCATAATAGGCTTACCAATGTGTGTTGCAATAATACTAATACCATCCTCATAGAATACATGTAATGGAACATCGTGTAGCTTAACCCATACCGGGATACGGGTTAATTCCTCTTTCGTCAAACTAGTACTCATGGTCCACTTCTTTAGAATAATAGGGCTGTTTTTGATCATCCACGGACCACCTTCTAAAACAGTCTCCAAGCCAACCTATGAGTCAAACTTAAAGAAAAAGAAACCTTGTGCATTCATCATAATCCGTTTAAGACCATACTTAGCCCAATTGTTGCGAACAAAGTACTCAACCACTGGGAATGCAATACGCTTGCCAATAAAATATCCATACAAGGTGTTATCAAATTTAGTGCTAATATTTTCTACCACCTTACAAGGAATGGACACGTCAACACCATTAAAAACATTATCAACTTTGAGTTCACGAAAGTTAGACTTACCTTTAACAGGACTAGCCTGAGTACCTTGAATGTGAGACTTTTGAGAACCACTAGCAACTCCCACGTATGTCGTTGACTGCTGAATTTCAGTTGTTTGAACAATAGGGCTCTCCTTAGTATTAGAATCATTCGTCACAATACCTTTTAACTTGCCAGCTAGATTACCCACACGAATTCCATCACCTTTAGGCAAAGTATCATCCAACGAGGCCCCAAAAACCACATTCACATTCTTATTATGATTACCAATCTGAGTGCCAATATTTGCAGAACCACGAACCTCCTCTAGAGATGGAAAATCAGAGTTGAGATAGGAATTATTAACATTGCCATCAGCTTCCCAGAATAAGGACTCATGATCCACATGTTGCTCGCTATTAAGACCAACCGAACCCATATTACCCTCAAGAAGACCAGAATCACGATAGGTGTTAACATGGGACGAGTCAGTAGAGAAAGCACCACTAACAGCCAAGTTAGAATGGTCATTAGGTGAAGTCCCCGTAGGTATGTTAGGGTTTCGCAAAACCCTCATAGCCAATTTTGGCTTAGGCGCATCCTCACTACCAGAATCAATCCCTTTCAAGCGTTTCATACGAGCATCCAACGCTTCTAAATCAACATTACCATCACCACTTTTAGCCATATCACGAAACCAAACAGCAGCAAAAATCCAGAACCAGAAAACGAAACCACAAAACCCTAAAAAAACCCTAAAAAACGACTAAACCAGCAAATCCAGGAAGTACCACGTCCCACTTCCAAAGCGAAGGCCTTAGAAGAGCTAAGGCATGCGTTGAAGCACAAATCAACTAACCAAATCCCACCATGATCAGCACGTATGATATTAAGAATGAAAACAAAATAGACGAAACCCTAATAAACAGATTTGACAAAACAAAACCCTAAGACCAAACGATTACACAAATCTGGATCAATTATGCAAAACACGAATGTAAATACAGAATTGAAACAAATCAGAGCAATAGAGAAGCGATTAGAGCAAAGGATTTGTCGATTTATTATTAGAAGTTTAGGGAATCGGAAATCTCCAGAGCACAAGTCGACTTTAGGGTTTTTTACCAAGATAAAGCTTGTGGTACTGTTTTTAACATACATGTTTTTTTAACATGTATGTTTTTTTAAATAAAACACCCCTGTTTTAACATGTATGTTTTTTTAAATAAAACACCCCTGTTAACATACATGCTTTTTGCCATACATATAGGTTTTCTTGCATACATCCATATTAATAAACAACAAACATAATGCATCTTAAAGAAATATCCAAACAAACACAAAATTCCTAATTCAGATAAAAAGCTTCAAATACCCATCAGCAAAACACAAAACAAACCATACGATCATGTTTCGATAAGAAATACCTAAATTCAAGTACCCATCAACAAAACACAAAACAAACAAACCATACAATCATTGTCGATATGCTAAACAAGATAAAAAAATGAAATACTAATGTTCAGATACGACTTCATTCATTTACGTGGACGTGGTACTTTCCTAGCTTTCATGTTAACACTTGGGGCCTGCATATCCGCCAACTCTTTCTTGATTTTGTCCTTATGCGCGTTGCATTCTGCTAGGAGTAGACGAGCAGCGTACTTTCTTCGAAGCTTGGACAATTGTGATGTCTGCTTTTTCCCCTCTTCTACAATCCCGCAATTCCAATAAATCATTTGCCCACCCATATAATGTTCCATGTGACGCATAGCAAATATACCACAGTCGTTAGGTCTGTTATCAGTCTCCCACTCAAACTCACGCCTACGAACTTCAGCTTTATTAATCGCTCCTGCATTCACATGTTTCACATACTGCAAGTATTCGGCACAGTTCGTGCGCTGCATTCATAGATCTTTTCAATAAATATACCATATAATCTATACTTACTATTATATTTCCTTTAAACAAGTACGTACCAGTATTTCAGCAACTCTCAGGTCTGATGCATTTACTGAATAAACAACTTTGGCAGTCCCGTTTTTATTTCTCATCCGACTGTTGTCAAACACATTCACTTCCGGGTACTTCAAATTAATGCACAACACATACTTGTGGGAACCATTACTTATTGGTATGAAAGCCTGCAGTTTTTTAATATATACCATACAAACTGGTCAGCCATCATTTTTACCGGAGACATTCAAAACACCCTTGTTCATAAAATAAGAACCAAAACATCCTAGATTCTACAATACTATAAACACATAATATTTACTATCTACATCCTTTTTTCCATAAAACAAAAAAACACCCTTGTTACTCACTAAATCACTACACAATACATACAACCTATATCAAACACATACCTAAAATATCAAACACATTAACTTGCGGTTTCTTCAAAATCAACCATCATTTTACCAGAATACATACAAACACCTTTGATCCTAAATACTATAAAAGCTATAAAAGCTAATTAAAACTTACAATGTCAACATCCGAAAGTAGTTTCTTTCCCCCACGTGCAGCCCACATCTCCGCATACATCAGAAACTGCTTCACACAAGCATCTGCCTCTGTGTCGCTTGTATTGAATTTCTTTTTATCCTGTGCACATTTGTATATTAGCTTACCAATGTATATTTTATTATTCAAAGCAACAAAAGTCTCATAGTATATAACTTACAACAACAAAAGTCGGAAAGTAAAACCGGGAATATGAGCAACTGTCTTTATATATCTCTAGTGAATTCAGAAACGCAGACCACGCGTTGATAACCTCATCATCAATGTTTGCACCATCCACTAGAGTGTACATTTGTTGCATTGTTGCTTTTACCATTTCCGCCTCAAACATAACCTCACTGTAAGCAAAATTTTCATTTAACATCACTCTTATATTATAAATCTAATTTATTTAAAACAAACTTGATTACCTTAGATCTCCGACACTCTTCTTAATCAGATATATATCAATCTGTTTCTCTTCCGCTGTTAGCGCATTATCGATGCCAAGCACTCTCGGAAAGTACGGTGAAACCATAAGGTCTGATTTTGTAATCCTACGCTTCACGCGACCCTCCTCCGGTTTCAACACACTTATCGGGGACTGCATTCATCGCTTCACTCCTGTCAACAGGCTTGTTTACCCTTTTTGCTTGCATTTTCTTTCCGATTTCACCTCCTCCAGATCCTCTAGCTTCTACAGATACTTCATCTTCTTTATGTTCCTTTATTGACCCACTTCCTTCCACGTTTTCCTGCGTTGCGAAAACCTGATCTTGTGTCAAGCTAATACTGAAACTCGGTCCATCGAAATTCCATGCATCTTCATTGCCATAAAATTCTGCACATACCTTACCGATGATCTAAAAACTTGCACATGTGTTTCCTGACCCATCAAGAAAGCAGGCGAATCAAAGGGATCTTGGTTCGTTTCAACTATGCCTTCTTTAGACTTCAAACCATCGTCCGCAGATTTGTCAACGCCATCCGGTATTCCACCCTCCTCGCCGGATTGTTTAATAAGCAACGCTTGACGGTATTGTTGATTTAAATCCGATATCAACAAGCTATCAGGGAACACTGCAAGACCCGCATCTAATGTTTTTTCAAAACAGGCACGTTCACGCCTTATAGCTTCTATAACTTTCGACAGATTCCATACGAATCCCTACATAAATGCATACAATATGTATAAATAACACATACGCACAACAAATAGTACATAATTTGATTAACTATCATATATTACCTCCTCATCATCAGGCATTGGGTCCGCATCTTCTTCAAAATATAAACCCGCTAGTTCACACATGCCCAGTCCTTCCCCATCACTTTCTGCTTTTTCCCTCGCTTTCAACATTTCAAATGTCCAGAAATTTGTAGTCGGTCTCGTCCAACGAACACTGTAGCCTTTAAAAACTGTTCCATCCACGTACGCCATCTGTTTCATACATAATTCTCAATTAAAAAACAGTTATGATACAAAAATAATAATTCATACTTTCAATTGTTCTAAACTAAAAATAATTTCTGAACTTACAGTTAGAATCGAAATCGGTCCCAAAAAATAACTGTTCGAGTTGTCTCGCTTCCACCCTTCCTTGCATGTTTGGAGACCTCTCCAAACATACTCACACCAGTTAATTTTGAACAACTCCGAATCACTTCTTAAATGGTCCAGGACACTTAAATCACAAACTCCTTTTCCCCTAACACCACCCATAACATTGGAAAATAGGACTATGAAATTTAGCTTAAAGTTCATATCCGCAACTTTCGACAAACTAATCATATCTTTAACATTCCCTGTTAAAATTTCCTTTTTTCCTTCAAATTGATCATTCCAGTTACGTACCATATCAACATCCCTTTCTACTTCAGCAGCCATGATATCATAACCATCATTCCTAATTCCCAGCAACTCTTCAATCAACTCCATAGTTATCGGAATAGAAGATTCACCCACCTTAATTTCCATACTATCCGGATTGAAATTTGATTGAGCTCCAGACAGTCAGGTTTTATCACACAAGCTAACCACTTGTGAATGGTCAACCGTAATAAAAATCCAAACAGTCTAGAACCAAATGCAATTAAGATCTGGAGAATATAGTGGATTCCCGGGTCGTTAAGTCCCACGGAGACTCAATGGTGTTTCAAAACTTTCAGAGATAGAATGATCACTAAGGATAATGATCAGTAAGGATTTTGATGAATATTATACTACTGATTGATTGGAATGGATTTGGGATACAGAATTGTAAAACACAACAATCAGATTAAACAAACTTAAATACGTACGTTTAATAAACTACGTAAACGTACAAAATAAAAGTGAGATCTAAGAAATAAAAGACCTAAAAATATGAAAATGACATTTTTGGAATCCTAAAAATAAAAGAAAATTATTAGAAAAAGAAAATTATTTTTACAACTATTTATCTAATTATTATTAATTAAAAACTATTTCTAACTATTTAATAATACTCTAAAATAAAAGAAAATATGAAATAAGGCTAGAAAAATAAAATTATGACTTAATAAAATCTAAAATATTATAAAACTTATTTTAAAATTTAAAATATATTTTTTTACACTTTTTATCTATTTATTACTAATTAATTATTATTTAAAATACACTTAAATAAAAGAAAATATAAAATTAACCTGGAAAAGTAAAATTTTAACTTAGAAAAATCTAGAATATTATAAAACTAATTTTAAAACTGAAAAGATATTTTTTATGCTTTTTAATTATTTATTACTAATTATTTAATACTTTTAACTATTTAAAATTATAATAAATACTAAACAAACAGAGAAAATTATGAAACTTTTTCTAAAAATAACTGAAGGTGACAGAAAACTAAGAAAAATATAAAAACTAGATTTGCTTAATAATAAGCTGAAAAGAAAAATCTAAAAGCTAATTAATATTAAATAAACGCTATCACTATATTAAAAATAATGTTTTTGTGGATTTTCTTTTTGAAAACTATTTAACTACTGATATTAAGCTACTTTTATGAAAACAAAAATTTTACAAACTAAAAATAAGCTGTTTGCAAGCTAAAAAGCTCAACAGTGGGCTTTATGAGCTTATTTGATGATTTATAAGCTCAAACAAGCTATACAGATGAAACCAAAGATAGATAAAGATGCAAATAAGCTAGAGCAACTCAAATGAAGCTAGAAAACACAAAAAGACATACTGAAAAGCTACTAATAAGCAAATAAGCACTTATGATCTTATTGTTAAAAGACAGAAATGGGACAAGGTTAAAGCTACATGCAGCCCTATCAAACAAGCTAGAAAATGGAATTTTAAGCTTGGGACCTCAAGATGGCTAGGTCAGCTTTCCAAAGAACCAAGATTCACACAATTTGACCAACTAATAAGCTCTGTAGGAGCTTGTAAAAATGACTAGCTCAACTGTGCACAGGGCACCATTTTCAGACAAGGGTCCAAAAGAAGCTGAGTAAAAAGCACTAAATAAGCTGATTAAAAGTAAGCTATTATTTTTCTAATTAAGTTAAGCAGCTAAACTTTAATATCCCAAAAGCTTATAAGCTAAATCTCAATATTAAACACACACTAAAATTATCTATTTTATTCAAAAACGACCAAATTGAAAATTTTGACTTTTTAAGAAAAACACTAAGGTTGACTTATATGAGCTTTGAATCAATACTACTTACTGATTATGTAATATTAAGTTATATTAAGACTAATTTAAGCTAGTTTAACAGGTTTTAAGCTAATATGATGAATTTGATAAGCTAACTCCTAACAGTTAACTAGCAAGTGAGATTTAAAGATGATTTTGACTATTTCACAAATGAAGACTGGTTTTCTTTGCTTCTATGAGTTATATGATGCTAGTGTGACATATATCAACCAAGAATACTGTCTTTAACAACTTCTAACTTAGTGAACTAAACAAATCCAAACAATATTTTACTTAACTGTTTTGAAGATTTTTATACTAAAACAAATTTTTAAGCTAAGAAACCTAGTTATTAACTTGAATTAACTATATTAAAACAGATTTACACTAAAATTAACAGTCTCTAAACACTTATACTATAAAATGCAAATTACAAGAAATTGCTTACAAAATAAGTCTAAGCACAGAACTGAGAACCAAGGACGTGTAAACACTTCCTATAACTTCCCAAGAAGCACTAAACCAAGGCCATCCACAATCAACCCTGCTCCAGCTTCTTGATAACCTTCACCATGGATTTTTGATTTTTAACTAATTTTTTTGTATTTTCTTGTATTTTTGCTTTTTGTTTCTAAACTGAATTTTAAGGGTTTCTAATAGCTTAGATAAGCTATATAGGAGCTTATGTGGCTTATTCAGTCCAAGATAACACCTACAAACAACATTCGAACTTATTGAAATTTTGATCAAAAGTAAAATTTTGCATAAACTGAAATGGAACTTGATACTGAAATTGATGTTTCACAAAAGCTTTATTATGTAATAAAAACTTGAAATACAGAGTTTAAAGGCTAAAACATACACTGGAATTTAAAAGTAAACTAAAACGACATAGAAACTTAAAAATTACACTAGATATCTCACTACATTGCATCTCATCTCCTCTTTATAGACTTTTGAGACTTCTTGTCGACCTCTGATTGTTTCCCACTTGATTTCAGCCATTGGATTGGTCAAAATCATCAGAACCATCCATTTGTAGTTTTGGCGCCAATATTCTTCGAGCAGGTTTGAGTCAATTAATGAAGTTTGGGTGCTTGTGAAGGTGGAGGAGGTTGGTATACAACTTGGAAGACAGGTGGAAGGGAGTAGGAGCAAGTGGGATGAAAACTACTCTGGTATCTGGATTTTGGCGCGACAATGAGGTAGGGGATGAACAGTTCCTGGTTTTGACTTTCGCTGACCGTTTGATATTAGAGGGAGGGGGGTCACAATGGGATAATGGCAGGGTTCAAAACAGATATTGGACTGGCTCAAGGGTCAGGGGTCCAAGGGTCAAGGTCCAAGTGTGGGTTTGGGCTTGGGTTGCAAGATTGGGCCAGCTGGGTTTGGATTGGGTAGTAATAATAGGTTCCGGATTGGTTTAGTAGTAATACAAGGACCATTTGTGTAATTCGGCCAAACATGAGGGACCAAACTTGACTTTTTCCAATGTTATCAAAAGGACCAAACTTGAAAAACTTAAATAGTACAAGGATAACATTTGATTATTTTCCATTTTAAAATATCCAAGGACTAATTTTGCCATTTTTTCAAAGTTGAGGGACCTTTTCTGCCATTTGACCAAAGATTCATTCAAGGACCATTTTTGACAACTTAGAATATTTCAGGGACCTTGAATGATAAAACTCCACATTTTTGGATTCCAGGGACTAGATTTGACAACTTTTGAAACTTGGGGGACTAAAACTGCCAATTTTGCAAACTTGATATGTTTTTCATCTGATTTTGATATTTTTGCATTTAAAACACATAAAACACTGATTTGTGATATTTTGATCATTTTGATGCTTTTCTAAGTGTTTTCAGATGTTTTTGCAGTCTAGATGGTACAAAAATGATGAGTATTTAGATACTCATCAATCCCCCACACTAAGATATTGCTAGTCCCTAGCAATGTTTTGAAACTTTAATGGATTTTAAAGAACTCTTCACCAAAAGCCATCACTTCTGGAGTAGCCAATTGTTTTGGTTCAAGTAAGAACCTTGGTACAATGATAACCAAATGATTTTGAGCAAATCATAAGCTGTAAACGGATTTGATTTGTCTTTACAAGAAGCCGTTTGCTTCTGGACTAGCCAACTCTTAGATAAATTATCAGTATTATCTTTGGTGAGCCGATTACCAATTATGGTTTTTCCACTGCCTTTACCACAAGCCATAAACTTGCGGGCTAGCCAACTCTTCACTTTTTAGGATATGGTGAGCTGAACACCATACAATTTTAGGCAAATTGCAAGCCATAAACGGATTTGATATATCTTTACCAAGAGCCGTTTGCTCCTGGATTAGCCAATCCTTATGTGGGTTAGACATGGCGGACTGATTACCATTTGCTGAGTAAGTGAAAAACACTTACTCAAAAAAAAAAAAAAAAAAAGGCCAAAAACGGGGGAATTGGGTGGTATAATACATGATAAAATTCGTGAGAATTCCCCCCCACACTAGAAATGAATATTGCCCTCAATATTCAAAGTACCGGCGGTTATACCGAAACATAGAACGTAAAAGGGAAATACTACGGCCATTATTTTATTTTTGATATATACACACATTTTTTTTTCTTTTTTTTTTTAATTTTTAAAGAGGTTTATATACAACAGCGGGGGGCAACTCCCCCACACTAGGGTGATAGTCACGGGTGAAAACCCATGTGGTGTGCTACTGTTTTTGATTACCGAGTCACTAGCTTGACTCGATCCCCGCATTCATTGGTTCATGGGGAAAGTTTGTAGATCCGGGACAACCACAGGTGGAATGTCCTCTCCAAAATAATGCTTTAATCGATGACCATTCACTTTAAAATTTGGACCATCAGGCTGAGATAACTCAATAGTACCATAAGGATAAACCATTAGCAATAGGTAATGGACCAGACCAACGGGACTTGAGCTTTCTCGAGAATATCTTCAATCTTGAATTGCAAAAGAAGGACTCGATCACCGACGTTGAAAACGCGGTTCTTGATTTTAGAGTCATGAATCTTCTTTGTCTTTTGTTTGTAGATCAAAGAGTTCTCGTATGCTTGATCACGGAGTTCATTTAATTCATTCATTTGAACTTTCTGTGATCACCAGCTGTCTGAATATCGAAGTTTGCATGTTTCAAGGCCCAGTATGCCTTGTGCTCAAGCTCAATCGGCAGATGACATGCCTTTCCGTACACTAGCTTGTATGGAGTACACCCGATGGGTGTTTGTAAAGCTGTACGGAAGGCCCGAGAGTGCGTCATCCAGTTTATCCGACCAGGATGCACGATTTTTCGCCTACTGTCCTTTCAAGAATTCTTTTAATACCACGGTTGGAAACTTCCACTTGCCCACTTGTTTGGGGGTGGTATGCAGTAGAGAGACGGTGGGTTACACCATACTTTTGCATGACTCGATCAAATTGGTCATTGCAGAAATGTGTACCACGATCACTGATTATAGCTCGCGGAGTTCCAAACCTAGCAAAAAGAGATTTTAAGAATTTCACAACTACTCGGGCATCATTGGTAGGTAAAGCTTTCGCTTCAACCCATTTTGACAAATAGTCAACAGCCACAAGTATGTATTTGTTTCCTCGAGATGATGGAAATGGCCCCATAAAGTCAATGCCCCAGATGTCAAAGATCTCACATACTTGAATGGCGTTTTGCGGCATTTCATTTCTTTGAGATATATTTCCGTGACGTTGACAAGCGTCACAGGCTTTGACAAATTCAGTGGGCATCCTTGTAAATTGTGGGCCAATAAAACCCAGAATCAAACACCTTTTTGGCGGTGTAATTTGGACTATGATGGCCCCCGGTGGGTCCATCATGGCAAGCTTTGAGAATGTTCATAGCTTCCTGTCCATAAACACACCGTCGGATGACTTGATCCGCACAGATTTTGAATAAGTAGGGGTCGTCCCAGAAGTAATGTTTAACATCCTTGAAGAATTTGTTCTTCTGTTGGGTCGACATTCCTTTCACTATAAAGTTACCCGCATGGTAATTTGCGAAGTCAGCAAACCATGGGGTAGTAGAGTTTCCACGAAAAGAAACCGCATTGAGTGTCTCGAGAGGAAATGTTTCATTTATTTCCTTTTTCTCGAAAACATCTTGGTGTGGGTTTCTAATCGGGACAGATGATCAGCAGCCAGGTTCTCAGCTCCTTTTTTATCACGTATAATGATATCAAATTCTTGCAGGAGGAGAACCCAACGAAGCAATCTCGGCTTTGCATCTTGTTTTGCAAAGAGATATTTAAGAGCCGAGTGATCCGTATACACCACGCATTTGGTCAAGATTAAGTATGGCCGAAACTTCTCAAATGCATACACCACGGCTAATAGCTCTTTTTCTGTGGTGGTGTAATGGGTTTGAGCTTCAGTCATAGTCTTACTTGCGTAGTGGATAGGCTGAAAATGCTTGCTTCTACGTTGCCCTAAGACTGCACCGATAGCAAAATCACTTGCATCGCACATGAGCTCAAAGGGTAAATCCCAGTCGGGAGCAACTAGAATGGGTGCTTCAGTAAGCTTTTTCTTTAATGTTTCAAAAGCTTCGATGCACTCAGGTGAGAAGATAAAAGGAGCATCTTTTTCAAGAAGATGAGTCATAGGCCGGGCGATTTTAGAAAAATCTTGTATGAATCTGCGATAGAAACCGGCATGACCTAAAAAACTCCTAATACCTTTGACGGTAGTAGGATGAGGCAATTTAGCAATAACATCGACTTTTGCTCTATCAACCTCAATCCCATTTTTTGAAATCTTATTGCCAAGGACTATGCCTTCTTTGACCATAAAGTGGCTCTTCTCCTAATTTAGACAAAGATTGGTGTCTTCACACCGTTTTAGCATTTTATCTAAATGGGAGAGACATGTTTGAAACGAGTCCCCAATGACCGAGAAGTCATCCATAAACACCTCCATTGTTTCCCCGATCATGTCGTGGAATATGGCCATCATACATCGTTGGAACGTGCCAGGAGCATTACATAAGCCAAAAGGCATACGTCTGTAGGCAAAAGTTCCGTATGGGCAGGTGAATGTGGTCTTTTCTTGATCCTGTGGATCAATGGGGATCTGAAAATACCCCGAGAAACCATCAAGGAAACAATAGTACTCGTTCCCTGCTAATCTCTCAAGCATTTGGTCCATGAAGGGTAGAGGAAAATGGTATTTTCGGGTGGCGTCATTCAACTTACGATAGTCAATGCAAACACGCCATCCCGTAACCAACCGAGTTGGAATTAACTCGTTATCTTCATTTGTGACAACAGTTATGCCACCCTTTTTAGGAACACAGTGAATTGGGCTGACCCAAGGACTATCAGAGATCGGGTAAATTAATCCTGCATCAAGAAGTTTAATAACCTCCTGTTTGATAACATCATGGATTTTTGGATTTACTCTTCTCTGATGTTGAACTGCTGGTTTGAAGTCATCCTCTATCAAGATTTTGTGAGTACAAAACTCAGGGTTGATACCCTTAATGTCAGAGAGTTTCCAAGCAATTGCTTGCTTGTGTGACTTCAAGACCTTTATGAGAGCAGTCTTTTCATCTTTACTCAAATCTCGAGCAATAATGACGGGTAATTTATCATCACCCTCAAGAAATGCATACTCGAGATGAGGTGGTAAGTCCTTAAGTTTCGACTTCAGGAAATTCTTCAATTTTCTCAACTGACTTGACTTCCTTGTTATGAAGCTCGACGGGAGGGAGTGATGGATCATCATTAAGAAACTTCTCAATGAGAAGTATGTCCCCCTCGATGTCGATGGGAGCGTGATCAATTTCCCATGGAACAGAATCACTAGACAAGTATGCTTCAATCTCTTCCAAGATGAAGTCACTTTCCTCAAACGGAGTGAGAGAAGGAGTAGAATTGGCAATGATGGGTTGAGATGAATGAGTGAGATTATCACTCAAAGAATTATGATCATAACCAAGAATTTCTTGAGAGTACTCTTCAGAAGCAACATCAATGATATCTATTCGGTTAACCGACTCAGAATCATAGTTTGCGGAGTACCTCGAAGTTTGATCAAGGTTAAAGGTGACAGCTTCATTACCTACACGTAATGTGATTTCTTGCTCAAATACATCAATGAGAGCACGGCCCGTTCTTAGGAATCCTCGTCCAACAATGAGAGGAACCCGTGGATCAGCATCGAAATCAACAACTACAAAGTCAGCGGGAAAATGGAACTTTCCTACTTTCACAAATACGTCCTCGGCAATGCCAAGCGGACGGGATATTGTACGATCTGCAAGCTCGAGAGTCATGCATGTAGGAGTAAGGTCCGGAAGAGAAAGTTTCTTCCATACTGAATAAGGCATCAGATTGATGCTTGCACCAAGATCGGCTAAGGCAAAGCATTCAACCATTTCTGGAAATACACAAGGTAAGAGAAATTTTCCAGGATCCCCAAGCTTCTCGGGAAGCTTCTTCAAGATAACTGCTGAGCAGTTCTCGTTCAGAGGGGTTTTTGCCATTTCAAACAGCTTTTCCTTGTTGCTTAACATGTGTTTGAGAGTTGATGCAAACTTGGGCATCAGCATGATAGCATCCGCAAAGCTTATGTCAAAATGTAGTTCTTGGAAAATTTGAAAAAATTTGTCCATTTGATGACTGGCTTTTTCGCGGAGCTTTTGCTCATTCAAATGTGATGGGTAAGGAATAGAAGATTTGGATTTGGGGTTTTCAACGGGAGCTACTGGAGGTTCAAAAACAACTCCTGGATTGGATTTGGGTTTCAGGACAACTTGAGGATGGACATTGTTGGTACCTCCGTTATTAGTAGGAAGTTCCTTGTCCTTTGTTGCCTCAGGTTCACTTTCCACTACCTTAGGGAGAGAAGAAGAAGAGGTAGTAGGAATAGCGGGTCCATTGTATGAAACACCACTTCTGGTTGTGATCGCCTTTGCATCGCCCCTCGGGTTAGCGATCGTGTTGCTCGGAAGTTTTCCTGAGCCCGAGGGTTGATCATTTAAAGACTTCTTTAGATCAGCGATCTGACTGACCAACAACCTGTTCATTTCATCTTGGGATTTCATGAATTGCTTCAATAACTCATCAGATGATGGTACTGGAGGATGTGGAGGGAAATTTTGAGGTCGTATGTTTGATTATGACCTTGTTGTTGAAAATTCCCTTGGTTAGGATTCACATTTCCCTGAAATTGATTCCCTCGATTGAAATTGTTTTGATTAAGGTTTCCTTGATGTTGGAAACCTTGATTTGGTCCGGGATAGAAATTACCTTGGTTTTGATAACCTTGGTTCATTCTAGGTTGGTTCTGATTCCGGTTTTGTATGTTAGGATTCTGGTTAAAACCGGGTGGTGCCTGATAAGTATTAGCACGGTAGTTTGGTTCATTTTGAGGACGGTATTGATTACCTCCCTGATGTGAAGTACCGGCTATAGCATTGGCTTCAAATGGACTACCGTCGGTGGCAGTACAGTTGTAGTATGCATGAGGGCCACCACAAGTAACACAGACCTCGACTTTCTTCACTTCACCATGTGATGGTGTCTGTGTGAAAGTGACTTTCTTTTGGTTAGCAAGAACCAAAGCCTGAACAATATCCGTGAGTTTGTCAATCTTAGCATCGGTGCTAGATGTACTCACGGGAGATGAAGTAGAAGGTCCTGCATTAGACTGAGATTGATATGTCTTTGTTCGGAAAGGGCGGATCTGGGACTTGTTTTCTATGATTTGTAAGGCTTCTTTTGTGGTCTTGCTCAGGAAATTACCTCCCGCGGAGGCATTTAAAGAGTCTTGGTCAGCTTGTCTCAGACCATTGTAGAAAGTATCCATTTGCATTAATTCGGTAAAACCATGATGCGGACACTTGCGGAGCAACTCTTTGTAACGATCCCATGCCTCACCGAATGATTCATCAAATCTTTGAGAAAATTTCATTATCTCATTCTTAAGACTTGTAGTTCGGGATGGAGGATAGAATTCGTTAACAAACTTGGTGACTAAATCTTCCCATATCTCAATGGAATGAGGGGGTTGTTTCTCAAGCCAATTTCGGGCTTGTCCCTCTAGAGAGAATGGGAACAGAAGAAGCTTAATTGCTTCATGTGGGACATTCTTGTATTTGATGGTGGATGCAATCTTGTTGAACCATCGAATATGTGCATGAGGATCATCCCGCTCAAAACCATAAAATTGGCTTTGGGTTACAAGATTAAGCAACCCGGTTTTGAGCTCAAACGTATCAGCCACGATGGCAGGGACAATAATGGCATCTCCGTAACCCTCGATGGGTGCTTGGAGAAGCTCATTCATCGGTTTGTCTTCTGCCATTACGACAGGGGGTGGTGATGATAGACGTTCCTCAGTCACGGCTGAAGGAGCAGAACGTCCTCTATGTCTACGAGGAATATTTGCAAGCTCAGAAAGTGGACTTGTAGAGCTGGAAGAACGAGTGCGCATGCACTAAGTATAAAAATCAGTTTTCAAAAACAAATGTGAGGCAAAACGACAAGTGAACTTAAACCAATAATCACAAATGAAATGGCTTCTTTGAAAAAGGTATACCAAATCACAAGGACACAAAGGCAAGTTTTGATCTTTAAGATTGGGAACTTATTAATGTTCACACCCCCAGTTGGTAGGTGTACTGCCTTAATTTGCGGTGGTTGATTTTTATGTATTTATTAAGTACCACTGAAAAGACGTAGGTATGGATTTGTGCTAAGGGTTTAAATACTTTTGGAAAATATTTTTGGTATCGTCTCGTTTAACCAAATTGTATCTCTTTAAGAATCACCTTAAAGAAAATACAGGGATAGAAAACGTTACGATTGTTTTGTTGTTTTATATTTTGTTTGGTGTTGTTAACACTTTAGGAAAAGTGTTAATGAACTTTTCGATTTTGATAACTTTACAAAAAACTGTTTACAAACGGTGGTATATGTGCAAGTATGGGTCTGAAAATGTTTAAAACACGCTTACAGCCTCCCCGGCAGCGGCGCCAAAATTTGATTGCTTCAGACAGTCAGGTTTAATCACACAAATCAACCACTTGTGAATGGTCAACCATAATAAAATTCAAACAGCCTAAAACCAATGCAATTTCCCTTGGAATATAGTGGATTCCCGGGTCGTTAAGTCCCACGGAGGATTAATAGTGTTTAAAAAGTTTCAGATGTCGAATAATCACTAAGGATAGTGATCAGTAAGGATTTTGCTGGATAATTACACTACTGATCGATTGGAATTGTATTTGGATACAGAATTATAAAGCACAACAATCAGATAAGACAAACGTAAATACGTACATTTATTAAATTACGTAAACGTATAAAATAAAACGTGAATTTTAAGAAATAAAAGACCTACAAATATGAAAATGATATTTTTACAATCCTAATAATAAAAGAAAATTTTTGGAAAATGAAATTTATTTTTATGACTATTTATTTAATTATTATTAATTAAAAACTATTTTTAACTATTTAATAATATCCTAAAATGTAATAAAATATGAAATAAAGCTAGAAAAATGAAATTATGACTTAGAAAAATCTAAAATATTATAAAACTTATTTTAAAACTGAAAATATTTTTTTTACACTTTTTATCTATTTATTATTAATTAATTACTATTTATTAATTATTTAAAATACACTTAAATACAAGAAAATATAAAATTAACCTGGAAAAGAGAAATTTTAACTTAGAAAAATCTAAAATATTATAAAACTAATTTTAAAACTGAAAAGATATTTTTTATGTTTTTTAATTATTTATTATTAATTATTTAACACTTTTTAACTATTTTGAATTTTAATAAATACTAAACAAGCTAAGAAAATTATGAAACTTTTTCTAAAAATATCCTATGGTGACAGAAAGCTAAGAAAATTATAAAAACAAGAAGTGCTTAATAATAAGCTGAAAAGAAAAATCAAAAAGCTAAATTCTATTAAATAAACGCTATCACTATTTTTAAAATGATGTTTTTGTGATTTTTCTTTTTCAAAACTATTATACTACTGATATTAAGTAACTTTAATGAAAACAAAAATTTTGAAACTTAAAAATAAGCAGTTTGAGAGCTTATAAGCTCAACAGTTAAGCTAATGAGCTTATTTGGATTTTGCAAGCTCAAACAAGCTTCACAGACAGAACCAAAAGTGAAATAAGCTACAAACAAGCTAAAACTATTTATATGAAGCTAAAAAGCACAAAGATACACACAGATAAGCTATAATAAGCAAATAAGCACTTGGCTTATTTGTGTTCTAAGACAGATATCGGACAAAGTTAAAAGGACAAAACAAGTGGGGTCCACAGAGCTTAAGCTCTCAAACTTGGCTGAAACAGATAGCCAGCTGGGTTGTGAGCTTAAAGAAACCAAGAACAACCCCTAGGGTCCATTGATGAGCTTATGACAAGCTTTTGAAAAAGCTTGTAGACACTGAGCAATGACTCAGTATATACTGAGTCAGTGTATAAAAAAAATGGGACAAACTAAAAGCTTATTGCAGCCCTACCAAATAAGCTGCAAAGTAAAAACTTAAGCTTGGAATTTTGAGATGGGTAGATTAGCTTTCCAAAAAACCAAATTTCACAAGCTATGGTTTACTATTAAGCTTTTTATGAGCTTGTGAAATATGCTAGTTAAACTGTGCACAGGGCACATTTTCAGACAAGGTACTTGAAATAAGCTAAGAATTAAGTAGTTAAATAAGCTAATTGAAAATTATAAAAAATACAGTGATTAAGATGAGCAACTAAAGTTTATAATCCTAAAAGCTCAAATCTTGAAAACTAATATTAAGTCCTATATAAAATTATCTATTTTATTCAAAAACGACTAAATTGAATATTTGACTTTTTAAATTACACTAAAGGTTTGACTAATATGAACTTTGGATTGATCCTACTTACTGATTATGATGTATTAACCTAAGTTATGATGAAATTAAGCTATGTTACCAAGTTATAAGCTACTATGATGATTTTTGTTTCCTAAATCCTAACAGTTAACAAGTGGTTTGAGATTAAAGAAGAATTTGACTTTTGATCAAACAAGGACTGGTTTTTAATGTTGCTATGAGTTATTGAGACTAAGTGTGACAGATAACAACCAAGAACAATATCTTCAATACCCTCTAACACAGTTAACAAAAGAAAACCAAACAACCCTTTATGAGACTGTTTTTGTGATTTTCAAAGGATTTCAAAGATTAAGACCATGCAAATGATTAAAAACCTTATATTATCATATACTAAGATTAAATAAGTATAAAACAACAGCAATAACAACATAAAACTCAAGAAATGACAATTAAGCTATATTAACTGTTAAACTAAAATTTTTAGTAAATACATATTCTAATGAGCAAGTAACTTGTTTTAATGCTTAATTCTACTTAGCTATAACTAATGAACATAAAGACACAGAGATTTAAGCTTATGAATGACTCAAACAGTGAAATGCCAAAATGAGTAACAAACTTACAAGATGAGTCCAAGCACAAAACTGAGAACCAAAGATTGAAATCACTTCCTATAGCTTCCCAAGAAGCTCTAAACCAAAGAGCAATCCATTATTAACCCTGCTCCAGCTGTGATCACCATCTCCATTGCTTTTTTATTTTTAACTGATTTTTTTGTATTTTTTTTTTTAGTATTTTTGCTTTTTGATACTAAACAGACTTTTAAAGGTTTCTAATAGCTTAAACAAGCTATCTAGGAGCTTATGTTGGCTTATGAGTCCAAAGCAACAACTAACAACAACATTAACACATATTGAGATTTTTTAAATGAAAATTGCATAAACTGAAGTTGCAACTGAAAACTTGGAATTGATGATTGCAAAAGATTTATATTACACTGAAATTGATATCAAGAGTACTTTAAAGCTTAAAATTATACTGGAAATGTAAAATTAATGAAAACGACATACATTAACTAAAATAAAATTAGATATAGATTTACACTGCATCTCCTCTCTTCTTTATAGCTTTTTGAGACTCCCCATATGCCTCTGAACATTTCCCATCAACAATCTTGACCATTGGTGCTCTGAAACAGATCCTAGCCTTTAAAACTGATTTTGGCGCCAAAAGTGGTACTAGTGGATTAGAGCAGGTTTTCTTCAATTAAGGATTATTGGAAGATTGTGGAGGTGGAGGGGACAAGATGAGAAGTAGATATGGAGCTAGGAGTGATTTGGCAGCAAAAACAGGGGTTGAGGTGAGGTTGGAGTGTTTGATGGTGGGGAAGCATTAAATGCTTGGTGGCTGGTATAGGAGGAGGGGGGATGAGCTGGAGAGATAGGTAGTGAGGTGTAAAGGTGGTGAGGTGGAGGAAAAAACCACTGGTATTGGGATTACAGGCGAAGGTGAAGAAGATGAACAGTGATACTGGTATTTTGGCGCGTTGACTTTTGTTGACCCGTTTTTAATATTAACGAAAAGGGTTCAAAATGGGGGGTCACAGGATAATGACAGGGGTTCTTTTGGATTTGGCTGGGGATCAAAATACATAAAGGGATCCATTTGGTTTTGGATTATAAAAAGGACCATTCATGTAATTTTCTGCAAAGTTCAAGGACTGAAACTGCCATTATTCCAAAGTTATCACAAGGACCAATCTTGACAAACTTTAATAGTACAAGGACCATATTTGATTATTTTCCATTTATAAATATCCAAGGACCTTTTATGACAATTTTCAAAGTTAAGGGACCAAAGTTGTAATTATGCAAATTTTAAACTTTGAAGGGTTTGTTTTGACAACTTTTGAATCCCATGGACCTTAAATGACATTTTTCTTTATTTTGATTTACCAGGGACTATTTTTGACAACTTTTGAAACTTGAGGGACTAAAACTGCCAATTATGCAAACTTGATACGTTTTTCACCTGATTTTGGAATTTTTGCATTTGAAACACATAAAACACTTATTTGTGATATTTTTATCATTTTGATGCATTTCTGAGTGTTTTCAGATGTTTTTGCAGCTTAAACGGTACAAAAATGATGAGTATTTAGACACTCATCACTTATCAAACTAAAAATAATATATATCTAAAGTGAAGAATATATACTATATATAAAAATGAAAAAGTGGTGTTGTTAAACTTTGGAACCTGAATGGGTTGATGGTCTAACCCGATGCCTTATAAAAAAATGAAATCCTTGCCCACTTAAAACACTGCGCCTCCTTATTTTGTATATTATTTATCTCTTTGTGATATAAAAACGTGCGCCGTATATATATTATCTTTATATCTCTTGTTTTTTAGATAAGAAAGTAAAGTGTCTCTCTTGGAGACTGTTTTTCGTCTCTCTCCTTTTCTGGGTATGAGATCCGCTTCTTCTTCTCCTAATCTTTATGGTCACCGCCTGTGATAATGGTGAATGGCTTTCTTATCTTCTCCGGTACGTGGTGATCTTTGAGAACACCGGATCCCTTCAATCGAAATTTTTGGGGTTTCGTTGATTTGGGGTTTTTTAATCCGTGAGTGATATGAAAGATTGGAGACTTAATTAAGTCAATTGGTGGCTTAATTAACGTTCCGGACTTGATTCTTGATTCGGAACAGGTGTGTTTGTTCTAATTTGAATCTTTGATTTTTGCCCTAATTGATGACTTCGTTTAGTTTGTTTGAATCAATATGTATAAACGATTTTTAATTCGTTTCTAATCCTATGTGGATAAAAAGTCAGTTTCGATGAAAAAATGCAAATAATTTTGTTGCCGGGTTGGAGTAATCACTTGTGTGATTGTTCCCCTTGATGGGACAAAGGTATAGAACACAAAAATGATATCTTGATTTGTGTTCAAGTTATTTTGCAGAAAAAAATTCGAAACTGTTTTAGGGTTCTTATTGATTCTGAAACTCAAACGAAACTGGTAAATGATGATTCTTGGTTAGTGTGACCAAACCGCTCTGATACCAATTGTTGGCCTCTACGATTATGGATCTTATGATCTTACTAAGTCAAAAGTCAAAATATACCAAAATAGATATTTGAAACAAAGGTTCTCTAAAATATGCTTTGTATATAAATCAATAATATGTCATCATTTTGTTATGTTACAAGTTCTAATCTATTTATACAAGTTGAAGGGGTGTGTTGAAAGGGTATGTCGGTTAGGGAATAACTGCCATATGGCAGTTATGTCTTGTAACTGCAAAATAGCCGTTATCTTTGTAACTGTCAAGAGGTTGACTTTTAAGGGTTTGACCCATTGGTTTTGACCGGGTCGTATGGGGTAAATGGTAAGATTGGGATTAGCCCAATACAAACACATGCATTCAGTGAAGATATCGGAATACAAGGTTTAGTGTATGCATAAAAGACAAGACTCCCGTTTTCATTTTATGTTAATTGTTAGTTTAGAGCATTTGAGATAATTGCAAGTCAATTCAATCCACTCATAAATTCAATGTGTTCAGTTGCCACCTGTAAGAAACTTGGCGTTCAATTTCATGGTGAGAATACTATATATTCCTGCGTTTTCTCGAGCTTTTAATCAGGGCCGGATTTGAGTGCGTGCAAGATGCTCGACCGCTCAGGGCCTCCGTTTTCAAGCCCGGTGGAGAGTAGTGCAGCAAGTGCATATGCACAGGGGCCCCATCTTTTATAGGGCCTCCAAATTCCAAGCCGAAGTATTACGCCAATATACAAAGTGAGTAATGTAGGGTATTATTTAATAGTAAGGTGGTGTTTGTTTCTCAAAAATTGTCTCTTAACAATATCTTAATTTAACTCATTCAGATGCGGTCAGACATTTGAGTCATTAAGACTGTTTGTTTTTTTCATTTCATGCAGAGGCGATAAGAAACAATCTATGTTAAGAGCGTTTGTTTTTTTTTGACCATTAAGAGGCAGTAAGAAGCATAAACCTCTTATTGAACAAGATGTGTAGGGGTGTCTTAACACCTCTTAATGTCTTTTTTTTTATTCTTTTTTTCTTATGTTCTTGTTTCATCTTTGTTTTTCGTATTAAAAGTATTATACATAATTATTGTATATGTTTTGTTAGATAAAGAATGTATAAGATGATATTTGACAATTCATATTTTTTTCAAGTTGAAGGGTTCAGTTTCAGACTCATATATTTCAACTCAAACGTGAGCCATATAGTTAATCGTTATAAAAAGTTCAATTTAAAGTCCGACACGCTTATTTTTTCAAATAAACATGAAATTGCATGTTTTGTTTAAAATACTAATAACTATAAATTGATTATTATATTATAGAATTTTTTTCTTATATTTAATAAATTTTATATATTGTGCGACTGCAATGGTTTATATTTATATTGTAAAACCTGATAGTTTAACACCTTTAGACAATTTTACAGAAATAAACAATTTTATTTGAGTCATATTAAGATTTCTCAACCACATATTCAGATTATGATGGAAATCATATTGAGACTTCTCTACCGCATATTGAGATTCAGATGTACAAATCAGACGCAGATCCAGAGTCTCTTAATAAACAAACAGCACTTAAAATTTACTTTTACTCGAGCAAATTCACCATCTAGTTACTTACCAGGGCCGGATTTGAGCATGTGCAAGATGTGCAATGGCACAAGGCCTTCATTTTTTTAAGGGCCTCCGATTTCTAAAGGTTATAGTTGTATGTAAACTCATTTTCTGATAATTTAATCTTGTTAACTGGTGTTTTGTGATGAAGAATACACCTTTTATTTTATTATGTACTATTTTTGAAAGAACAAAGGAATATAGTACTTGCATAGTTGTATCTGTGTTTTAATGGAGGTTAGTTTGTGATGTATTGGTGGAGAAGACAATCGGGAATGGGTATTGTTTGTGGGACCAGTAACTTTGTTTTATCTTTTGTAACTTTTTATTATATAAAGTTCCACTTTCAACCCTTAAACCTTTAAGAAGTTCAAAATCAATCTTCGTCTTAAATATCTGAACTAGTTAAAAAACCTCGGTAAGAATATGAGACATAAACTTTGCATTTCTTTACCTGCTACTTTGTTTGGAGACTATAGATTTTGTAGTTTAGACTTTATGCGCTTTGAAAACTAGATAGCTTGTAGAAAATTATACAATTATCTTAAAAAAGAAAAAACACAATTCTATTGCTATTAAAAGATATAATGTAAAATCAAAGTAACATAAGCCATGTTTAGAGAATAATTAATACTTTTTAGTAAAAGGTCTAATTAAAATTTTGGCACAGGGCCTCCGAAATCCATGAAACGACCCTGTTACTTACCTTATTTTTAGTACATTTTCATATAACTTTAGAGCTGTAATATGGTTTAAATTTGAAATTCACATTTGAGAAATTAATTAAGACGTGATTATGTGATATGATTTTATAATTTAGCCACCATTATTATAATGCATTTTTTTTTTAAATTTGCCTCACTAATAAGCGTTTCTCTATGACTATATATGTTTAAGGGGAATTGCATATATACACAATGAAACTTGTATATTTGCATATTTTTTCAAAACACAAGTTTTTAATGCATAATTTACAATGATGTTTAAGCATGTTTTGAGAAAATATGCAAGTTTTAGTGGATACATAGTAATTGTCCCATTGTTTAAATTATCACTTTCAAGGGCCTACATAATAGTTTGGCACAAGGCCACCAAAACCAATGAGACGGCCTTGTCCGTTTTTTAAAGGGCCCCAGATTTTTTAGGATCGACTTTAATTTCGTCTAGTTATAGTTTTAAATCGATGTTCAAGTGATAAGAAGTTTAATTCCTCCCAGTATAATGCCCAATATAAGATAAATCCAACTAGTTTCTTGGGATTCAAAAAGTAAGTCAAAATAGAGGTAATGGGTTTCACATGGAGGAAGATGATGACAAATTTATATCTTGTTCAGTTTTTACCCCTAAAGTTTATAATTTTTTCACTTTTATTTAAACTAAATAATTTTTTCGTGCAAGTGCAAGTACAAGAGTTATTACTTATTAGATTCGACAGTTTTTTACGTAGGACGGAAGCGTGTAACACAAAACCTAATCAAGGTTTTAGCAAATCACAAGGATTTAAAAGACAAATTCTTTAATTTTTATTGAATAACTGAATAAATAACATTAAACCCAAGCCCTGTATTTATAGGGAAGCCAAACTTGGGGAACAAGCTAAAAAAACTCGTCCAAAACCGACTCAAAAACTAAAATAGGAAACAGACCCGACTACAGTTACGGCGCAATTGAATATAACAATTTCGACGTAATTGTTTCACAGAACACAAATCAAAATTCAACAAATAGTTATGGCGTAATTGATTGTATCAATTACGGCGTAATTGACTCACAGAATATAAACCAAATTTTAACAAAGTGCTACGGCGTAATCTTGATTTTGGGTTTACGCCGTAGTTAATCCACAGACTACGTCTTGACTTGTCGAAGCTTCTTGTGACTCTCGATGTTCTCCATGTACTCCTTCCCAAGTGCATCAATCATGTCCTCATCAGTTCTCCCGACTTTAAAAGAACTCGTCCTCGAGTTCTCTCCTTCATCCGCATCACTACGGTAGAACTCATAAATATCCGACAAATTGAAAGTCTTCGAAATACTCATAGTATTCGGCAAATCAACCATATAAGCATTGTCATTAATTTTCCGAAGTATCTTGTATGGCCCATACTTTTTCGGTTGCGACTTACCATACGTGCCAACCTGAAAATGCTCCTTTCGAAGAAACACCATCACTTCATCACCAACTTTGAATAACTTCACACGATGATGCTTATCCGAAGCGTCTTTATACATAACATTTGATTCAGCAATCTTGGCCCTAACAACTTCATGAGTAGCTTGAACCTCGTCCACTATTTTGTTTACTTGAGCATTTGTCTTTCCCGGTAAATCAATCAAATCCACCACTTCTCTTGGCGACGTCTTGTAAACAACCTCAGATTGTGAAAACCCCGTTGAACTATGAACCGCATTATTGTAAGCAAACTCGGCTTGAGCCAACGACAGATCCCATAACTTTGGTTTCTCCCCACACAAACACCTAATCATGTTTCCCAAAGTTCTATTGACCACCTCGGTTTGACCATCCGTTTGAGGATGAGGATGAGCGGTACTACTAAAGTTGAATTATGTACCCAAACGCCTCCAAAGAGTTAACCAAAAGTGAGCAAGAAACTTACTATCTCGATCCGAAGTAATTGTCTTGGGAACTCCATGCAAACGAACTAGTCAAAGTTGCAAAATAAAAACTTCAAAAGTCAACATTGGACAATACTTATGAGATGAAGTAATATTTAGTAATTGCTTTTGTTATATGTTTTTTTAACAGCAATATAATTTATTTAGAAAAATAAACACATGCATTTAAAATATACATTCTCGCACACTCACAAAACAATAGACTTATCTTTATAAGACCCGAACTAACAAACATTTACATTGAATTTATAAACCTTGCCCAGCATTGTATGTAGGTATTCATGTATAACAACAAACTGTCAAACACATGCATTCAATGAAGTTATCGGAATACAAGGTTTAAGAGGTTGAATGCATAAAAGACAAGACTCCTGTTTTCATTTTATGTTAATTGTTTGTATAGAGCATTTGAGATAATTACAACTCAAATCAATCCACTCATAAATTCAATGTGTTGCAGTTGCCACCCGTAAGAAACTTGGCATTCAATTTCATGGTGGGATTACTATTTCTCGAGCTTATGGGCCCACATGCAGCTGCTGCAGTCGATGTTGGATACATTTTCCTTGGTCGGGGTGGCGTTTGTAAAGAGAAACACTTCAAGAAATCGAGATAGCTCTTTTACCGCAAGTATAGGACCAAAGTTTGATTTCTTTATGTTATATGCTGCCATAATACATGTAATTTGGTTGGAATCCTGATATAAGAGTGAATGCAACTGCTCAAATAAAACTCACATATTTAATATGTGATAGTTAGAGACCTTTTGCCATTAGGCCATCCATGAGTAGTTAAATCTTACGTAACATATTGAGTCAAAAACATTTTCCTTCGATTGAATCATTAGATATCAATGCTCTTCATTGGTTTCTTAAGCAATGTAACATGTCTACTCATACGATTAATTAGCTTGTTTGAAAAGTTACTTTACGTCCACATATGGTAAGACCAAACAAAGCGAGATCGCAAGATTTTTTGCACGGATGATTACGATAAATTAAATAAAGATCAACATAAGAGATATATCCCGTCACAACGTGAGGCCAATGTACACCTTGTTAACATGACATATAGATATAAAAAGAGCATTACAAAACATGAAACCTACAAAATGTAATAATAAACATAAGTCCATACGAAGGTATTTTTATTATTTAAAATTAAATGGCTAATTTCTAATTTCATATTTGTGGTTCGTGTGGTTTAGTTGTATATGTTTGTTCCTTTTTTTTAATCAATTATGGCAATTCAAAAAATAGTGATCTTAAATTATATATAAAAAAGGTATTATGAAAACGTTATAGGTGTGACTAATAAGTAGGTGCCAACCTTGAACATGCGACCATTAGGTTTAATTCTCGACGTTAAACCATTGGACTACACAAAGTTGGTGATAGAAAATCGAGTTTTATATATTTATACCATAAGTGAAGATATTAATATCCACCTAATTATTTTGTTGCAAATACATATGTTAACCTTATAAAATATTAGGCGAGTACCCGCGCCTGACGGCAGCGGTTCCTAACAGCTGACAATTAACGATATGCGATATTGTGCCAAGTGTTTTGTTTAACATTCAAAATAAAATATGAAAAAATCAAAATGTAATTACAAACTTTTGTAACATGCGATAATTCAACTCTAACAATCGGTACATATTAAGATAATTCAAAATCGAACACATACTTATTAAGATAATTCAATCGGTACGTATATAAGAAAAACCAACCTCAAAAGCATCAACATTCCATTGATATGTCATTTTCATTTTTCTTCACGACTTTAATACACAGGTTCTTCATGACTTTACCATATATATACTTACAGAATTTTGAACATTCTTCTTTATTAATTTCCTTACAAGAATGTGAAAACTTCTATTCAAATATTTTACTTCCTGTCCAGAATTTGTTCACATTTTTGTAAGTCAATTTGTAAGTTACCAAACGTATATAGTAAAATTTCTAAATTACAAAAGATAAGTTTTCCACTTTTCTATATATTGACTTTTCCACATTCCAATGTTGACCATTTTTCTATTTTGTGTAGTAAAGATACAACTCGATGAGACAACTTTGGATCATCATAATATCTTAGATGATGTTTTATAACTAGATGTTGCAAGTGTTTCACAAATATTCCATATAGACTGCTAAGCAAAACTTAGAAAAGTAGAATGTGATACGAACTACACTCGTCGCAATTTGATATTGGATCTAATATAACAACAAATGATGTCGAAATCATTTTCTCCTACTTATAACTTATAAGATCTCGTTGCTCGTTAAGGATTTACTATAAACAATAATGTACCACGTTTACTCTTATGCTTGTCCTGTTAACAAACGACATTTACATTAATAAAGTTGCAATCCAAGGCCAAAGTCATTCTTGCATCTAAAGACAATATCTTACGTGTTTTTAAGTAACGAGAGTTATATCGTGGTGTGTACGTTCACATTCCAAGTCAGTCTAGCTGTCTAGGTCGAGCTAGCTTGACAGCTTGTCGGAACATTCTTGACATTTGAAGATTTTCTGTATAAAAAAAAAATAAATAAATAAAAAAAATAAAAAAATGAGTGTAGTTATTTTTCACCTTTGCAAGACTACTGCATAATGGAAACTCTAAAAGATTATGAGAACCCAAATTTTCCATTTACCTATAGAAACTTTGAAATTTACAACACCAAGTTGAGATGGCCGAGTTGGTCTAAGGCGCCAGATTAAGGTTCTGGTCTGAAAGGGCGTGGGTTCAAATCCCACTCTCAACATATATCTTTTTTCTTTTCTTTTTTTTTTTCTTTTCTTTTTTTTTTTTTTTTTTTCTTTTAAAGTTTACTAAAATTAGTATGCTTCAACCTTTTCACTACGACTAACATAGACCAAGATCAAATATCTCAAAAGTTTCTTCTTATTTAGTAGTGTGTTGATAAACGCATTCGTGGTAATTCGTTCATTAAAAATTACCAAAGGCGAATGAATAACAAATGGCTATCATATGATAGGTTGAGTATAGTTTGTGAAACTGGTAGGTTGATAGTTAAAACGGGTTCTAGTTGATATGCTAATTATCGACTGTGATTTTTGTGTCATCAACTATTTTAACTTTTTTTAGGTGATTGGTTGTTAAAGATCGATGAGAATTCATAAGGAGCTCAAAGATAGGTTAAGAGGGGCGGTTGAAACTGATATATACGTTCCCACCGTGACAAGATGTGAGGGTAAAAACGGGTGCCCCGCGCCTCCTTGCGGGTCAAGGGACATTTATAGACTACTAAACGCTTAAAAAATGTTCAAAAAGTATAATTTATTTTTGTATATGCGTGTATAAAATTTATTTTTTAATAGATTATGTATAAAAAATATTAAAAAAAAATAAAAAAATTAAAAATAAAAAGGTATTATGTAATACCTAAAGGGTGTATTGGAGTTGTAATCACACCAACCTCGAACATGGAACCTCTTGGTTTAATTATCAACGCGAAACCATTAGACTACACAAGGTTGGTGATATCAAATTGTGTTTTATGTATTTATAGTACCATAAACGAAAGATATATATGTTAACCATATAAAACATACAACTCGATTAAACAACTTTGGATAACAAAATATTGTTTAGTCATATATATAAACTCGCAAAACTAGAATGTTTTTTTTTTTTTTTTTTTTTTTTTTTTTTTTAGAATGTTGATACGAGCTACACTCGTCTTTAATCTGATATCAAATCTAACATAACAAATGATGTCGAAATCATTTTCTCCTTCTTATGATTGATAAGATCTCGTTACTCGTTAATGATTTCCTAAACAATGAACCACGTTTACTCTTCCGCTTGTCCTGTTAATAAAGTACATCATAGATTAGTAAGTTGTGGTTTACGGCAAGATTTAATATTTTTAATCATTCTCGCAAAGCATCTATATATAAGCAAGTAATTCTCGTTGCTCGTTAATTAGAACACACATTACCTGTAACTGAAATGATAAGGATTGAGGTTTTGATTGAATAGACAAGTTATCACGCACTGCTAGAGCTGTAATAAACACAATAATTAAGAATCTGTAGTTCTACCAGAAATGAGTTAAGGTTTCACTTAAATCGGTTTTTTTTCAAAATTTATGTTGTTAAGAATCTGTAGTTCTACCAGAAAGTGACGACGATGAATCTATAGTCTTGTCACTTTTAACTGATGCCATGTCCCGGAAATCAGATGATGGTGTTTTGTAAATACAAGTGTAGAAGAAAAGCCGAACTTCCTCATCGAACTTAAACCCTTGGTTAATGTTAATGTTGTCTGCATCAATCTCGCTCCCCTAGTCCCTTTGGAAAACAAGTCCAAACAATAACAGCATATAATTATCTAATTCAACAGGATACGACGACATGATATTGGTAAATGCCTTTGGGTATAATTACCTAAAGCTCTTGTATCGACTTAATACATCTAGGCAGCTGATAAAAACCAATATGTTAATACTAACCATGATAGATAGATGGATACGAACTCCACAAGAATCACAAACAAATGTATCTGAAGTACTAAAGACGCAAAATAATATCTTACGTGGTTTTAAGTAACGAGAGTTATATCGTGGGGTGTACGTTCACACTCCAAGTCATTCTAAGTCGAGCTAGCTTGGCAGCTTGTCCGAATATTCTTGACATTTAAAGATTTTTTGTACCCAAATGGTAGGAAAAAAAATGTATGCAGTGTAGTTGTTATTTTTCACCTTTTTTTTTGGTGAAACATGTGAAGAAATATATTCGCTCAAAACATATAAATGGTTACAATGTGGATACAAAGGAAAGCTGGACATTCCCAGAATCCTGAATGACAAACAAGAACTGATACAATATTGATCAATATCACAGCATGCCATAAGATCAGCATCCATGAAAGGCTTCGTCAATGCATTGTGCTTGTTGCTACTGATAGAAGGCTACATTTCCCCCCTGAAAAGACCTACCTAGATTCATATTTGCAGCTTACATCCTCACAAAAAATGAACTAGGTAACCATCTGCATGAGGCATCACCCACAATATCAGGACCCAACCATCTCTATAACTCCATAATGAAAATTATAAAAGATTATGAGAAACAAAAGTTTATTTGTTAAAAAAAATGCAATTTATGACAATAAGTTGAGATGGCCGAGTTGGTCTAAGGCGCCAGATTAAGGTTCTGGTCCGAAAGGGCGTGGGTTCAAATCCCACTCTCATCATATATCTTCTTCTTTTTTCTTTTTTTTTTTTTTCTTTTTTTTTTTCTTTTTTTTTTTCTTTTTTTTTTCTTTTTTTTTTTCTTTTTTTTTTCTTTTTCATATATATATATAAATAGTTTACTAAAATTAGTAAATTACTATGTTTCAACCTTTTCACTACGACTAACATAAGACCAAGATCAATACTTCCTTCCGTGAAAAAACTTGGAGAGACAAAGAATTCAAGAGACGGTTTTTATACGTGATAATTCACGGGGCTTCTTTGATGACTGTGAAGATACCCGATGAAGTGCCAAGTATGCAGCCAGAATTTCATAGCGATTACGCAGATTTAACAAAATCAAACAAGCTTATAATACATGGAAATTTGTTAACAAGCACAATAAGAGGAAAGTATATAATCGATGGCATAAAATGATGATAAACAAGAGGGAAAATTACAGCTTAAATGGCTGTTCCATTTGATATATCGATACATGTGGCTAAATGAGTGGGTTCGATGGAACACGTTACATGTTGGAATGAGTTCAAACCGAAAAGTAAATTATTAGTTTTGTTATGATTTACGGCTGGTTGAGTAACTTTTTTTGTTAGTTGCCATTGACTATCATAAATACAGTACATATCATACGATTAATTAGCATTTTTAGAAAGTTACGTCAATGTGTAATAACGTGTTTTTAATGCTTATCATTCTTGCTGGTGTATTGGGCGCTGCTTTGCTATGCGCTATTCATGGTGCTACTGTAGAAATACTTTATTTGAAGATGGTGATGGTGCAAATACATTCCGTGCTTTTAACCCAACTCAAGCTGAAGAAACTTATTCAATGGTCACTCCTAATCGCTTTTGGTCACAAATCTCTGGGGTTGCTTTTTCCAATAAACGTTGGTTACATTTCTTTATGTTATTTGTACCAGTAACTAAAATGCAGTCAGAATTGCTTTTGAAATTGGGAGTCTTATGGTTTGCTACTGAAAATATATGCACAAGTTTTATATGTGCTACTTTTTTGTACAGTAAAACTTTGTGGCATTTGATTTGCTGGCGGAAAAATGTGAAAAATGATGCATAGGCCCAAAAATAACAACCAAAACATATTAGGAATTTCGGTTCGGGATCGGTTCAGGCTATTTCCAGAACTTGGTTTACAGGTCGGTTTTGGTTGGTCTTGGCCCGAAGCTGGCCTACAGCTTGGGTGTTGCTTTTCTCAACCGGCCAGCTAGACGTTTGTAGTGGGAAAAGGGAAGTGATGCCAGTAGCCCACTGCCCCAATGGTTTACAAGTTTTTAACCTGTTTTATTAAGCACCACATACAGCAGTTATTAGTACATTGACATGGTAACATGGTATGTTAATTCTATTATTATACTTTTATGTTCACTGCCATATATGACTTGCAAAAGAGGCACATAGAAGGATTGTAATTTAAAAGAGGCACATAGTAAGACCGATCTTATTTCATCAGTGGTCAGCATTGTAATTTAAAAGAGGCACATAGAAGGATAATTGATAGATGCTACTTCATATACTGATTAGGTGACACAAACGTCTCAGTGTATATGACTTCTTCATGGTAACCCACTCTAACGTCGGAAGAATACAATTCGTATTCATCATGAAAATTTCCTTTGCTTTTATTTTTGCCTTTGCTCTTGTGGCCGTCTTTTTCTTTAGTATACTTCTTCTTCTTGAGATCTACCTGAAAAATACGACCTTCTCTGTAACTATAATTTATCATGAGCCAGTTTCCGTTTTTCATCAAGTGCACTGGAGACAAACAAATATCGTAGTTGGGCATAAGCTGATAGGTAACCACATTACTCCAGATATCTCCATTTACATTCAACTTCCACAGGTCGATGCAAAAACCATTTCGTCCAGTCATGTCATATTTGACATATAAATGAATGGACCCTTTGTGAAGAGTAATGGTGGTGGAGGATAGTTTATAAATATTATCATACACAGAGGGAATTTCTATCTTATGGAACCTCTCAGCTGTTGTGTCAAACCTAATCAAGCCTTCTCTGTTGTTGTAATACTGAAAATAGATATTTTCGCTCAAGCAAAAACCTGGTCTCCATTCCCAATTTATTTCTTTTTTGGGGGCCTTCTTGTTTAACTTTCTCCATGAGTCCGCCTTCAAAGAGTATATGTAAACATTGCCAGACTGATCTGTTACAACTAGAAGCTTGTAGTCGTCTTCACAAGAGCTGTAATACAATCCGTATCTGCTTTCAAAAGAACTGTAGCATTCCATGTAATCAGGATTGGCTGGTTTAGACAACCTCTTATACTCGGCTGTCAAAGGATTCCACAAAATAATATCAGAGTATCGACGATCATTACACTTTTTTATGCCTAAACATACCAGCCCATGATAAGATGTTAGTATACGCATATGTTCAAAAGGACTGTAGGCTTCAAATTGTGGTAAAGGGCGTGGGCAGGGAGCCTTATCAGGCAGCGATTCACAGTCGATGGTGAAGAAAGTTGCTTCTTCTTCATCATAAAAGAAAAGGCTTTGGTCTTCTAGATGGGGGTCTGATAGAAGGCTGCGGCTGTGCATCTGCTTGAACCTATCTGATATTAGGAACGCGTTCCATTGTTTGGAGACACACATAAAACGGATTACAGATTTTGTTGGAACCCTTGTTAGAATCTGAAACAATATTATGTCTTGTGGAAGATAAACCGCCATGGTTTTCTTGTTTGCATCATACAAGACTGTTGAAAAAAATGTAGACCGATGTCAAGTATACAACGATGCGTCATATTAATAAATACTAGTAATATGCAACATGCAAAAATATGAATGCCAGATAATTAACATAAACGTGTATAAGAGACACAATTAATTTACATTACCTGAAGTTGGGTTCGAATTCTTATTTTTGATTGTTAAAGCCGCCATTGAAATTTGAGGAAAAGCAATCGAAATAGACTCAGGATGTGTGGTAGGCTTTATAGGATTGATTATCGGTTTTTATGCTAATGATCCACTAAAATATGGTAATTATCGTTAGGATCCTTTGTATTGTGACAATAACTTAATAACTAAGTTAAATTATATTCCATGCAAAAATATGAAGTGTTTAAACAGTTTATAGTTTACGGCAGGGTACCCGTGCGTTGTGGTGGCGGGTACCCTGAAATAAAATTTTCCGGTGAATCATGTATTTTATTTTAGGGCAAATGGCACAAAAAGGCATAAAAGTTAAGGTCCATTTCCAATCAAGGTATTCTACTTTTTTTCTTGCATAAAAAGGTTTCCAACAAAAAATTTTAGCGGATTTGGGTATTTTCATTAACTTCCGTCAACAATTTATACATTGAAACATTTATAAATGTTGAAGGGCCAAATTTGAAACTTTTGTAAAACTAAATAAAAAATAAAACGTTTTCTTCTTCTCTTCCCCAGATTTCCCCCAAATCTTCTTCCACATAAACCCTAATTCACTGTTCACAAAATTGAACCTTATTTTGTGTTCGTTAAGGTAATTAATACTTAATGTCATGTTTAATTATCTTAATAATATTTATTCATTGACCTTTGTGTTCATAATTTTTTTTTGCAGGATGGCTTCTTCATCCAAAGGAGGTACATCAACATTGGATATTTATTATAACGGGTATTTCAGTCTGAAACCTTTAACCTATCATAATGCTGATATGCTCACAACTACTCTTGATGTGTCCCCTTTATCCTATAATGAGTTGAAATTTTTTGTTCAAAACAACATAGCTTCAGTAGTGTCTGTGTTGTATTACTTTAGTAATGGGTTAAAAAGTATTAAGTCTGATGATGATGTTAGGTTGTTTGTTGAAAAGTGGCAAAGTAGTGATGAAGGTATCATAGCCTTATATGTTACTCAATAAGAATGAATGTTTAGTTGAATACACTGGTGATTATGTTATTGTCATGTTAAACCCTACTAGTTATTACAAAGACTCAGACTCAGATGTTGCATCAGTTGACCATTTATCTGAGGGTGAAGAAGAGTTGAGGCAGGTTAGGATAAAAGAAAGGAAAAGTTTAGATGAAAAGAACAAAACAAATGAACTTGTTGTATTTGATGAAAGTAGGCTAGTGTTGGAAAATGACAGTGATTTAGGTGATGAATCTCAAAAAGAAGTAGATCATTTATTTTCAGACTTAGGTGATGAATCTCAAAAAGAGAAACCTCATGTTGAACCAGAAATAACCTTAGATGAAGATATGCCCATGAGTGATGAGGATGAGATTGTGTTTGACTCTAATAAAAGAGATTACCCTATCCATGACCCAAACACACATTGGAAGTTAAAAAAACCTTTATTAGGTGAATTGTATGCAGACTTAGATCAAGTAAAAGATTGTCTTACATTTTATTCTGTTGCCAATGGATACCAACTTTGGTATCAAAAAAGTGATAGTGAAAAGTTGCTGGTTAGGTGTGGCTTTGATGAAAAAGAGAGAAGAAAGAAAAAAGTTCCTAGAGATCCCAATAAGCCTTGTTGTCCTTTTAGGTTAAGAGCTGTGAAGATGCATGATGACAATTCTTGGCATATAAGAACCCTAATTAATGAGCATACTTGCAATAGACAGTGTAATCTTGGTTATTTAGTGACTTCAAAACGGATTGCAGGACAATTTGTAGACAAAATCAGAATGTATCCTGATATGAAAGTGGTTGATCTGCAAGACATGGTAATGAAAAAATATAGGGTTAATACATCACACAATCAGTGTAGTAGAGCTAGAAGGATTGCACTATATAATCTTAAGCAGAATGTTGGAGATCAATATGACAGGTTGGTTGATTACTCTGGTGAACTTAGAAAGACCAACCTTGGTACCACAGTGCAGTTACGCATTGATCCTCTTGCAGATGGTACACACATGTTCAATAGTTTTTATATTTTCTTTCATAATTTGAAACAAGGTTGGAAAGCAGGTTGTAGATAGATTATAGGTTTGGATGGATGTTTTTTGAAAGGGGTGTGCCAAGGTGAATTGTTGGCAGCTATTGGGAGGGATGGAAACATTCAAATATACCCAATTGCATGGGCTGTTGTACAAGTTGAGAATTCAGACACTTAGGAATGGTTTATTAAATTGTTAGCCAATGACCTTGAGTTAGGAGATGGGAAAGGGTTCACATTTATATCTGATGGCCACAAAGGAATTTACCAAGCTGTTAGGAGAGTGGTCCCATTGGTAGAACATAGGTTATGTGCTAGGCATATTTATGCCAATTTTTCCAAGCTCTACCCTGGTGTTCTATTTAGACGCCTGTTTTGGCAAGCATCAAAGGCTTCTTATCATCATAAATGGTTAAATACAATGGAAGAAATAAAAAATGCAAGTCAAGAAGCTTATCAGTATTTAATGGATAAAGATCCATGGACATGGTCAAGATCATACTTCAAAGAAGGTATAGGTCTTATTCTACATAAATAATTCTCACATAAAGCTAGCAATACTAATTATTCTACACTTGTATTATGTTGACAGGATTGGATTGTGATGCTGTTGAAAATGGTCTTTGTGAATCTTTCAATTCTCACATAAAGAATGCAAGGAGAAAACCAATAATTGGAATGCTTGAAGACAACAGATCTTATGTGATGATAAGGAATTACACTCTAATGAAGGAATGTCAAGATTGGAAAAGTGATATTTGCCCTAACATCATCAAGGTTTTGGATTTGCATAAGAAGATTCAAAGGTATATACTTATGTTGATCAAATAATACTAGCATTAGAAACTCTACTAACTTGGAGTATACTAACAGGAAGTGGAGTTTGAATCCAAGTGGATGGCATCAGTTTGAAGTAAGGCAAGGGAATTTTGAAGCCTTTGGTGTGGACTTACAAAAGAGGGAATGCAGTTGTAGGCAATGGCAGTTAACTGGCATACCATGCCCTCATGCAATCACAGCCATTTACTTCATTAGCAAGCAGCCAGAAGATTATCTGAGCAATTCATTCAAGGTAAGCACATACAAAAGTATCTATGAGTTCAATATTTTGCCAGTAGGTAGTATAGATATGTGGGAAAAAAGGAAACATATGCCAATGAAACCTCCATTAGAAAGAAGGATGCCAGGTAGGCCCACATTGAATAGGACAAAGGATAGGTCAGAATTGAAAAAAAATAAACACGTAGCAAGGCCTCCAAGAACAATGACATGTCAAAATTGTGGTGAACTTGGTCATAACAAAAAAGGGTGTACTAAACCTAAGGAAACAGGTGAACCATCAACACAAACACCTAATCAACAAGGTAATCCACCAAAAAAGAATGGCAGACCTATGGTTCAAGACCCAGTCAATGCTAGAACCCCAAGTTGTAGTAGAAAGACTAAATTTTTGACTACTAGAGGTAGTATATGGATGGGAGGAACAAGTGCAGGTGGTAGCAGTGGAAGGGGTAGTTCTAGTGGATCAAATAGTGGGAGGGGCAGAGGAAGTGGTAGTGGATCAAGCAGGGGAAGAGGAAGGGGAAGGGGAAGTGTATCAAACAGGGTAAGTTTCATTTAGATGTTTATTTTTTTTTGTTACTATGATTTAAATGATTTATATTCTAACTAAGAGAACCATTATACAAAATGCCCAATACAGACTCTTTGA
This sequence comes from Chrysanthemum seticuspe, assembly GCA_019973895.1. Lineage (NCBI taxonomy): Eukaryota > Viridiplantae > Streptophyta > Magnoliopsida > Asterales > Asteraceae > Chrysanthemum > Chrysanthemum seticuspe. The sequence goes on along the minus strand of BPTQ01000008.1, from coordinate 207,484,553 downwards.
TGATGATGATTTGGTTGATGTACAACTTGAGGAAGCAATTGATACAAGGTCAAATAACCAGTCTAATGATGTACGTGCTTTTGATGATGATACTTTGGTTGATGTACAACTTGATCAAGCAAATACAGAAGATATGGATGCCAATATTGATCAAGCAAATGTTGATGTTGTTGATACTCCTGCAAAAATGGATGCCAATATGGATGCCAATCTTGTTGATGCAGCTGCAAATGTTGATGTTGTTGATGCAGCTGCAAATGTTGATGTTGTTGATGCTGTTGCAGATATGGATGCCAATGAGGATGAAACAATAAAGCTTAAGAGGAGGTATGATGAATTTTGGAAAGTTCAATATAATTCAGGATATCAGCCCCCTAGAAGGACTTCTCAAAGATTATTAATGAAGAATTATAATAGGAAAATAAACCAGGACTATGAAGGTCAAGGTCTCACACCAGATGAAGCATTTGAAGTAGACTAAGTATTATATTGTTTGTAAGAACTTAATATATGGTGTATAAGAACTTGTAAGAACTTATCAGTCTCTTAATGTCCAACTTGTAATATCAGTCTTTTGTAACAACTTGTAAGAAATTAATATCAGTCTCTTATGGTCCATATCAGTTGCTTTTTTTTACTTAAAACATAAGCATGATACCATTGCATTCATAATATTGTAACTGGTTACAATATTAAACCATGATACAACAGATTTATTTAATGGCATTTCATCCATACATACTAAACCATGATACTACACCATACATACTAAACCATCTTTCTTTTGCCCTTACATTTTTGACTGGCATTTGCATCTGTAGGTTTTTTTAGACCAAATGGCTTGATATCAAGTAAAGCACAAGTTTCCTTGTTTGGCAAGCCTAGCACCTTAACCCTATCAGCAAAAGCTTGTTTTGCATCCACTTTGGGGGTTGGCTTCATGCTTGCAACAACCTTCTTTGAGCTTGTAACAGAAGAATCATAATCTTGGGGAAAATACTTAGACCATGGTATTGGGTATGATGCATCAGAAGATTCCCAATCAGAAGAATCACTGGAAATGCAAATGATTTCTGCACAAAAAAAATAAAAAAATAATATTAATTATGAGTTAAAAAGATACGAGAAAGCAAATGTTGTAGTTAAATACAAAACCTGGTTTCTTGTTTTTGCTCATTTTTTTAGTTGTAGGTTTTCTTAAAGGTGTGAGATGAAAATGAGGTGTTGTTTATGCCTTTATATAGTGTAAAAACAGTCAAACCATAACAGTGCTAGCTGAGAAAAAAATAATGTAAAGCATATCTGCAAAGTACTTTTATCAGCAATGTCCTTTTATCATGACTGCAAAGTAATACCAACAAAACCATGACTGCAAAGTCATTAGCTTGGCATTTGTGTCATTAGCTTGGCATTTGATACAGCTGCAAATGTTGACATTCTTATCACTGTCTTTTATCACTGATTTTTCAACACATTGATCAAGCTTTTCAACAAGGGCATTTGTGTCACTGACTTTTCAATACATTCAATAATCAAAGTAAGAAGCTTTTCATTACATTCAAAAGTAAAGCTTTTCAATACATTCAAAAGTAAAGCTTTTCAATACATACATTCATCAAACTAAAAAGCTTTCATAATCATCAAGAAAAGCATTCCTAACAGTACAAAGATAACTCTAGCTTGCATGCTAACTGTAGACTTCAACACTTCAACTTCTTCTTCCAATCTCTTTTTTTCCACAGCTTCCTTCTTCATTTGTTTTTCCACATCTGCCAATCTACCTTTGTAATGCTCAGTTGCAAAATCTGGATCCCACCAGTGAAAGAAATTACATTTCTTTCTTGCCTTATAGTTAGGACATCCAAGAAACCTCCTGCCTGGATTCTGTTCAGTCCAAGAAGTCCACTTACCACTAACATCACCACATTCGCACAACACACAAACACGATTCATCAAATTGTCTTTTTCCCAACCTGCATTTCTTCGATTCCAGTATACCCAATTTGATGAGTTTGATGAATTAGATGAGTTTGTCATGTTTTGATAATTGGAAACAAATTACTTTGCCCTAATTTAGTTTTTGGGAACACACCGTTTGCCCTAATTTAGTTTTTGGGACAAATGTATTTGACCTAATTTGATTCTGGGGAAGAAATGATTTTGGGGAAGAACATAAAGCTGGCATGTATCTACTTAGATACAGTTATAAAAAAAAAGTTTCAAATTTGGCCCTTCAACATTTATAAATGTTTCAATGTATAAATTGTTGACGGAAGTTAATGAAAATACCCAAATCCGCTAAAATTTTTTGTTGGAAACCTTTTTATGCAAGAAAAAAAGTAGAATACCTTGATTGAAAACGGACCCTAACTTTGATGCCTTTTTGTGCCATTTGCCATTTATTTTATTATGTTCTTTTTACAATACATTTACGGATATCAAGAATTTAATTTAGCCCGTGCCAGTTCGGGCTCGAGTACGTTTGGCTCGCGCCTGCTCGGGCTCGAGCCTGTTTGGCCCATTCCTGTTCAGGCTCAAGCCCATTTTGCCCGTTGCCCGTTCGGGCTTTATATTTGTATAATGTGCTTTATTATTTGTATTAGTGAAATTTATTGCAGGGCACCCACGCGTTGCGGCGGCAAATACCCTGAAATAAAATTTTCAAGTGAATCATGTATTTTAGTTTATTATGTTATTTTTTACAATAAATTTACGGATTTCAAGACTTTCGTTGAGCCCGTTCTCGTTCGGGCTCGAGCCCGTTTGGACTGCGCCCATTCAGGCTCAAGCCCATTTGGCCTGTTGCCCGTTCGGGCTTGAATATTATTTCTATTTGTGACATTTAATGTAGGAATTGTGTTTAATTTGGTTGTACAATATGCTTGATAATTTGTATTTAATATGTTAGGGGTGTTTTAATAACTGTATTAATTGTATTTATTGATCAGTTATTTAATTGACTATATTAAATAGCATTAATGTGGTGTTTTATTTATTTTTAATATGTGCATTAAAGTGGTGTACGTTATGCTTCTTGTCTTGTACGTATGAAAATTATGTGCATTAAAGTATTGTACATTGTGCTTCTTTTATTAATTATATGAATTACTAATTATAGTAACATGTGTAGGCTTATTTTTTTAAAACTTCCTTTTATAAGAAGTCCTAAATACATTATAATGTAATGTAGTATAGATAGGAATAACGAGGTTTTAAGTCCGCACTTCGCGACGGGATGTTTGATTTCAAAATTATTGACTTCCGTATTTTTCAAAACGGTTTAGGAAATCTTTCTTTCCGTTTGTGTCCTCTGGAGCTGCTCCCCACGAAATTGCATGTCTCTTAGCCGGAAGCATATATGCATCTTCAAACTGCCACAATGTATATTCGTCTTCAAAGCCAACTGACATCAAATAATAAATTGAAAAGCATCAAAACATGTTATACTCAAATACACGGAAGATAGTCACTTTTACATCGTTGGACAGCACATCTTGCAACTGAAGGTAAGAAACAGTTTGTTTGCCAAGGTAAAAGACTTCTTTTTGTAAAGGGAGATCAGTTTATACCATCTAATCATAATTTACCGTATACTCTAAAACAACTTATAAGCCTATTGTGTTTTACGTAATACAAATACTCGATCTAAAACCAATCCGTGACAATTCGGCTGACCCATAATTCTAAGTTACCCGTTTTGACACACGCATATTCCGATCCACATCGTCCAACATGCCCAAAGTTACAGACTTAGGATATTACTGTTCCAATATTCTGGTCCAATGACATTCTTTCAAGAACGAAAAGCAAATTTTGAACACATTTGTATTGGACAGGGGGGAAAAAATTCAGACTTTGCATTTACAACTTCACTACAAATGAACAAATTACCAAATCTATTACTAAACTCAAATGCTCAAAGCCCCCTTATGATTTCAACAACACATTATATGCGTACGAGTAATTAAGTAAAATGTGTGGTGTATATTCAGTACGTGATTGAGGCATGCCTAAACTATACAAATAAGTTCTAGCATATGTAATAGTAAAACATGCATAGTGCTTACGAAGGTACTTTTATTATTTTAAATTAATTGGCTAATTTCTAAATTCATATTTGTGGCTCGTGTGGTCTCGTATTTTTTTTTTTTTTTTTTTTTTTTTTTAACAATAAAACATTTAGCCTACGTCTTACACGTATCAATCACGAATAAGATTTTAAGCATTCTTTTATACATTTTCAGTCGATTATACATTCAAATGCATAAATCTTACCAAGGATACACACAATAGATAAATTAAAAGGTTATGTCCATAAGGAAAAAAAATAGTTTGATAGAGATGAAAGCAAATACGTATCAAATTAAGTATATTTTCATAACGCTATTTTGATTACTCCCTCCGTTCAGATTTTGTTTTTCATATTACTATTTTAGGTAGTCTCATAACAAGTATTCACTTAACATTCAATTAATTAAAAGAGATTTTAATGAGTGAAAATGACAATTGATTACTGTAAAGAGCAATTCATTAGTAAAAGTTAACCTAACTTTGGTTGTGTGTTAAACATTACTAAAAGGCGAAATTTGAACATAAGATCTCGAGATTATACTATAAGTTATGAACCACAACATCAATGATTACATGAAGTTAAGTTAAGTTCAGTTCACTACAATTACCGTAAGACGAAGATCAAATATTTCAAAAGTTTCTTACTTCTTTTCATGAAGAAACCCAGAGAGACGGAGATGAGAAAGTTTTATATGTGCTAATTCACGGGGCTTCTTAGACGACTGTGAAGATACCCAATGAATTGCCTAGTGACCAAGTACGTAGCCGTAATTTCATTTAACAAAAAAAATCATAATTGTAGGATCATGACGACACGGGGCTTCTTTGACGACTGTGAAGATACCCAATGAATTATGCTTTTGTTATATGTTCATTTAACAGCAATATAAATTATTTAGAAAAATAGACACATACATTTAAAATATACATTCTCACATACTCACGGAACAATAGACTTGTCCTTATAAGACCTGAACTAACATACATTTACATTGAATTTATAAACCTTGCACAACATTGTATGTCGATATTCATGTATAACAACAAACAGTCAAACACATGCATTCAGTGAAGATATCGGAATACAAGGTTTAGTGTATGCATAAAAGACAAGACTCCCGTTTTCATTTTATGTTAATTGTTAGTTTAGAGCATTTGAGGTAATTACTAGTCAATTCAATCCACTCATAAATTCAATGTGTTCAGTAGTTGCCACCTGTAAGAAACTTGGCGTTCGATTTCATGGTGAGAATACTATATATTCCTGCGTTTTCTCGAGCTTATAATCCGGGCCGGATTTGAGTGCGTGCAAGGCTGCTTGACCGCTCAGGGCCTCCGTTTTCAGGCCCGGTGAAAAGCAGTGCAGCAAGTGCATATGCACAGGGCCCCATCTTTTAGAGGGCCTCCAAATTCCCAACCCAGTATTACACCAATATACAAAGTGAGTAATGTAGGGTATTATTTAATAGTAAGGTGGTGTTTGTTTCTCAAAAATTGCCTCTTAAAAATATCTTAATCTAACTCATTCAGATGCGGTCAGACATTTGAGTAATTAAGACTGTTTGTTTTTTTCATGTCATGCAGAGGCGATAAGAAACAATCTATGTTTAGAGTGTTTGTTTTTTTCTGACCATTAAGAGGCAGTAAGAAGCATAAACCTCTTATTGAACTAGATGTGTAGGGGTGTTTTAACACCTCTAAATATCTTTTTTTTTTTTTTTTTTTTTTTTATTATTATTTTTTTTTTCATCTTTGTTTTTCGTATTAAAAGTATTATACATAATCATTGTATATGTTTTGTTAGATAAAGAATGTATAATATGATATTTGACAATTCATATTTTTTTCAAGTTAAAGGGTTCAGTTTCAGACTCATATATCTCAACTCAAACGTGAGCCATATAGTTAATCGTTATAAAAAGTTCAATTTAAAGTCCGACACGTTTATTTTTGTCAAATAAACATGAAATTGCATGTTTTGTTTAAAATACTAATAACTATAAATTGATTATTATATTATAGAATTTTTTTCTTATATTTAATAAATTTTATATATTGTGCGACTGCAATGGTTTATATTTATATTGTAAAACCTGATAGTTTAACACCTTTAGACAATTTTACAGAAATAAACAATTTTATTTGAGTCATATTCAGATTTCTCAACCACATATTCAGATTAAGATGGAAATCAGATTGAGACTTCTCTACCGCATAATCAGATTCAGATGTACAAATCAAATACAGATTCAGGGTTTCTTAATAAACAAACAGCACCTAAAATTTACTTTTACTCGGGCAAATTCACCATCTAATTACTTACCTTATTTTTAGTACATTTTCATATAACTTTAGAGCTGTAATATGGTTTAAATTTGAAATTCACATTTGAGAAATTAATTAAGACGTGATTATGTGATATGATTTTATAATTTAGCCACCATTATTATAATGCATTTTTTTTAAATTTGCCTCACTAATAAGCGTTTCTCTATGACTATATATGTTTAAGGGGAATTGCATACCTAATGAAACTTGTATATTTGCATATTTTTTCAAAAAGCAAGTTTTTAATGCATAATGTACAATGATGTTTAAGCATGTTTTGAGAAAATATGCAAGTTTTAGTGGATACATAGTAATTGTCCCATTGTTTAAATTATTACTTTCAAGGGCCTACATAATAGTTTGGCACAGGGCCACCAAAACCAATGAGACAGCCTTGTCCGTTTTTTTAAAGGGCCTCAAAATTTTTAGGATCGAAGTTAATTTCGTCTAGTTATAGTTTTAAATTGATGTTCAAGTGATAAGAAGTTTAACTCCTCCCAATATAATGCTCAATATAAGATAAATTCAACTAGTTTCTTGGGATTCAAAAAGTAAGTCAAAATAGATGTAATGGGTTTCACATGGAGGAAGATGATGATAAATTTACATCATGTTTAGTTTTTACCCCTAAAGTTTATAATTTTTTCACTTTTATCTAAACTAAATAATTTTTTCGTGCAAGTACAAGATTTATTACTTATTAGATTCGACAGTTTTTGATGTAGGATGGAAGCGTGTACCACAAAACCTAATCAAGGTTTTAGCAAATCACAAGGATTTAAAAGAAAAATTCTTGAATTTTTATTGAATAACTGAATGAATAACATTAAACCCAAGCCCTATATTTATAGGGAAGCCAAACTTGGGGAACAAGCTAAAAAAACTCGTCCAAAACCGACTCAAAAACTAAATAGGAAACAGACCCGACTACAGTTACGGCGTAATTGAATTTAACAATTACGATGTAATTGTTTCACATAACACAAACCAAAATTCAACAAATAGTTATGGCGTAATTGATTGTATGAATTACAGCGTAATTGACTCACAGGATATAAACCAAATTTTAACAAAAGTGCTAAGGCGTAACCTTGACTTTGGGTTTACGCCGTAGTTAATCCACAGACTACGTCTTGACTTGTCGAAGCTTGTTGTGACTCTCGATGTGCTCCATGTACTCCTCCGCAAGTGCATCAATCCTGTCCTCATCAGTTCTCCCCACTTTAAAAGAACTCGTCCTCGAGTTCTCTCCTTCATTTGCATCACTACGGTAGAACTCATAAATATCCGACACATTGAAAGTCTTCGAAATACTCATAGTATTCGGCAAATCAACCATATAAGCATTATCATTAATTTTCCGAAGTATCTTGTATGGCCCATAATTTTTCGGCTGCGACTTACCATACGTGCCAACCGGAAAACGCTCCTTTCGAAGAAACACCATCACTTCATCACCAACTTTGAATAACTTCACACGATGATGCTTATCCGAAGCGTCTTTATACTTAACATTTGATTCAGCAATCTTGGCCCTAACAACTTCATGAGTAGCTTGAACCTCGTCCACCATTTTGTTTACTTGAATATTTGTCTTTCCCGGTAAATCAATAAAATCCACCGCTTGTCTTGGCGACGTTTTGTAAACAACCTCAAATTGTGAAAACCCCGTTGAACTAAGAACCGCATTATTGTAAGCAAACTCGGCTTGAGCCATCGACACATCCCATAACTTTGGTTTCTCCCCACACAAACACCTAATCATGTTTCCCAAAGTTCTATTGACCACCTCGATTTGACCATCCGTTTGAGGATGAGCGATACTACTAAAGTTCAATTATGTACCCAAACGCCTCCAAAGAGTTAACCAAAAGTGAGCAAGAAACTTACTATCTCGATCCGAAGTAATTGACTTGGGAACTCCATGCAAACGAACTAGTCAAAGTTGCAAAATAAAAACTTCAAAAGTCAACATTGGACAATACTTATGAGATGAAGGTAGTAATATTTAGTAATTGTGCTTTGTTACATGTTTTTTTAACAGCAATATAATTTATTTAGAAAAATAAACACATGCATTTAAAATATACATTCTCGCACACTCACAAAACAATAGACTTATCTTTATAAGACCCGAACAAACAAACATTTACATTGAATTTATAAACCTTGCCCAGCATTGTATGTGGGTATTCATGTATAACAACAAACAGTCAAACACATGCATTCAATGAAGATATCGGCATACAAGGTTTAAGAGGTTGCATGCATAAAAGACAAGACTCCTGTTTTCATTTTATGTTAATTGTTTGTATAGAGCATTTGAGATAATTACAACTCAAATCAATCCACTCATAAATTCAATGTATTGCATTTGCCACCTGTAAGAAACTTGGCGTTCAATTTCATGGTGGGATTACTATCAGGGGCGGAGCCAGGACCAAGTATGACCGGGTGCACAAAATCTTTTGAACCGTAATACTGAAAACACATTTCGATTGACCGGGTGCATTTAAGATGCATTTAGAAAAAATCAGTGTTTTTTTCAAAAATTAATACTACATCGAGAAAATCCATGGGGTTCCCGAGCACCCGCGGGAACCCCCTAGCTCCGTCCCTGATTACTATTCCTGCGTTTTCTCGAGCTTATGGGCCCACATGCAGCTGCTGCAGTCAATGTTGGATACATTTTCCTTGGTCGGGGTGGCGTTTGTAAAGAGAAACACTTATAGAAATCGAGATAGCTCTTTTACCGCAAGTATAGGACCAAAGTTTGATTTCTTTATGTTATATGCTGCCATAAGAGTACATGTAATTTGGTTGGAATCCTGATATAAGAGTGAATGCAACTACTCAAATAAAACTCACATATTTAATATGTGATAGTTACAGACCTTTTGTTGCCATTAGGCCATCCATGAGTAGTTAAATCTTACGTAACATATTGAGTCGAAAACATTTTCCTTTGATTGAATCATTACATATCAATGCTCTTCATTGGTTTCTTAAGCAATGTAACATGTCTACTCATACGATTAGTTAGCTTGTTTGAAAAGTTACTTTACGTCCACGTATGGTAAGACCAAACAAGGCGAGATCGCAAGATTTTTTGCACGGATGATTACGATAAATTAAATAAAGATCAACGTAAGAGATATATCCCGTCACAACGTGAGGCCAATGTACACCTTGTTAACATGACATATAGATATAAAAGGTGCATTACAAAACATGAAACCTACAAAATGTAATAATAAACATAAGTCCATACGAAGGTATTTTTATTATTTAAAATTAAATGGCTAATTTCTAATTTCATATTTGTGGTTCGTGTGGTTTAGTTGTATATGTTTTGTTCCTTTTTTTTAATCAATTATGGCCATTCAAAAAATAGTGATCTTAAATTATATATAAAAAAGGTATTATGAAATACCTATAGGGCGTGTCTAATGAGTAGGTACCAACCTCGAACATGCATCCATTAGGTTTAATTCTCGACGGTAAGCCATTGGACTACACAAGGTTGGTGATATTAAAAATCGTGTTTTATATATTTATACCATAAATAAAGATATTAATATCCATGCTATTAGTTATTGTATTGCAAATATATATGTTAACCTTATAAAATATACAACTCGATGAGACAACTTTGGATCATCATCATATCTTAGATGATGTTTTATAACTAGATGTTGCAAGTGTTTCAAAATATTCCATATAGACTACTAAGCAAAACTTACAAAACTAGAATGTGATACGAACTACACTCGTCGCAAATTGATATTGGATCTAATATAACAAATGACGTCGAAATCATTTTCTCCTACTTATAACTGATGAGATCTCGCTGCTCGTTAATGAATAATGATTTCCTAAACAATAATGTGTCACGCTTACTCTTACGCTTGTCCTGTTAACAAACTACATTTACATTAATAAAGTTGCAATCCAAGGCCAAAGTCATTCTTGCATCTAAAGACAATATCTTACGTGTTTTTAAGTAACGAGAGTTATATCGTGGTTACGTTCACATTCCAAGTCAGTCTAGCTGTCTAGGTCGAGCTAGCTTGACAGCTTATCGGAACATTCTTGACATTTATAGATTTTCTGTACAAAAAAAAAAAAAAAAAAAAAAGGTATGCAGTGTAGTAGTAGTAGTTATTTTTTTCATTTTTGCAAGACTACTGCATAATGGAAACTGTAAAAGATTATGAGAAACCAAATTAGACATTTATCTATAAAAACTTTGAAATTTACATCACCAGGTTGAGATGGCCGAGTTGGTCTAAGCCGCCAGATTAAGGTTCTTGTCCGAAGAGGGCGTGGGTTCAAATCCCACTCTCAACTTATATCCTTTTTTTTTTTTTTTTAAAGTTTACTAAAATTAGTATGCTTCAACCTTTTCACTACGACTAACATAGACCAAGATCAAATATCTCAAATGTTTCTTCTTATTTAGTAGTGTGTTGATAAACGCATTCGTGGTAATTCGTTCATTAAAACTTACCAAAGGCGAATGAATAACAAATGGCTATCATATAATAGGTTGAGTATAGTTTGTGAAACTGGTAGGTTGATAGTTAAAACGGGTTCTAATTGATATGCTAATTATTGTCGGTGATTTTTGTGTCATCAACTATTTTAATTTTTTTAGGTGATTGTGGTTGACTGGTTGTTAAAGATCGATGAGAATTCATAAGGAGCTCAAAGATAGGTTAAGAGGGGCGAAGTCGAAACTGATATATACGTTCCCAGCGTGACAAGATGTGAGGGTAAAAACGGGTGCCCCGCGCCTCCTTGTGGGTCAAGGGACATTTATAGACTACTAAACGATTAAAAAATGTTCAAAAAGTATAATTTATTTTTGTATATGCGTGTATAAAAATTATTTTTATTTTTTAGATTATGTATAAAAAATATTAAAAAAAAATTAAAAAAAATTAAAAAATTAAAAAGATTAAAAAAATAAAATAAATAAAAATAAAAAGGTATTATGTAATACCTAAAGAGTGTATTGGAGTTTAACCACATCAACCTCGAACATGTAACCTGGTTTAATTATCAACGCGAAACCATTGGACTACACAAGGTTGGTGATATCAAATTGTGTTTTATGTACTTATACCATAAACAAAAGATATTAATATCTTAACCTTATAAAACATACAACTCGATTATACAACTTTGGATGACATAATAATATAATATTGTCTGATAACATGAACAATTGATGTTAAAATAGATACATATTGTTTAGTCATATATATGAACTCGCAAAACTAGAATGTTTTTTTTTTTTTAGAATGTTGATACGAGCTACACTCGTCGCTAATCTGATATCAAATCTGACATAACAGATGATGTTGAAATCATTTTCTCCTTCTTATGATTGATAAGATCTCGTTACTCGTTAATGATTTCCTAAACAATGTACCACGTTTACTCTTCCGCTTGTCCTGTTAATAAAGAAATCAACGATAAGTAAGTTGTGGTTTAAGGAAAGATTTAAAATTTTTAATCATTCTCGCAAAGCATCTATATATAAGCAAGTAATTCTCCTTGCTCGTTAATTAGAACACACATTACCTGTAATTGGAACGATAAGGATTGAGGTTTTGATTGAATAGACAAGTTATCACGCACTGCTAGAGCTGTAATAAACACAATAAATTAGTTAAAATTTCACCAAAACTGTATTTTTCAAACTTTATGTTGTTAAGAATCTGTAGTACGTTCTACCAGAAAGTGACGATGATGAATCTATAGTCTTGTCATTTTTAACTGATGCCATGTCCCCGAAATCAGATGATGGCGTTTTGTAAATACAAGTGTAGAAGAAAAGCGGAACTTCCTCATCGAACTTAAACCCTTGGTTAATGTTAATGTTGTTTTCATCAATCTCGCTCCCCGAGTCCCTTTGGAAAACAAGTCCAACCAATAACAGCGTATAATTAATTATCTAATTCAACAGGATATGACATGATATTGGTAAATGCCTTTGAGTATAATGACCTCAAGCTCTTGTATCGACTTAATACATCTAGGCAGCTGATAAAAACCAATATGTTAATACTAACCATGATAGATAGATGAATACGATGTAACACCCCAACCCGACAAGGGCAGAAGTGTCACATTTTGGTGTCATATCAGAACATACAAATAAAATTTTACAAGTGAAAGCATTATAAAATAAATTACCAAGTCATATAACAGATGACTTACAAAGAAAATACAAAATCCAATATGTCCAAAACGGAAATAAAATCTGGAACCATAACTTTTCAAATTAAGGTCGGTCTACTCGACTAATCCAACTCTCAGCCCAACAAGCCCATCTTCAAACCTAAAAACCTGCCGCAGGAAAAGAAATGCGGCTGAGCTTAAAAAGCCCAGTGAACAGATATAACAAAACGAAAGCTAAACGAAATCAGAGACACAAGTGAAATAAGGAGACTGATAACAAGGTCGCAACGAAAAGAGAACAATGAGTCAATAAGGATCCAGCAGAACACAATTATACAGATATCCAAAATGAACAAATAACAAGGAGAACGAAGCAAAGCAAGGCTTCCATGACATATATATAATCACATATAAGCAGACAGACATACAAGTACCGAAACAAAAACAAACATAGCAGACGTCGCATTCACTCAACATAGGAATAACATGCAATCAAATTAGGAAATCAGAATATAATTAAGCCAAATGGAAAGACTAAAAGTAAGCGGAATCAATTAATTAAGAAGTGAGCATGGCAATTACACAAGACAAATAACTCACAGATTAACATCGTAATAATATCATAACGGATATAAGCATGGCAGGTAGTCAATTAGCAATAAGACCGCAATGGATAATCATAGCCCACGAACATAATTTAAACTGAGGTATCCACAATAAACAGATAAATCAACTGGTTACACTCAAGCATTAAATCACCAGACAAATCAAATTCGCATAACAATAAGATAACATATATTCCGATAACAACAGTTAAATCATATGATCGCATAAAAATCATCTCATAGCAGGATGAACAGTAATCACATAGAATATGTAACCGCACAATCAAATTCAATAATCATATAATAACCCGGTACGTGAATGGAACGATAATCTGAAGTAGCGGAATGAGAGTATGACAGATCAATGCAAATGGAATGTATATCATGGTAGTAGAGTAAGTCACATAAGGGTACTGAGTGAAGGGCAGTCAATATAGAATATGGTGCATTGAGGAAATACATAAGGTACAATATAGGTATATCAAAAGTGTAAGGTTTGTCAGAAATCTATCCCGAGCCAACAATACAATACAATACAATCAATAGTGGCATTAGCAGCCCAATATCCAATAGTAGCCATTGTATTCGGAGGGGTGACCTCGGAATACCAGACAATATGAGGGGAGGCCTCAGTAACCAATATGGAGTAGCTAGCTCCCAGACTGTGAGGGGGTGTATTGCACACACGCACCACATCACCAATACAATATCAATATCAATCCAATACAATACAAATCTAGGATGCATCCATACGCCCCCTGCAATACAATAGTGGCCAATACAATATATCTGAAGCGCGCAATAATCAATACAATAATGGGGACGGTGTGTAACATCACTCGTACACACTAGAGTCATGCCATTGGTGTATCAATGACACGGACATGGAACCCCCATGCCTAGTTAATGGCTCGGGTATCAATCTGAAGGGTCAAACAAAGGTTCAAAGTGTAGCAATGTATATGTCTTCATAAGCAAAAGTGCAATATCAATAGTTCACAATTCAGAGGTTCATAACAATAGTTCAATGTCAAGGTCCAATATCAATATTTCAATATCAATGTTCAATAGCACAGATTAAATAGCACAGGTCAATAGCAACAGTTCAATAGCAAAGATTCAGTAGCAAAGGGTTCAATAACGGCAGTTCAGTAACAGTGGTTCAATAACAGAAAGGTCAATAGCAAAGCAAAGATTCAATAGCAATGGTTCAATAGCAATGGTCAATAGCAAAGGATCGATAGCAAATGTTCAATATCAGAGGGTCAATAGCAATGAAACATCGTAAGCGAACAAATTCAAGAGATCAGAAAGTCATGGAAACCCCTACTGAAAAGGGATAGAATATCTGTACCTTATGCAAAGCAAGCCAAAATAATCGGAAGCACACAGAAAACTGAAGCTACTCCTTCTTCACACGATCTACATGAATTAATAATTATACATATTATTTATAATTCCACAAATGTCGAAACGGTCTTTTAATATCCGGGTTACATACTTAACATATTTTAGCGTTTTATGTTATAAAATAATAACGTGCTTTTTAGACGCTATTCGAATAATGACATGATAAATGACGGCGCGGACCACCTTCGAAGATTACATAATGCACACTACACTCTATCATGCATACTCTTATTATTCATGTGCACCCCTTTATATGATTGCGGTATTAAAAGAAAATAAACAGTAAATGATCCACATTTACTTCAATTTGTACGCATACCATATATATATCATGCATGCATTCCTTTTAAGCTTATACGTATAAATCCAGGTTTTAGTTGAAATGCAAATATTAAAACCACTCATGAGATCACTTCAACCCACACCTTCATGACCCATTTTTTTTCCAACCCTCATGCATACACACTATCATTCGACATGCACTCTTAACCCAAAATACAACTGCTACTGCTCCTAACATAACCTTCATTTGACATCCAACCAAACGAGACACCACCAGCTGCCATATTCGAACTAACTCGATACACATGCATGCGAAACCATATTCGACTCTTTAACATATATGTGCTCAAGACCTTTACCACAACATAACAAGACATACACTCGACTCACATCCAAGCATGCACGACTCCATTCAAATAATCATAAATACACACGAGCTCTAAAACAAACAGCCCTCACAACTCACATATAAAAGATTAAATGACGCCCCCCAATATTACATAAAATCACACACATACGTACCCTTATTCACGTACACAACCATGCAAACCTCCTTTTCATTCCTTTAGTTTTATTTCCAGGTTTTAATACATATTTTAGAGGTCAAAACCAGTGTTTAAATAACCGGACATAAGAGCGCATGGCGACTGATTTGATAAGCAAAACTGAAACATATATCGACATGTATATAACTTATTCCCATGATTTCATCTTGAGTATATTTATATATGTTATGCATGTCGGATAGATGGAAAGACAGTTAGATGGATATACCTCGAGTCGGAACTAAGAACGGTCACACAGAACCGAAACGTTATGAACTCAACACCACGTGGTCACCACTTGAGTCACCCAACACTGATCACCACCTTCACAGCAAAGCTAAGACACCCGAAGGTCGCTCACCACCTTTTTCTACCCTTCGTACTTCTTGGTTTTCTTGTAGAAAAA
Source organism: Chrysanthemum seticuspe (assembly GCA_019973895.1). Taxonomy (NCBI): domain Eukaryota; kingdom Viridiplantae; phylum Streptophyta; class Magnoliopsida; order Asterales; family Asteraceae; genus Chrysanthemum; species Chrysanthemum seticuspe. The sequence goes on along the minus strand of BPTQ01000008.1, from coordinate 207,468,717 downwards.
GGATGTGCCGCCACTTGAGTTGTTTTTAGGGTTATGATTTATTTAGAGTTTCAAAGTGTGAGAGAGGTTATGAGATTCGGTTGTGATATAGGGAAATATGGAGTTGATTTAGCCGAAATTTAAGGGTCACGTTCATCTCATAAATCCCTTCCAAAAAAAGACGTGATACTCTTAAAAATATGTACCTAAAGCAAACTTTAAAATTGACTAGCAATTGTATTAAATTGAACGTGTGATGCTTATTTTTTATTAGTGTATATGTCGCTTCATGGGTATATAGTATGGTCTTGGTTTAAATGAACATAGAATACATAAGAATTTAGGAGAGTAATGCACACTAATTTATCATAATTAAGTCTAGAATTTTATAACGTATAGTTGAATTGTAAATTTAATTGCTTAAGATCTTAGGTTAAATACTTAATGAGGTTTATAGCACTTAGGAAAAATTCAAATTATATGGGAATTTCGGAAAACGGGTTTTCGGGTTTTACATACGAACTCCACAAGAATCACAAACAAATGTATCTGAAGTACTAAAGACATAAAATAATATCTTATGTGGTTTTAAGTAACGAGAGTTATATCGTGGGGTGTACGTTCACATTCCAAGTCAGTCTAGGTTGAGCTAGCTTGACAGCTTGTCGGAATATTCTTGACATTTAAAGATTTTTTGTACCCAAATGGTAGGAAAAAAAATGTATGCAGTGTAGTTGTTATTTTTCGCCTTTTTTTTTGGTGAAACATGTGAAGAAATATATTCGCTCAAAACATATAAATGGTTACAATGTGGATACAAAGGAAAGCTGGACATTCCCAGAATCCTGAATGACAAACAAGAACTGATACAATATTGATCAATATCACAGCATGCCATAAGATCAGCATCCATGAAAGGCTTCGTCAATGCATTGTGCTTGTTGCTACTGATAGAAGGCTACATTTCCCCCCTGCAAAGACCTACCTAGATTCATATTTGCAGCTTACATCCTCACAAAAAATGAACTAGGTAACCATCTGCATGAGGCATCACCCACAATATCAGGACCCAACCATCTCTATAACTCCATAATGAAAAGTATAAAAGATTATGAGAAACAAAAGTTTATTTGCTAAAAAAAATGAAATTTATGACAATAAGTTGAGATGGCCGAGTTGGTCTAAGGCGCCAGATTAAGGTTCTGGTCCGAAAGGGCGTGGGTTCAAATCCCACTCTCAACATTTCAATTTTTCTATTTTTAAGATTATTTTTACAGTTTAGCAAAATTAGTATGTTTCAACCTTTTGACTGTTTTACATAAACTAATAATAACATAGTATATTTACGTAATCTTAATACCTTATAATGCATTTGAGACTTCTATTAGTGGAAAGGCTTAAAATTCAGACACTAACACTTGCTAATAATGGAATAAATTGTCATCAATTCTATAAACTTGTAACAGCCTATAAATTAAATGTATAAACTTGCAAAAACCAAGAAAATTAAATGTCTTTCAATTTTAAAAACTTGTAACAGCCCCTAATATTCATATAAATTATAAGAGTCTCTCAAAAAACTAAAAAACAAAACATCTTCACTCTATACATCTTCTGATGATTTCTCAGTTACAAAACTGAAAGTTACAATACCAAAAGTTACGAAACCAGACTTAAGAACCCAGACTTACAAAGCCAATTACAATATGAGTTGCCAACTCAGACTTATCGGCCCGACAAAAAGTTTGAAATCGATTTACACAAAAGAAAAATAACAAATGGGTTATACGCCGTCTTACCCACAAGGAAATGAGAGGGGATAAGAGAAACGAGGTGGAGAAGATGACCACGATCAAACACGAACCAAGAACCCACACGAACCACTACTAAATCTCCACAATCAAACACGATATATACTGTGAACCACCATACGACCACAAACTAAATCTCCCACAAACAATAATCTAACCGTAACCCTTGTCACGATCTATACTCATTATCATTCGTTTCACAACTCCCACTGAAGCAGCTTCACGGCGTAGGAGATATAACAGTAGTGGTGGGAGTGGTGGTACATGGTGGTGGTGAGATGACCGGAGAGGTGGCCGGAAAATAGCTTGGCGGCTGCACTAGGTGGGAGAGGAGAAGGGATAGCAGCTAAGTTTATGATAAAAATGACCAAACCCTAAACTTTTTCTTTTTATATTGGACACAAGGACCAAAAGTGTAATATCAAATACAGAGGGGGCGCGAGGCAAACTACATCACAGGGACCAGAACTGCAATTTTGCAAAGTTTTGTTATTATAAAGCTCGGGGTTCATTTGGATTAACAATCGATCAATTCGACTTACGAAAATTGCGCCATCGCGTTCAAAATAATCTTTCCAATAAAAACGAGTGTTTACACGACTAAATTTTCCCGAATAAAATCAAAATTTAATCAAATCGATGGTTGTACCAGTACGCGTTGTGTCTAATTTTTTAAATAAAGAATAATACAAACAATAAATGAAAGGGTTGTGATTTCGAGTTCGGATAAAATACAGAATAGAAAGAACAAAAAACCTATATCTAAACTCAAACAAGAACAATATTCGAAACATAAAAGGAAAAGATCTCAGATTCTAACTTGTTCTCAAATCTTTAAAAGATTTACGTTTTGTAAAACCAATCATAGATCTACAAGAAGTATCACTTATTTACAATATCCGAAAACTTTGAAAAAAGTACCGAAACAAATCTGTTTCACTCTTTGTTTGTTTCGTTCAAAGACACACAAAACGTAACACAACCTACCTGAGACTTTTAACAAGATCTAGAAGCCGAAACTTTAAGCAAAAGATTAAAACGGTGCGTCTGTGGTGTCGGGTTTCATATCAGAAAGAAAACACAAAAATGTTTTACTTGTGGTGTGTTTTTGTTTGAGCAAATGACAAGAAAAAATGGACGTTTTTTTTAGATCTGTGTGTGGTTGGTGAGTAAAGAAAGAAGTGTGATTGCAGTGAGAAAAGTTAGGGTTAGAATGGGAGTTAGTTTAGGATGTGGGGTTATACAAGTGTGGATATTAGGGTATTTTATTGGACAATTGTTGGGCCTTATTAAAATTACGTATGAAATTAGTAGTTGGCTTCGGTACAAGGTTTTATCTATATCTATTGTGCCAATATAAAAGTGGTATAATTATATTATATTTATTTTATGAAACATATTATTATTGATTAATTTAGATTGTTCCAACAAAAGTTGTACAAAGGTTTTTTTTAACTATAGCTTTAAAAACGTTTGCTCACCACAAAATTTAATCACAGGGTACCCGCCGCCGCATTGCGCGGGTACCCTGCTAGTAGGGGTTAAGTTTTTTGGTTATTTTTGTGTCAACAAGAGGCATTACGACACCCCTCTCAAGTCTAGACCATTAAGATCTTACTGCATCTGACCGCGTCTGAACGGGAAAGAAAACAAACGGTCTGAACGGCCAAAGTGTCTGACCGCTTCTGAACGGTTCAGATTCAGAGGCTGTTAAGAGCCTCTTTTTAAAAAACAAACACACCCTTAAGGGGGTGCACACCGTGGTCAAATCTGTCCTAAGCAGTTATGTCCAAGAAGCAATTTATTTCAGCAGTTGTAATAGCAGTTATGTAATAAGTTTATATATTGAACGAGGCTTCCCACAACCCGTGCGATGCCCGGTCTAGTGGTTGAGAGGTCATGTTTTTATCCATAATGTTGTATATGATGGTATTTAGATACCTATTAGAGAATTTGCATTCTATTTATTATTTAGATGGCTAATAATGTTATTATTAGTTTAGTTTATATTATTTTTGTGGAATCTATACTTAGATGCCTAATAATGTTATAATTACTTTTGTATTTATATTATTTTATTTTCATTAAAAGTTTTTATTAACATAGTCTTTTCATATGTAGTATTTTAATTTGAGTAAGTTACATAAGTGTTTTGTTAGTTGCTTATTTATTTGTGACTTTTGTTATTTGGAATTATATAACTATTTGTACTCTTCAATGGCAAATTTTGAGTTGTTAGAGAATTTGATGAATATTTCAGGATCATCTAAATTGCATGATTGTATGCGTTTGTGGTTTGTGCAACACGCATGTGAAACCGATTGGTTAAGGGTTGAATATATACGTGTTTTTTTACGTAATATTGTATGCAAGTAGTTACATGTAAGGTATTGCAATTGATGTTATCATAAGTTTTGTATTTAAAGTAGTTTATTTAATATTTTAATATAAATTATGTGTATATTCGTTATTTTCCATATTTATTTGTCACTTTTGTTATGTTTTTTGCTCTTATAAATTGCACGATTTTATGCGTTTATGGTTTGTGCAATAGGCACGTGAAGATGATGTATTCTCAAAATTGTTTTTTTTTTTATTTTTTTATTTTTTTTTGGTTTGTTTTTTATTTTTTTTTGTGTTATTTTCATGGCATTTTATACAACTTGTGCGATACACGTGCTATTGGTCGAATAATTAACTAACTTTTCATAACTAAATGTTTGGTCATTAGGTTCCTATTATTTTAGTTACGTAAATTATTTTTTTTTCCTATTTACATAAACTATTTAAGATAGTTATTTAACACCAAATAACACCACTTTTTGGAATTCACTTTTTTTATAATTATAATTTACAAATTTTTCCCTCAACAATTACATTCATTAAACAATCTAATACTTCATTAATAAAATTAAAAAAAAAAAAAAAAAAAAAAAAAAAAAAAAAAAACGACATAAAAAATTTACAAAATGAAAAATACGAAATTAAATAAAATAAGTAAATAAATTAAACTATTTGGTCGGCGGTGATGGCAAATTATATAAATTTTAATTACAAAGATATGATATTTCCGATCAAAGTTTGGTGCAAAAACTCCATTGCTAGTGTGACTACACATTTTAAAACATTGTTAACAGTATAATAGTTAGATCAAAGTAATATAAATGATAAAGATCTATTGAACATAAGTGACTAAAACCCATCTAAACAAAAGTCATGTGTAACCATCAAGACATATATAATCATGGATCTTTAAAGCAAGGTTTCATGCACTCCAATGTCTTCACTTCAATGTCATCATCAAACTCTGGCACTTGTTGAGGTAACCGAAGGATAAACTGAGAAATCATATCAATATAGAGTGAGTAAAATAGGTAAATAGATGCACTTGGAAACGATGATGAATTATATTATATATTATACATAAGAACCTTTGAAACCACTTCCTCTGTTTACAAATTCTCTACATCATACTTCTTTCATCGATATCATGTGCACCGAAAATATTTACACATGTTACCAAGATGAAGTGCAAACTTCTATATACAAAAACTATGAATCAACGTGACTAAATGCATTTCTCACGTTAAGAATTTGGCATTTGATCTTGATTCTACATCATGTATGCATAGTTATTTGTGTGTTTTCCCTGTATATTTGCTAATTATTACTTCAACCATATAGGGAAAAGACTACACGCAAAAGCTTTATCTTTAAACATTTCAGAATTTGAAGAACATCAGTGCATTAAAGCGACCCATTACTTCTTGTGAAGACGATATCATGTATACAAATTGAAGAACTTAAAATCGGAAATTTCATTTGGTGTTGTAACCTTCAATGACCAAAACATGCATGTGGAGGGAACATTTTTTTTTTTTTTTTTTTTTTTTACTCATGTTTAATGATTAGAGATTCACACATATTATTTCACATATTGTTATAATAATAATAATAATAATAATAATAATATTATTATTAATAATAACTACAATTATAGGCGATATGTAAACAAAATATTCACATTAAATTTTTGTCGTAAAGCTTAAAAGAATCAAAAACCTCCAGAAATATTACATCGATATCAAACTTACAAAAATAGCTATAAGAATTCTACATCACTATTTTTGTTCTTTTATTTATAATAGCACACCGAAAAAAACATAAAATTAATATGAAAAGGGTTGGAACCATCACTTGCAAGTAAAGTATATACTAAACATTTCTACTATAAAATAATGGTTTCAGGTGTCATGCTTCAGTTGAAAACTAAACCACTCACATACAAAGTTTACTTTGACCAAATTCGAACGTGTTCAGGCTATGATGCACTTTTGTCCAACTAAAAGCCATTTCATCAACTCATAAAAATATCATTCTTCATACCATTATTGGCATCTCGATAAGCTCTTTTATAAGTTGATTTACTAAGCCACGTACATTAGGTGTGGCTAACTTATTAAAGCAAATAATTCTCTACATATGAAAACAAAGTCGCATTGAGTTTGATCAATTAACACTTTAAATATGTACATTTTATGGTTAGACTCAGTAAATTAGCGTATAATGACGTTTAAATACATTGGCTTGATATCACTATAATTTGTAATATTGCACCTTTACACTATATCACTCTCAAGTAGTGCACTCATCATATGTACCAACTAAATATTTATTCACTTTCAATGTTCAAATATACTGCCAAAACAAAAACACAATAAAGTAAAGATAAATTAAGCATAGATGTTCAATACTTAAAAATGTTTAAATTTAAATAACATTGTTGATTTATGAAAATTATTTATGAGTGCTTACAATCCACGGGAGAGTTGTCGAGTTACTCCAAAATCTCAATGCCGACGTCAAACTGTTGCTCCCTTGTAAATCTAAATCTTTCTGGAGCTGAAAATTGAATGACATGAACACAAATAGATTTCTGTAAGCAAATATCAATATATACTCAATTTAGATTAAGTCTCCATATGCTAATAAGCATTGAACTTTAACATGTACACTTACCATTATAGTATCAGTATTCGACCGTCATTGTTTAATCTTTCAAAGCCATCCACTTCCTCATCTATACACATTTTCATAAGATATTCAAATCATATCACGTTATTAAGGAAGGTTTAATCATGTGAATGGTGTGCATGTGTGTAGTTATAGAAAGCCATTCAAGAAATTACCTTGATTCTACCCAAGACCGAATTAAAAATGCAATACGATAATTGAAGCAGTGCTAACCGAAGATAAATATGTGAAGCTGGTGTATCCCATAATTTGAAAGCATTTGTGCCTTTCCTTGAACAAAGTTTATAAAGCTTTTACTTCGGTTATTTTAGATGGATCAATCTGTTGATGTTTTTTACACTGTGAAGCCTTGGAGCTTACATTAAAAGAGGAAAAGGTCGAGGGCTAGGGTGAGCTGAGGGGGGACATTGTAAGTGAGTGAGCTCAAAAGTAATACAATGGGTATTATGCATATAATGTAAACATGGTCTGTAAGAGACTAATGAAAACAAATCGATTCTTTAGCAGGGTTTTAATGCAAAGACCAAACAAACCGTTGAGCTTCAAATGAATGTGAAAGATAGCAGGTGAACATTTATTTCTTTATTGATAGTTAAGAGTGAAAGCATTAAAGTTGGAATGAAGAATGGTACATTTCTTAAACTGCAGCTCATTAATTTTTGACTGATCATCTCAATGATTATGACCAATGAATATGAACAATACCCTTTTGCCCATTGTCGATAGATCGAAACTCAATACCTCTAACATATATAACAGAACTTCCACAATAGCAACGTGAGAAGTTCTCCAATAAAACCTCAAAGTCAACATCATCCTTCTCATATGAATATCTAGACAACTCAATTATAATTATCTTCTCTTTATGAAGTAAAATATGCATGTAACTTATCGTTTAGAGATTCTTTTGGGCCATGAAATTTGAAGACCATATCTCCGCTAGTTTTACAAACCTGTAACATACATTTTAAGAAAAGAGTCTAGATAAGTTATAGCCTCCCTTTGTTCATATAAACTTTCTAGATATGATTATGAGATAATTAGTCGTATTTTATCAACAACTACTGATCTGTTTTAGGTACATGCAGCATAACCTATAAATCCACCAGAACCACTTCTCCTCTTGAGCATTTCAGGCTGCCTTCTTATTTTTATCCCCATTGAAGCCTGAAACATGCAGTACAATAAGAAAGTCAGCAATTAATGAAAAGCTACAAAGAAATATACCAAGACCAATCCAATAACAATAGAGATACCCAAGAATGAACATCTAGATTGAAAAAAAAAAACGATATAACTAACATCTTTTTGGCAAACCAAAATCTTAACATCCTATAAATAAATTTGAAATACACGATTGTCTATGCTCTTGTCAAAGTTATCCTACAGTTTACAAAGTATTTTCACATGCATGGTCATATCACATGCATGGTATTTATACATGAAGTTTTACAATTGATAATAATTGAGATCATTATTAAGAGTCATCCAAAAGTTCTAATAACTCCATGTTTCTTTGTATACCTCTCATTAAAATCATAGCCCTTTTGTGTGCTTGTATTGAAGGAGACCTTTCATGCGTATTGTGAAGGAGACCTTTCATTCAATTCGAGTCTCTTCATAAACCAAATTGAATCTGCATTGAATATGAGGTCCTCCTAAAACGAAATGAGTTGTAGTTATTTCGGTATGCATAGACATGTATGTACCGTACTTTTGGTTGTGCACAACCCCCCTTGCACATTAAATTAAGGGGGATAAGCTTTAAGTAGTATAGATACATCAGAGTTGTCTATTCAGAAAATTTGTGTTTCTGTGTCTAAGAGATTGGAGAGTTCTTTCTAATCAGCTCTCAAAATTCATGAGTAAATTGAATAGAAAAGACTGAAAATCCAACAAACATTCTAACCCATCATTGGAATTCCATCCACAAGACCCCTAATCAGATCCAATATTCGGGACCATAACAAATGATTTTGTTCCCTAAATTTCTACTTAAATTTTTAATCAAACACTTTTTTACATTGTCAAGAAAACAACGTTTTTTTGTTTGGAACTCATGTTGTACTAATATGTTTTATAAAAACAGTTTATATTAGAAATAAAATTTGGGCCTCATAATTTGAAATAGTTATACTTTCACCTTTCAAAATACTAGTAAATATGTAGCATGGAGTATAGGGAAGACTGAAGAGAATTCCATTAGATCATAATTGTGAGGCAGAGCCGTCTTTGAGGGTGTGCAAGGTGGGCGACTGCTCAGGGCCTCAAAAATTTTAAGGGCTACAAAATTTGTCTCGTTAATAATTATATTCCTGTTTACACATATTTTTTAAGAATAAAAAAGTATTTAGATGACAAAATATCTTAAATGAGTAATATGTTGAACGTTTAGATAACTAATTGCATTATATCATATAAACGGTGACACTTTATATATAACATTTTTCCTCTCGAAATGCCTCATTATGTAAATTCGTTCAAAGTCCTCAAAATTTTAAAAAATTTAGAGACGGCCCTGTTATGAGGTAAGGAGGATGCTTCAATTTATGGTCTATGGAACTTGTATGGTTAGTTAGTCTACCAGTACTAGTGCATCGATAAAAGGCGTTCGTCGACCCTTTGGACGATGCGTCACATGTGACTATTCTGAAAGTGGTACAAGCGACTCTTCTGAAAGTTTCTAATGAACCGCAAGTAATATGAATTCAGTCGATTTGTCTTTAAGTTTTAGTAAATTGATTAATGTTCTTCAACACAACAATAGAGAACTTTGTTGTTTGGGATAGATTTGTTATGTATGTAGCAATTCTCAATCATATTTGCTGGTTATTTTATAGTGTGTTGATAAACGCATTCGTGACAATTCGTTCATTAGAAATTACCAAAGGCAAAATTTGAACTCTAGATCTCGAGTTATACTAATGAATCATGGACTGCCAAGCCAGTGAATATAGTTTGTGAAACTGGTAGGTTGATAGTTAAAACGGGTTCTAGTTAATATGCTAATAATCGTTGGTGATTTTGGTGTCATCAACTATTTTTATTTTTTAAGGTGATTGTGGCTGTTAAAGATCGATGAGAATTCATAAGGAGCTCAAAGATAGATTAAGAGGGGCGAAGTGGACACTCGTCTAAGCTAATGTATATGATTCGTACCAGTGACGAGATGTGAAGGTAAAAACGGGTGCCCCACGCGTCCTTGCGGGTCAACGGACATTTATAGACTAATAATCGATTAAAAAATGTTCAGAAAGTATAATTTATCTTTGTATATGAGTGTATAAGAATTATTTTTATTTTCTAGATTATGTATAAAAAAATTTAAAAAAAATATAAAAAATTTAAAAAGATTAAAAAAATAAAAAGTTATTATATAATACCTAAAGGGTGTATTGGTGTTGTACTCAAACCAACCTCGAACATGTGACCTCTTGGTTTAATTATCAACGAGAAACCATTGGACTACACAAGGTTGGTGATATCAAATTGTGTTTTATGTACTTATACCATAAACGAAAGATATTAATATCTTAACCTTATAAAACATACAACTCGATTAAACAACTTTGGATAACAAAATATTGTTTAGTCATATATATAAACTCGCAAAACTAGAATGTTTTTTTTTTTTTTTTTTTTTTTTTTTTTTAGAATGTTGATACGAGCTACACTCGTCTTTAATCTGATATCAAATCTAACATAACAAATGATGTTGAAATCATTTTCTCCTTCTTATGATTGATAAGATCTCGTTACTCGTTAATGATTTCCTAAACAATGTACCACGTTTACTCTTCCGCTTGTCCTGTTAATAAAGTACATCAACGATTAGTAAGTTGTGGTTTACGGCAAGATTTAATATATTAATCATTCTCACAAAGTAACTATATATATAAACATGTAAATCTCGTTGCTCGTTAACTAGAACACACGTTACCTGTAATTGAAACGATAAGGACTGAGGTTTTGATTGAATAGACAAGTTATCACGCACTGCTAGAGCTGTAATAAACACAATAAATGAGTTAAAGTTTCACTTAAATCGTTTTTTCAAAATTTATGCTGTTAAGAATTTGTAGTTCTACCAGAAAGTGACGACGATGAATCTTTAGTCTTGTCACTTTTAACTGATGCCATGTCCCCAAAATCAGATGATGGTGTTTTGTAAATACAAGTGTACTATAGAAGAAAAGCGGAATTTCCTCATCGAACTTAAACCCTTGGTTAATGTTAATGTTGTCTGCATCAATCTCGCTCCCCGAGTCCCTTTGGAAAACACGTCCAAACAATAACAGCGTATAATTATCTAATTCAACAGGATATGACATGATATTTGTATATGCCTTTGAGTATAACTACCTTATGCTCTTGTTTCGACTTAAAACATCTGAGGCAGCTGATAAAAGCGAACATGTTAGTACTACAATGTTAACTAGATAGATACGAATTCTACAAGAATGAAAAGCAAAAGGATCTGAAGTACTAAAGACAATATATCTTACGTGGTTTTAAGTAACGAGAGTTATATCGTGGGGTGTTCACATTCCAAGTCAGTCTAGGACTCTAGGTCGAGCAAGCTTGTCGGAATATTCTTGGCATATAGAGAATCTCTGTAAACAAATGTTAAAAAACAAAAACAAAAAAAACTGTTTAGTGCAAAAGTAACGTGCATCAAATAACTTTCTTTGTAACGATAATAAATCACTAAAAAGATAGAGCATGTTAATGGCTTCACTTTTTTCCTTGCATAAAATATATTGTAACATTTGTAAAATAAAGTTGGTGATTATCCAGAAATATGTTAATGGCTTTGCTAATTAACGTGACAAGATCCGTTGTTTTGGGCTCTTGTTATGGGTTAACTTTATAAAAAAGCAGTTATTTAGCCCAAAAATAATATCATTTTATTTAAGGATTTGAGCCTTTTGAGGTGTTTTTGGTAAATTTGACGTGAAACAAATGATTATCAACATTGTTATTTTTTTTAATTTTTTTTTTCGAACTGGTTGGGATACTATAAGAATAAAAAATAAACAAAAGGCTTCCAATATTTAAGTTTTAAACAATTTGGAGGAAAACTAACCGATAGTTGCATTATGAGAAGTGTAAATGACCATATTTAAATATACACATCAAGATTGATCGAGGTGATCTAGTTACTGTATGTCTTTAGTTTTTTGTTCTCTTTGTGACATGTCACAAGCGGTTTAGTGGGTTGTTCAAACGTTGGTTGAAGTTAATGTGGTTTTTCTGCCATATTCTATTGTACTTATTAGTTTTGTGATTAATATATTTTACTAGGATAAATCTCTTTTAACTAAAAAAAACTATTACAAGTGTTCTAAGAAAAAATATACTAACCATTACAGAGTGGATTAAATAGTTTTTTGGAGTTTACGAATAATATGTTAAGTTCAGAAAAAGGCAAGCAATTGATAAGAAATGTGTTAGAACATTACAAACCCCGTAGGTATAACTTTATTGATGACCATTATTTATAAGGGAAAATGACGCAAATAGATCACGCGCCCTGATGCATATCACTTTTATTTTTAATTTGAAAATAGACCGAGGGCAACCGCTGTCATTGGGCAACTTATCGACATTGCGACAAGTGTCCCATATGTGTAAGGTATTGTTTTTTGGGCAACTAAAAAGCGGTGGGCAACCGTATAATTTTAAAAAGGGTTCTATCGTCATTTTATGTTGGACAAAAAAGTACACATTTGAATAGTAAAAGTACAGTATCCATTAATTAAGAGAGTTCAAAATCCAAAAGTCACTGACCAATAAAGCATCCATAGTTATAGGTTTTCTCTTGCTTCTCGCAGTACTATTTTCACAAATCAAACCGTCTTCTTCGTCAGCCCCCTGTCTTCCTTGTAACGTCAGTTATGTCACCATCTTTAAAGCTACAATGTTGATTGCAAACCACATTCGATTGATCAAGTTTTAAAAAAATGTTCCCAAATATGGTACGTAAATATTGTTCTCGTTGTTTATTACATATGATTATTTCCAATTGGTTCTGTGTTATAATAAATCGTTTTTGTTATTCGATGAATAGCTATGTTAGATAGGTGTTAATTCCATTCTATAATCCGTTGCTCTTTTTTATGTGTATCTGATTCGTAATTATGTAGGGTATGATACCTTAGATGTCGTTAGTTAAGTATGTAACATTACTTGGTTCATTAAAAAATTTAGTGGCAGTTTGTAGACTAATAAGGAGTGGTTTTTCATCAAAAGCTATTTGATCCTCTGTACTTTAAAACACCAAAGTTGGATCTGCAATCCCTTTATCCTTTCCAATATCAGTTTGAGTAACTACATTTTTCTGCACAGGTTCACCAATGTTTAGAGTCTTAGCAATAGGTCTAGGTGCAGGGATAGGGTGAGATTGCTTTTGGTTGACCAATTGTATGGCAATCTCATTGTCAGCCTTTTTTGGTTTTGGTGTTGGTGTTGTTGGTGTGGTTATAATTGTAGCAATGGTTTCCTATGCAGTGGAAACGTCTGAACTGGTAGTGGGTATAATAATAGCAGCAGTGGTTACTCCAATACTAGGGGTGGATGCAGCAATACTGGAAGTGGTTGCCTGCACCCCTTCATTCTCCTTTTCTTCAACTGCAGCCTTTAAAGAATCATCTTGACTCTTGAGGTTTGGAAAATTTATGTTTCCTAGTGAATAATATCAATAACTAATGGAATTTTGAGTTTAGTATTGCAATTAAGTCTAGTTAGAGTATATTCGCATGTGAAGAATATCGAGATTGGCTATTATTTTGATTATTTATGTTTTCACAAATGATATCATAAAATCATAACATAAAATTTGATACAGTAATCTAGTACCTTGTTAATTAGATAAATACTTATTACCTTACATACATAATCAGTCCAAAATAGCACATTCTTAAACATATACAGAACACATTCATAATCCTAAAAATCATCAGCATCAGCTGCAACTTCTTTGAGTCTGTTGATAAGATTTTTGGCACATTCAACCATCTCTTGATACTTAGCTTTGACAACAGCATTATGATCTTTCAAAATCTTAAAACTGGTTTGCATCTCTTCATACTTCGCTTCAGCATCAGCATTATAATCTTTGTAAATTTAAAATCAGTTATCGCCTCTTCACACGTTGCTTCCAAATTAGCATTATCATCTTCGATCCTCTTGAAACGCGCTTTCATATCTTCATACTCACATTCATACTTTGGAAGTTGTTCAATCATTCTCTTCCTCTTATCAATCAGCTCATGTTTCTCTCTAAAATTTCATTCTATTGGGAAAGTCTTTCCCGGCTCACAAGCAATTACCATTCTCTTGAAACGGCCTGTTATGTCTTTAAATAAAGAATCGTGCAAATTAGTACAATTCGGATTGCATGTACCATCTTGACACAAAGAACAAGTCATTTCGTAAATGATTGTGATGATTGAAAATCTAATTGATCTAAATGTCAATTGACTAAAATATCACAGTAGAAGTGAAAGGTAAATTTCACAAATGAAAATGTGTTTTTAGTTTTTGTGTAGACAGCTGTATTATTTATTGACAATTTGAATTGGTGTATAGTGTGAATAATCCAAACTAACTGTAATAATTGGTGTTTGCAAATGGGTTTTTTGTGGTCACAAAGAGTTAGAGTATCAGTGGCCTCTACATTTTACTTTTTTTTTTTACTTTTTTTGCGAACTCTAGCATTTGGCTATTTTGTTTTCACTTTTCACCTGTTTACTGGTAAGTATGTCAGTTGCTTTTTGGGAAATGGTTTTTGTATTTTTAAATCAAATTAATAATCTTCAACTATCAACATCCACACATTCCTCGAGCATTACCAATGCATCAAGTCATAAAAGACTTGATGTATTGAACACAATTAAATGGTTGAGGTAAAAAAACTTTTGCAAAACCAACTACTCCACTGCAAAAAGCATTTGCATATTTAATGTTGGGTGAAAAATGAAATTTTATAAATACAAAAGCTTTTTGACAATAGCTTCAAACACTTGAAGTCTTTACTAGTATTTTTGTAAAAAGTCTTCTTCAAAGTTATTGCCACAATGGAACAAGTCATTTGAATATCTTATTAGAATAGTAAAAAAGTCTTTCACCAAGTTAAAGTCTTTCACCAAGTTGCCATTGCGGATGCTTACACTTTCATCGAAGAATCCAAATAAAAAAATCGTTGTCCTTTTCTTCTTTTTTATAAACAAATCCAGGTTTGTTGTACTCCCCCGTATGTACTTTGTTACCTTATTCGTTCATATATTTATAGAGTACATGAATATAAATAACTGTGCAGCTTTATATTTTATATTCTATTATTAAATATTTATTTAATTAAAAGTTATTGAAATTGTTATTAGGGTTTATGTTTTATTGGACATGGCGGAAACCAAAGAAGTCATATTTAAAGTGCACCACAACGGGAAATTTGAATTTCAGCCACTCCGCTATGTAGGCGGTCTCCTTGTTGATGTCTGGTGTTTTAGCTCCACCAGGGTTGCATTTACCAGGGTGCTTGATCATGTTTTGAATGATATTGGAGGGTAAAAACGGGCTTTATTTTATGCTGCACCAAATAAGGCACTAGAAGATGGTTTAACATTGTTGCACACAGACAATGACGTTCGACGAATGTATGACCTTGCTAATGAGAATGGATCCATGGACGTCTACATTGTGCACGAGCTACAGGCTTTGTCACAATTTTATTTCAAAAACATGGTATGGCAGGAAGAGGACGCTGGCATGCGGTGCGGTAGTGCAACACCTTTCAAAAGAAGGAAGTTAACAAAGCGTGTTTCTATCACGAAAACTGAAAGAGGGTTCGAGATCATAGAAAAAAAGGGCTAGTGCACAAGGAATGGTTCCACCTGTTATGAATGTTTGTTCTTGTAAAAAATAATTATGAGTTTATGCTGCCAACCATGAGATAGTGCTTCTATGCCAAACTTAGTGCTGTTAGGTTTATGTTGTTAAGTGTATCCTTTATGATCATATGGTTAAGAATTATGGTTGCCCGATCGTACAACAAGTGTTGCCCAATGATGGCATTTAGTTGCCCAGATTGCAAATTGGAAGGTGGCCTGAGGTTCAAACGAAATTGCCCAATAACTTTAACTTGATTGTCAGAATTTTCGTGTGTAGATACTAGATGACGATAACGGTTGCGTTTTCTCACTAGAATAGCACAATTGGGGATAAATACGCCCAAAAATACTAACAACTGCTACAAGAGTTAAAACAGTTGTTTTGAAAGTACAAATTAATTTTGATTAAATTGGGTATAAAAAACCACAACATGGTTGCGTTTTTGGAAAAACCAAAGGAGGCTACATGGTTTGAACAAATTCTTAATTATATGCATATGTGAATACGCAACCACTGCTACAGTTTAAAAACCACTGCTAGGGTCGCTGAAACCACCGCTAGTGTCGACGTAAATATCAACTTTGTTTCTGTTTTCCAAATGACTAGTTGAAGTTTAAATTTTAAAAGTGAAATTTAAAGCGCGGACATGAATGATTTACTTCAGTTTGTCAAACGTGCTTAAGCAACATTTTCAAAACCAACAACAGATGTACAGACATAGCAAACTTTCAGTACAATAAAGGATGATAATAAACCGATAAATTCAAACGGTTTGTAAATACGGATAAGTCTTATCCAAATACCAAAAAAGGAGAGAAAATTTGCAACTAAATATTCACGTTCCTTCCCTAAAAATTTTATGACAAATCCAGCAGGAAAAATAGATGCCCAGGAGCCTAGGCACGTGCCTATCCACAAAACAGTAATTGGAAATTAATTATACCGCGTGCAAGAACAGTAAAATCCTCGCTTTAAATACGCGAGGTAAATAAAGAGAAAGGACATAAAAAAACAACCATTCCTCCACCAACAAAAAACAACAAAGAGAAGTTGAAAATGTTAACCCGTTGCCCACGCACCGTCGGTTCCAAAAAGCCCATACATAGCCTAAACCTTTACGCCCCAAAACAAAAACATAAGCGCAAAGCAGTTGCTGCGACAACTGAAACATGTTCTTAAATGACTACTAAAAACTATTTGTCGTTTCTAAGACGACAAAATTGTCCTATCTCCGCGACCATTCACAACATTCCTTCAACCAAAACCCGTGTCCTTTGAGGTTTGTGGAAGCCTGCCCTGACCATATGGCGTACCAAAGGTTGGAGTTTAAAACGATTAGACTCTCATTAGCCATTTGGGATGTTCAAAGTTCAGGCAGTTCTTTCTTAACCTCGCTCTTCCCGAGCGGAAGAAGGATGTATATCATGGGTATTGGGTCGAAGGAGTGGTAGAATGTGCAAAGAGAGGCAAACAACACGGCTGGAATTTCTGGTCTCATTCCTCTGTTGATTGCAGCCCGACCCCCGAAGCAAGTGTACGTCTACTAATCCTGGCATATCGGGTTGGATAGACTGGGTTAAAGGTAAAAATGACGAGCTTGCGGGCACTGGGATAAATTTTAGAGCAAACCACATAAATAATTCGTAAAAAAAATCCCATGCTATCGTGTAGGGGACGATTGGTGTATTTTGTGACAGTTCTCTCTCCTCACTCCAATTCAAGCCTATCACGTCAGCGTGTGGATGTATTTTTTCTGAATTATTTGTGTTTCTACCATTGCTCTAAAATAAAAGCTGCGCGGATTGGAAAAGCAACCCCACTAAAAGCTCTTCCAGTACCGCGCATAGGGGCGGATTTACACGGGAAACCCGTTGAGAAGCCTATCAAACTTCTGCAGGGAATCCCATATGAAAATATAGCCGCCCCAGGAGAACCAAACAACGGGAAATCCTTCAAGAAAATGATAGCAAATAAGAAGGAATCCACACTCACAATTAAGTCGCGTACCACTGCTAATGTAGTTTTTCACTGCTAGTATCATTGTGTCGGTTTAATATGTAACATTCTAGAATTTCTTGGGTAGGATGTTTTGTATTAGATAAGTATGCTAAGTATAATTATCTTGTATATTGTAAAGGACTCCTTAACTTATAAAAGGAGGTCCAGGCTAGAGTTTGATATAAGTTTTCGGCATATTTAGAGTCGATACACTTCAAGGTTGTAATCGCTAATACTATTCAGTATTCGTGTATTAATATTATTTCCAGGTGTTTTATAGACCATAAGTTATTGTAAAAACGTCAACATCTTCACTTTGACGTAAGCACATAACGCTTCAGGTTATTACATGTGTAGAGTGAGTTGATTATTTTGAGGTTTATGCGACTTTTCTAAGCGTCATAAAATGGTGTCGTGTCTAGATAGTATATGACGATAACGGTTGCGTTTGCTGATTAGAATAGCACATTTGGGAATAAATACGTCCAAAAATACTAACAACTGCTACAAGAGTAAAACAGTTGTTTTGAAAGTACAGATTAATTTGGATTCAATTGGGGATAAAAAAAATAGAGTTACAACTGCTAGGGCAAAACATAGTTTAGACCCACACACATCATAATTCGCAACACCTAACAATCTGTTGCAATCAATTTCGAAATAAACATCAATGGTGCCCAACACTTCTGCTGCAACTCACAACATGGTTGCGTTTTTGGAAAAACCAAAGGAGGCTACATGGTTTGAACAAATTCTCAATTATATGCATATGTTAATACGCAACCACTGCTACAGTTTAACAAACCACTGCTAGGTTCGCTCAAACCACCGCTAGTGTCGACACAAATATCAACTTTGTTTCTGTTTTTCCAAAAAAGTCCCTGAAGTACAATATGGTTTTTTGCGAATTAAAAGGTTGACTAGTTGAAGTTCAAATTTTAAAAGTGAAATTTAAAGCGCCGATATGAATGATTTACTTTAGTTTGTCAAACGTGCATAAGCAACATTTCCAAAACCAACAACAGCTGTGGAAGCTACATTTTTCCAAAAAAAAAAAGTAAATAGATACATAGAAAACTTTCAGTACAAAAAAGGATAATAAACCGACAAATTCAAACGGTTTGTAATTACGGATAAGGCTTATCCAAATACCAAAAAAAGTTGAACAAATCTGCAAGTAAATATTAACGTTCCTTCCCTAGAAATTTTGGGACAAATCCAGCAGGAAAAATAGAAGGGTAGGAGCCTAGGAAAGTGCCTACCCACAAAACAGTAACTTGAAATTAATTATACCGCGTGCAAGAACAGTAAAATCCTCGCTTTAAATACGCGCGGTAAATAAAGGGAAAACACATAAAAAAAAACCATTCCTCCACCAACAAAAAGCACCAAAGAGAAGTTGAAGATGTTAACCCGTTGCCCACGCACCGTCGGTTCCAAAAAGCCCATACATAGCCTAAACCTTTACCCCCCAAAACAAAAACATAAGCGCAAAGCAGTTGCTGCCACAACTGAAACATGTTCTTAAATGACTACTAATAACAATTAGGCGTTTCTAAATTGTCGAGAATGACGACTAATAACACATCCCCGAGACCATTCACAACATTCCTTCACCCAAAACCCGTGTCCTTTGAAGTTTGTGGAAGCATGCCTAGACCATATGGCGTACCAAAGGTGGGAGTTTAAACCGATTAGACTCTCATTAGCCATTTGGGATGTTCAAATTTCAGCCAGTTACTTCTTAACCTCGCTCTACCCGAGCGGAAGAAGAAAGTATATCATGGGTATTGGGTCGAAGGAGTGATAAAATATGCAAAGAGAGGCTTAAAATTATGGTCTGTAGTCCTCTGTTGATTGGTGCCCGTTTCCCAAAGCAAGTGTACGTCTACCAATCCTGGCAGATCGGGTTGGATAGACTGAGGTCAAGGTAAAAATGACGAGCTTGCGGGCGCCGGGATAAAATAAAGAGCAAACCACTGTTAATGTAGTTTTTCACTGCTAGTATGATTGTGTCGGTTTAATATGTAACATTCTTGAATTTCTTGGGTAGGATGTTTTGTATTAGATAAGTATGCTAAGTATAATTATCCTATATATTGTAAAGGACTCCTTAGCCTATAAAAGAAGGTCCAGGCTAGAGTCGATACACTCCAAGGTTGTACTCGCTAATACTATTCAGTGTATTCGTATATTAATAATATATGTAGGTCTTTTATAGACCATAACTTATTGGTGTCAATTTAATTTGTTAACATTTATACACTCAAAGGTTGTACTCGCTAATACTATTCAGTGTATTCGTGTATTAATAATATATGTAGGTCTTTTATAGACCATAACTTATTGGTGTCAATTTAATTTGTTAACATTAATATTTGTTTTCAAACATACTATTCAAGTGAACACTGATGAAACATAAATGTCGATGTATTGTAACTAGTTAGATTAAAAAAATGTTACATTATTTTTGTTAGGTCACGGATTTTAAAAATACCACAAAATTGTTATAAAGAGCAACACAATTGGTTGCTCCTAATTGGTTGATTATATGTGTAGAGTGAGTTTATCATCAGTTTGACGTAAGCACATAACGCTTCATGTTATTAGATGTGTAGAGTGAGTTGATTATTTTGAGGTTTATGAGACTTTTCTAAACGTCAAAAAATGGTACAATGCTTTTATGCTTGATTACTTAAATTAAATATCTGTAATTATAAAATGAATTGGTTGCCAAATTACAAATGCTAGTTAATTTTTACTACTGCTAATTATACTGACTACTGCTAGTAAACTGAATAGGTTGTATACTTACAACTGCTAGTATTATACGCACAACTGCTAGTTATTATAACAACTGCTAGTGATAGAAGTTGCCCTACGTTCAACAGTTAGTTGCCAAATTGATATTTGGAAACAACTGCTAGTTGGCGAGATGAAATAAAAATGGATAATGGCAACAGAGGAAATACTAAATACGTTGACATACAACGTTTCATACAGACGACACCTTACTACATATTACGATTACTACATAAACCCTTGATAAACAGACACACCAAACTTTGTGTACACAAATTTAATTGACACAGGGTATTCAAACCATACATAAAACTACAACCACTAGAACAATTTTACAACGGCTATGACGGAAGATCGGGGGACTTTCAACAGCTTCCTAGCGAACTCCCAATTCGTCTTGATATTATCATAACCATCGTCCATCAAATCGTTGGCCCTGATATACATTTTCTTTAACGACGTGGAACAAGCAAGTATAAACTTTATTATGTGTAATTCATTCTGTGATCTAGGAAAGGATCGAAAAATCACTGTCTGAATCTGCCCATGACTGAATGTGGTTGTGTCTAAATCAAATGAAGGTTGTTCCAAAGGTAAAACACTAAGCGTGTGTGCAGCCTGGAAAATCAAGTAGTATTGAGATAGAAAAACATGCCAGTTTACGGATGTTTATTTGATATGTATGAAATAGAGTAATAAAGTATTACACTTACCCTGGTTTCCAGCTTTTTCAAGTTTGGAGATCCGCGAATCATTTGGACGATGAGTGACACGATAACAGTCTCGCCAAAATCAACTCCTTTTAGATTCAGATTAACGAGGGATACAAACGGCAAAGGGACATTCATCCTGGAATTACCATCACGCATCAACTACAACAGGTCGAGTTTTGGGTTAGTTTCAAAGATTAAATGTCGGTACAGTTACACATATATTTAACATTGTAAAATTAGAAGTGTAAATCTCAAAACGGTCTTACCGTGCAATAGTCAAAATCCAATGTAAGGGTCTCAAGAGATGGAAGTCTTGTCAGGTGAAAGATATTGGATGCTATGATTGCCGTGACAGCATTCGAAATACCGAATGACACATGTAACTTCTTCAAATTCCTAAAACTTGCAAGATTCCATAGTTTCATCCCGTTTGTACTCTCAACATCCAATCTAAGAGACTCAAGTAAGGGACAACCAGCAATTAAATCCCAAACTGTACCGGTAAGAAATTTGACTAAACACAATTCTAAGCTCAATAAATTTGGAAAACTAGTGAAAAACACCAAACTAGGAAAATCACAACAATGAATTTCAAGATGTTTCAATTCAATACGCCCGTAAAGTTGGGTTGGCAATGTAACTGGTTGTCCATACCAGTTTCTAACTGTCAGCTCCTCAATTCCTTGCTGTGCCAAAAACTTAAGCCAATCACGAATCTCTTCATAATTCAAGTCTTCCATTCCAGACAACGGTTTGGGATCTACAGAGAAGACAAACTTTTTTATAGGACCCGTAAGCTGATTTAAAAGTCTAGTAACATGGCTCCTATCAAACTTATATGTTAAATAATAAAAGAAATCCTCATCAATTATGACTTCGGTGAGCAAGGTCCACTTAAACCTCCAATTTGTAGATAAAATAGAGGTGCCCACCACTTCTGTTATTGGCAACCGATTCAAAATGTTACCAATCACTGTATCTGGCATGTTGCTAATATAATCTCTCATAATGGTGATAACATTAGCTCGAAACGACATGGTTTTCAAGGAAATTTTTTTGGTTTTTTTAATTGTTGAGAGGAGGCTTTGGATGAATGGTCACAATGAGGGTGTGTTATGATCATTATATGTGGTTGTTGGGTTGGTTCATTGATTCGCGCGCCCAAGATACAAGGTGAGTTTTAGTAGATTATTTATTCTCTATTGTTGTTGTTTGCTTTTTAATTATATCCAACTACATTAATACCAACAATACATGCTATGGTTTATTAGGGCCATTGTTAATGATTGTAAAGTGAGGATAAATTGTTATTCTGTCAAACGACATTATTTATTGATGTATTATATTGGTTTATCATTATGACGTAGATGAAGATGATTTTGAAGAAAATAGTGAACATGAACTTGATGCAATGACATAGACTCTTGATCCCAATCAAGATGAAGAGATGGCTCTTGGTATAGAAGTAGTAAAAAAGCACTACATGATCTTGCAACATACAAGAGAACCTACTAATCAAGATGAAGAGATAGCTCTTATTACGTTTGTTCTATGATACATGTTTGGCTTATTCAATATTTCAGTTTAATGAGTCTGCAAACTAAGTTCAAAGTTAGGTATGTATTTTAATGATACAACAAATGAAATAACTACGTAAAAATTGAAAACATTGAATTATGAAAGCAACGCCAAACATTGAAAATGAATTAGTTATATACTTACAACTGCTAGTTATTTTTACTATCGCTATAGTTAATTTTACTACCGCTAGTAAAACTGAAGTGGTTGTAGACTTACAACTGCTAGTCATTTTTACTACCGCTATAGTTATTTTTACTACCGCTAGTAAAACTGAATTGGTTGTATACTTACAACTGCCAGTATACAGGTTACTACTGCTAGCTATTTTAACCACTGCTTGTGATAGAACACATCAACGAAATGATGCCACCGTCGTTAATACTGTTGTGTATGGCCGTGTTTGTGCTGCCCGTGTGTAGGTGCTGCTGATACCATTCTTGTGCCCTTGTGTAGGTGTTGGTCTTACTATTCTGGGCCTGAATAAAGACATATTGGTTTAGTGCTGCTAGTATTAAACTTACAACTGCTAGTTAAATTGTACTAGTGTTGAATGGTAAATCTGTTAAGTTCAAGTGTGCATAGTCACTAGTTGGTAGTTATTAGTTTATTGTAGAATACGAATTGTAACAACTAGAAGGACTCCTTGGTTTATAAGATTAGTCAATAAGGAAAAGAAGTTGCCCTACGTAGAACAGTTAGTTGCCACATTGTTTATTGGAAACAACTGCTAGTTCCTCAGATTAAACAAAGATGTATAATGGGATTAAAGAACATAGAAAATAGTAAATACGTTTACATACAACGTTTCATACAGACAACCTACTACATATTACGATTACTACATAATTATGAGTTTAATGGTTACATAATATATAACCACTTGATTTATAAAATTCAGGAAGTACGCAGAAAAAGCTAACCACTCCATGCTTCCTTCACATACAGACATCGTACTAAAACCACAAAGCTTCATTCCCATTAAGCATGATCCCTAACTTCTGCCGAACAAACTTGTTGAACATGAATATAATGTTATAAGTTAAAAATAAAACATTAATAGAATGGTAAGTTAAAAATAAAACATACTATAAACAGCATGGTCTGGCTGATTTAACAAAAGAAGAGATTCTTTGTATGGGGCAATGTAGAAAGATCCCGCATCTCCTAACATTCCCATGTAGACAAATAATTCAAGTTCTTTGTTGTACACAAATACCGACTGACCTAAATGATTGGCGCTGTACGCTTCCACTATTGGAGCTTGATCCTTTGTAAACCCAAGCAAACGAACCGAATATAGGGTAGGGATGGCGAATAGGCTTCTAAATGATGTTATGAAAGAACCATTGACGTCCAACAACCATCCGCAAAACAATGAAATATCTTCACCAACGATCGTCCCAGAAATCACTAGAGAGGTTCAAGATCGAAAACATTGAATGGAACTGGGAGTTCATTTTTTAAAATCTGTGGTACGTCTATAACTTTAAATTGGTTAGTTACCAAATCAAAAGAAATCAACATATAAATCTTATAAATAACACCGTCCTCATTAGTTAACTTTTCACTCCCAGTCCAATAGATAAAACGACCTACAACTGCCTGAGTTTTACGTTTCAATTTGATTGTTTCACGAGGGGGGTGGAAATTTTCAAGGCGTGTCCACCGTAAAGAGTTCAAAGAAAAGACAGACACATACCAGAAACCACTTTCGAAAACAGGATAGGAAACCTTCACGATCGTCGGGTCAAGAGTGTCCAGACGGACGGCAAAACCAAAACAAATCTTTTGACGTTCGATTTGATGCGTGTAAACCGGGACAAATACTGCAAGGGATTTTTTGATTGCCGGGTTCCAAATAACAGTCATTAGATTAGAACCATAGACAAAACACCAAAGACCATTAGAATTACCAACTGTAATCATATATGAAAGCATTAAATCTGTATTAAGTGGCGTAGCGATTAGCTGTTCATCTAAAGCTAACACAAAACCTTGGTCACCCATATCGAATGTTAGCGTAAATAAACACTGATCATTACGACGAATACCGTAATTAAAGATGAAGCTTCCACAATCTATACTAGCCTTCCATAACTTGCAAACACTACGTTGCTGGAGTATAGACTTAGGAGGTAGCCTACGGATGATATCTAGTTGAACATCCAGTGAGATATTGTCAGACATATTTTCTAAACAAAAGCAGAAAGATTGGGATAAAGATATGAAGTCAATAGACTAAAAGAAGAAAGAAAGATTTTGTTAAACAAATTGTATTGAAGAAAGAAGAAAGTGATTGGGAACACAAGACATTAAAGGACATGTACCGTAAATCTGTGTTTTGTGGGCGTTTGTTTTTTTGTTTTTTTTTTGTTTTTTTTTTAAATATGAAATGACAAAAATATCCTCATGTATAAATACAAGTTGACCAACAAACATAAAGATGCCCAAAAAATAATACAAGTTGCCCAAAAAACAATACGTTACAATACATGACATATACCTTCAAAATACGTACTTGTGTCATAAGTTGTCAGACACATGGCAGCCCCTGGTTGGGTCCAAGAAAAGCGGTGGGCAACCTGTCTATTTTCGAATTTTAAAAGGGCGTGGTCCATAAAGTGATATGCATCAGGGCACGCGGTCTATTTGACCAATTTTTCCTATTTATAATGGTAAAACCCTAATTCCCAAAATCCACAAATCAGGCTTGAGCCTAATTATCCACTAATACTCCCCTGCAGTTCGAGCGGCGAAATCGCGAAAGCTCGAACTGAAGAAGTAAACTAAGAAAGCAAAATAAAACAATAACTAAAATAAAACGGGATAACCCAAAGTATACCCTATTCTAATTTTTTGTTTACGGATAAACAAAGTATCCGAAGGATAAACCAAAGTATCTGATGAGTGTCTAAATACTCATCATTTGTGTACAATCTAAACTGCAAAATCATCTGAAAACACTCAGAAATGCATCAAAATGATGAAAATATCACAAATCAGTGTTTTATGTGTTTCAAATGCAAAAATATCAAAATCAGATGAAAAACAGATCAAGTTTGCAAAATTGGCAGTTTTAGTCCCCCAAGTTTCAAAAGTTGTCAAAAACAGTCCCTGGTATATCAAAATCAAAAAAAATATCATTCAAGGTCCCTGAAATATTCTAAATTGTCAAAAATGGTCCTTGATTGATTCTTTGGTCAAATGGCAGAAAAGGTCCTTCAAGTTTGAAAAATGGCAAAATTAATCTTTGGATATTTTAAAATGGAAAATGATCAAATATTATCCTTGTACTATCAAAGTTTGTCAAGTTTGGTCCTTTTGATAACATTGGAAAAAGTTCAGTTTTGGTCCCTCAAAAATCCGAATTTACATGATTGGTCCTTGTGATACTATCAAACCAAACGGACACCTTTTTAATATCACAAACCCAAGCCCAATCCACAACCTGCTGGCCCAATGCAATATCCAAGCCCAACCCAACTTGACCCTTGGACCTTGACCCCATGAGCCTTGAGCCAGTCCACATCTATTTTGACCCCGTCCAAAACCCTATTTTGACCCACCCCGTTAATAACTAATACCACGGTCAAATCCGGTCAACGCGCGCCAAATACCACAAACACTGTTCACCTCCTTCTCCATCACCTGCATTCCAAAACCAGGAGTGGTTTTTCCACTTTTTCAACATCCCCCCACCTTACCTTGTCCCCCTCCACCTTCACTAACACCCAAAGATCTTTAATTGCTTCAAACCACTTAATTAATGCTCAAACCTGCTAGAGACTTTTTTGGCGCCAAATATCCAAATGGACGAATGTGATGATATATGAAGATCCAATGGCTTAGATGAGGTGGGATACAATCAGAGGTCGACATAGAGTCACAAAAGTCTATAAAGGAGGGTTGAGAAGCAATGGGAAGAGATCATCTAGTGTAATTTCTATTTATGCATGTCGTTTTAGTCTAATTTTAAATTCCAGTGTATCTTTAATCTTTTAAACTTTGTATTTCAAGTATCCTGTGTAAAATAAAGCTTTTGTGATAATCAATTTCAAAGTTTAAGTCCTATTTCAGTTTATGCAAATTTTCCTTATTCAAAAATTTCATGAATGGTTGAATGTTGTTAAGCAGTTGTTAATATGGACTCATAAGCAAACATAAGCTCCTAGATAGCTTTATAAAGCTATTAGATACTTTAAAAATCAGTTTAGTATCAAAAAGCAAAAAATCACCAAAAATACAAATAAATAGTTGAAAATTCAAAAATCACAAGAAATGGTGATCAAAGCTGGAGCAGGGTGAATATTGGATTGCCCTGGGTTAGTGGCTTAGTGGTAAGCCTATAGGAGTGGTCTTTTGATCTTGGTTCTGTGATTTCAGTTGGATAGCCACTTGTAAGCATTTTGATCATTTTGGCATTTCACTGTTTGAATTGTTAAATAGCTTGAATTTCTGTTTCTTCATGTTTATTAGTTGTAGTTAAGTAAAGTTAAAGATTAAAAACAGTTGGTTGTTCTTTTTAATTCATAGTTGCTAAAAATCTAATTTTGACAGTTAAAATAGCATCATCATCATTTCTTAGTTTAATGTTGTTATGGCTGTTGTTTTATGTTTATTTAGTCTTGATAAATGATATTATAAGGTCTGTAATCAGTTTCATGGTTTTAATTTGAGTTTTGTGTTGATAATCACAAAAACAGTTTTATCAAGTGGTGTTTGGTTTCACTGTGCAATCTGTGTTAGAAGGTATTCTAGCATTTGCTTTTACTTGTTTCATGTCTCATTAGTGCCTAATAACTCATCTCAGCCAAGAAAACCAGTCTTTGTTCTTGAAAAGTCAAAATACCTTTTGATCCCATCTAGTGTACTAACTGTGGGGTTTTTATGATCTATGATCTTGTTTTTGTGTTCATAAGTTGTCATTGTTGCTAAAATTAGTCTTAATCTACCTTAAAACAACATAATCAGTTGATAGAATCAGTTCAAAGTTCATTTTAGTCAACCTTAGTGTTTTTCTTAAAAAGTCAAAATTTTCAATTTGGTCGTTTTTGAATAAAATAGATAATTTTAGTGTGTGTTTAATATTGAGTTTTAGCCTAAAATCTTTTGGAATGTTAAAGTTTAGCTGCTAAATTTAATTAAAAAAATATTAGTTCACTTTTAATCAGCTTATTCAGTGCTTATTTTTCAGCTTCTTTTGAGTACCTCTTCAAAATATATGCCCTGTGCACAGTGGAAGTAGCCACTTTCACAAGCTCACACAGAGCTTAATTGTCGGTCTAATCTTGTGATTCTTGGTTCTTTGGAAAGCTGACCTAGCCATCTTGAGGTCCCAAGCTTAAGTTTTTATTTTGAAGCTTATTTGATAGGGCTGCTTATAGCCTAAACCTTGTCCCATTTCTGTCTTTTAACACAAGAGTCATAAGTGCTTATTGTCTTTTTAGTAGCTTATCAGTATGTGTTTTTGTGTCTTTTAGCTTCATTTAAGTAGTTTTTAGCTTATTGTATCTTATTCCATCTTTTGTTCCATCTTATAAGCTTGTTTAAGCTTTAAAACATCAAATAAGCTCATAACCTCCACTGTTAGCTCATAAGCTCACTCAAACGGCTTATTTTCAGTTTGTAAAATTTTTGTCTTTGTAAAAGTTTCTTATTTTAAGTAGTTAAGTAGTTTTCAAAAAGAAAAACCAGAAAAACATCATTTTTAAAATAGTGATAGCGTTTATTTAATAGAATTAAGCTTTTTGATTTTTCTTTTTAGCTTATTATTAAGCAAATCTAGTTTTTATATTTTTCTTAGTTTTCTGTCACCTTAAATTATTTTTAGAAAAAGTTTCATATTTTTCTCTATCTGTTTAGTATTTATTATAATTTTAAATAGTTAAAAGTATTAAATAATTAGTAATAAATAATTAAAAAGCATAAAAAATATCTTTTCAGTTTTAAAATTAGTTTTATAATATTCTAGATTTTTCTAAGTTAAAATTTTATTTTTCCAGGTTAATTTTGTATTTTCTAGTATTTAAGTGTATTTTAAATAGTAATTAATTAATAATAAATAGATATAAAGTGTAAAAAAATATATTTTCCATTTTAAAATAAGTTTTATAATATTTTAGATTTTCCTAAGTCTTAATTTTATTTTTCTAGCCTTATTTCATATTTTCTTTTATTTTAGAGTATTATTAAATAGTTAAAAATAGTTTTTAATTAATAATAATTAAATAAATAGTTGTAAAAATAATTTTCTTTTTCTAATAATTTTCTTTTATTTTTAAGATTCCAAAAATGTCATTTTCATATTTTTAGGTCTTTTATTTCTTAAATCTCATTTTTACTTTTGTACGTTTACGTAGTTTTTAAACGTACGTATTTACGTTTGTTTTATCTGATTGTTGTGCTTTGTATCCAATTCCTTTCCAATCAATCAGTAGTGTAGTAATCCATCAAAATCCTTATTGATCACTATCTTTAGTGATCATTCTATCGTCTGAAAGTTTTTAAAACACCATTGAGTCTCCGTGGGACTTAACGACCCGGGAATTCATTATATTCTCCTGATCTTCATTGCATTGGTGTCTGAACTGTTTTAAGTTTCTTACGGTTAGCCATTCACAAGTGGCTAGCTTGTGTGAGATAACTTGACGGTTTGGCACGAATCAAATTTTGGCGCCGCTGCCGGGGAGGCTTTAGCGTGTGTTAAACCTTTTTCAGACCCATTCTTGCACATATACCATCGTTTGTAAACAGTTTTTTGTAAAGTTATCATAAATCAAAAAGTTCATTAACACTTTTCCTAAAGTGTTAACAACACCAAAAATATATATATATATATATATATATATATATATATATATATATATATATATATATATATATATATATATATATATATATATATATATATATATATATATATGAAACAACAAAACAATCGGAACGTTTTCTATCTTGTATTTTCTTTGAGGTGATTCTTAAAGAGATACGATTTGGTTAAACGAGACGATACCAAAAATATTGTCCAAAAGTTTTTAAACCCATTGCACAAATCTATACCTACGTCTTTTCAGTGGTACTTAATATATCGTTCAAAATTTAGACAACAAGCCCTTGAATAATACCAGTGTGGGGGTCAATCATCCACATGACGGAACTAAACGCCACCAACTAAAAATACATATATAATTCATGGTGACTTTTCTGCATCCATATCTAAACACGTTACCCAAATTTTTGAAAACCTGTTATAAAAACCATAGCAGAGCAAATTGGTTTAGCATAGAGAAATTCTTAGTGGAGTTTCTTTTATGTTCTATCTTTTGCAAGGCTAACAAAACAACAAAGTATATATATATATATATATATATATATATATATATATAT
>BPTQ01000008.1:207424829-207436264 GCA_019973895.1 Chrysanthemum seticuspe | reverse complement strand
AAATTATTATGAGATTTTATTTTCTTTTATACTTTATTCCGATCTTATTTTTCTTAGTTTTCTGTCACCTTAAATTATTTTTAGAAAAAGTTTCATATTTTTCTCTATCTGTTTAGTATTTATTATAATTTTAAATAGTTAAAAGTATTAAATAATTAGTAATAAATAATTAAAAAGCATAAAAAATATCTTTTCAGTTTTAAAATTAGTTTTATAATATTCTAGATTTTTCTAAGTTAAAATTTTATTTTTCCAGGTTAATTTTGTATTTTCTAGTATTTAAGTGTATTTTAAATAGTAATTAATTAATAATAAATAGATATAAAGTGTAAAAAAATATATTTTCCATTTTAAAATAAGTTTTATAATATTTTAGATTTTCCTAAGTCTTAATTTTATTTTTCTAGCCTTATTTCATATTTTCTTTTATTTTAGAGTATTATTAAATAGTTAAAAATAGTTTTTAATTAATAATAATTAAATAAATAGTTGTAAAAATAATTTTCTTTTTCTAATAATTTTCTTTTATTTTTAAGATTCCAAAAATGTCATTTTCATATTTTTAGGTCTTTTATTTCTTAAATCTCATTTTTACTTTTGTACGTTTACGTAGTTTTTAAACGTACGTATTTACGTTTGTTTTATCTGATTGTTGTGCTTTGTATCCAATTCCTTTCCAATCAATCAGTAGTGTAGTAATCCATCAAAATCCTTATTGATCACTATCTTTAGTGATCATTCTATCGTCTGAAAGTTTTTAAAACACCATTGAGTCTCCGTGGGACTTAACGACCCGGGAATTCATTATATTCTCCTGATCTTCATTGCATTGGTGTCTGAACTGTTTTAAGTTTCTTACGGTTAGCCATTCACAAGTGGCTAGCTTGTGTGAGATAACTTGACGGTTTGGCACGAATCAAATTTTGGCGCCGCTGCCGGGGAGGCTTTAGCGTGTGTTAAACCTTTTTCAGACCCATTCTTGCACATATACCATCGTTTGTAAACAGTTTTTTGTAAAGTTATCATAAATCAAAAAGTTCATTAACACTTTTCCTAAAGTGTTAACAACACCAAAAATATATATATATATATATATATATATATATATATATATGAAACAACAAAACAATCGGAACGTTTTCTATCTTGTATTTTCTTTGAGGTGATTCTTAAAGAGATACGATTTGGTTAAACGAGACGATACCAAAAATATTGTCCAAAAGTTTTTAAACCCATTGCACAAATCTATACCTACGTCTTTTCAGTGGTACTTAATATATACATAAAAATCAACCACCGCAAATCAAGGCAGTACACCTACTAACTGGGGGTGTGACCATAATAAGTTCCCGAACAACAGATTTAAAACTTGCCTTTGTGTCCTTGTGATTTGGTGTACCTTTTTCAAAGAAGCCATTTCATTTGTGATTATTGGTTAAGTTCACTTGTCGTTTTGCCTCGCATTTGTTTTGAAAACTGATTTTTATACTTAGTGCATGCGCACTCGTTCATCCAGCTCTACAAGTCCACTTTCTGAGCTTGCAAATATTCCTCGTAAACGTAGAGGACGTTCTGCTCCTTCAGCCGTGACTGAGGAACGTCTACCACCACCACCCCCTGTCGTAATGGCAGAAGATAAGCCTATGAATGAGCTTCTCCAAGCACCCATCGAGGGTTACGGAGATGCCATTGTTGTCCCAGCCATTATGGCTGATACCTTCGAGCTCAAAACCGGGTTGCTTAATCTGGTAACCCAAAGCCAATTCTATGGTTTTGAGCGGGATGATCCTCATGCACACATTCGATGGTTTAACAAGATTGCATCTACCATCAAATACAAGAATGTCCCACATGAAGCAATTAAGCTTCTTCTGTTCCCATTTTCTCTAGAGGGACAAGCCTGAAATTGGCTTGAGAAACAACCCCCTCGTTCCATTGAGACATGGGAAGATCTAGTCACCAAATTTGTTAACGAATTCTATCCTCCATCCCGAACTACAAGTCTTAAGAATGAGATAATGAAATTTTCTCAGAGATTTGATGAATCATTCGGGGAGGCATGGGATCGTTACAAAGAGTTGCTTCGCAAGTGTCCGCATCATGGTTTTACCGAGTTAATGCAAATGGATACTTTCTACAATGGTCTGAACCAGACAAATCAAGACTCTTTAAATGCCTCCGCGGGAGGTAATTTCCTGAGCAAGACCACCAAAGAAGCCTTGCAAATCATTGAAAACAAGTCTCAGGTCCGCCCTTTCCGAGCAAAGACGTGTCAATCTCAGTCTAATGTTGGACCTTCTGCTTCATCTCACGTGAGTACATCTAGCACCGATGCTAAGATTGACAAACTCACGGATATTGTTCAGGCTTTGGTTCTTGCTAACCAAAAGAAAGTAACCTTCACACAGACACCATCGCATGGTGAAGTGAAGAAAGTCGAGAGTTGTGTTACCTGTGGTGGCCCTCATGCATACTACTATTGTACTGCCACCGATGGTAGTCCATTTGAAGCCAATGCTCTAGCCGGTACTTCACATCAGGGAGGTAATCAATACCATCCTCAAAATGAACCAAACTACCATGCTAACACTTATCAGGCACCACCCGGTTTTAACCAGAATCCTAGCATACAAAACCGGAATCAAAACCAACCTAGAATGAACCAAGGTTATCAAAACCAAGGTAATTTCTATCCCGGACCAAATCAAGGTTTCCAACATCAAGGGAACCTTAATCAAAACTCTTTCAATCGAGGGAATCAGTTTCAGGGAAATATGAATCCTAATCAAGGGAATTTTGGCTATAATCAGAACATACGGCCTCAAAATGTCCCTCCACCTCCACCTCCTCCTGTATCAACATCTGATGAGCTTTTAAAGCAATTCATGAAGTCTCAAGAGGAGACAAACAGGTTGTCGGTCAGTCAGATCGCTGAATTAAAGAAGTCTTTAAATGATCAACCCTCGGGCTCAGGAAAACTTCCGAGCAACACGATCGCTAACCCGAGGGAAGATGCAAAGGCGATCACAACCAGAAGTGATGTTTCATATGATGGACCTGCTATTCCTACTACCTCTTCTTCTTCTCTCCCAAAGGTAGTAGAAAGTGAACCTAAGACACACAATGGACCTCTGACTCCAATGCCTCCTCCACTAGGAGCAATGAGTCAAGTTACCAAGGATACAACGGACAAAGTGCATTTCTCAAGCCCATGAAGTATCGCACACGTCCCACCTTCGGTAGTCCAACCTCAAGTTGTCCAGAAACCCAAGTCAAATCCAGGAGTTGTTTTTGAACCTCCAGTAGCTCCCGTTGAAAATACCAAATCCAAATCTTCTATTCCTTACCCATCACGTTTGAATGAGCAAAAGCTCCAAGAGAAAGCCAATCATCAAATGGACAAATTTTTTCAAATTTTCCAAGAGTTACATTTTGACATAAGCTTTGCGGATGCTATCATGCTGATGCCCAAGTTTGCATCAACTCTCAAACACATGTTAAGCAATAAGGAAAAGCTGTTTGAAATGGCAAAAACTCCTCTAAACAAGAACTGCTCTGCAGTTATCCTGAAAAAGCTTCCAGAAAAGCTTGGAGATCCTGGAAAATTTCTCTTACCTTGTGTATTTCCAGGAATGGTTGAATGCTTTGCCTTAGCCGATCTTGGTGCAAGCATCAATCTGATGCCTTATTCAGTATGGAAGAAACTTTCTCTTCCTGAACTTATTCCTACCTGCATGACTCTCGAGCTTGCAGATCGTTCCATATCCCGTCCTCTTGGCATTGCCGAGGACGTATTTGTGAAAGTAGGAAAGTTCCATTTCCCAGCTGACTTTGTGGTTGTTGATTTCGATGCCGATCATCGGGTTCCTCTCATTGTTGGTCGAGGATTCCTGAGAACGGGCCGTGCTCTCATTGATGTATTTGAGCAAGAAATCACATTACGTGTTGGTAATGAAGCTGTCACCTTTAACCTTGATCAAACTTCGAGGTACTCCGCAAACTATGATTCTGAGTCGGTTAACCGAATAGATATCATTGATGTTGCTTCTGAAGAGTACTCTCAAGAAGTTCTTGGTTATTCTCATAATTCTGTGAGTGGGGATCCCACCACATCTTCTCAACCTATCATAGCCAATTCTACTCCTTCTCTCACTCCGTTTGAGGGAAGCGACTTCATCTTGGAAGAGATTGAAGCATACTTGACTAGTGATTCTTTTTTTTGGGTAAAGGGGAGTAATCCTGCACCCTGGTAAATATATTAACCAAATAAACGTTTAAGTACAATGGATATGAGTGAAGTCCCATATCTCAGCCCGTTACATAGGCATAAAGCTTACATAACAAGACACTTCCAATTCTCTAAACAAGAAAATAAACCACTACTCAAATGCTACCATATGACATAACAAAATAAAATTACTTCCTAGGACCTTGAAACGTTGTGCCATACATGGCATTAAAGGTATCCAAATTCCCCGGAAGATCACGAACCTGTTTCGCATAGTCGTCAAAGTCATATTCATCATACTCATCTTCAAACTCGTGTCCACCACCAAACAAATTAACAGACTCATCAAATGGGTTAGCAACAACCTCATCTTCAGAATCAGACACCACAATCTCTCCCACTTTAGAAAAAGGGTTGGCTCTCTTAGTAGAAGAGGTAGCCGGAATAGGTTGACCATCATCATCCACAAGAGTAGCTTTCCCATCAATAATTAGCTTTTCAAGCTTACCAATTTTCTCAGCTATGGGAGTAGAACCAACATCCATTGATCCCAATGAATCACTCACAAGCTTATCAGCAGAAGAAGTCCCAATCACCGGAGACTTAGACGCCTCACCAAGGTCCTTCCCCCTAGAGCCATCAATACCTGCTTCCTTAATATTACCAGAAGACTTTCCAGTCTTCACCGTTTCAGTAGAAGAATCAATAACAATACATGGGATGCCCGATTCATCTTCCACCTCAAGAGTCCCAAAAGAGTTTGACGTAGTAATTGGTGTATCATTAGCAATACCACTAGCAGTTGCCGGTGTCTTCGTCTTTGCAACATATACCTGCTTCCTAGGTGCAAATCGAGGACCCTTACCCATATTAATACCACCAGTCATCTTCGTACCTTTAGGTTTGGCTTTCCGATTCTGCACCACCTTAAAACCCTCATCATGTTCATCCACATTAGCGGTGGGAGGAACATCATAATTCTCCTTAATACTCTTAGGACAACAAGCAGTAGCATGCCCAAACACTTTACATTCCGTACAGTGTGGCGGCTTCCATTCATATTCCACCTTTATACTTGCCGTAGTAAAACCACAATCATCCTTGTTAGGGATCGCCATAGTCACCACATGTTTAAGCTCAAAATCAGATGATAATTCCACAAGAGCACGTGCAAAACTAATACGACCCCATGAATCAACACACATGGAACTTGTAAAAGCATCTAACATAATCGGTTTACCCACTTGAGTAGCAATTAAGCTCAACCCATCTTCAGAATATGAAAGTAAAGGAACATTATGCAATTTAATCCAAACGGGAACTCGTGTTACCTCACTTTTAGACAATAGGACATCAGGAGTCCATTTAGTGAGAATAAGAGGAGAATTGCGAATAATCCAAGGGCCCCGTTGAAGAACATTCTCAACACCCTCTTTAGAATCAAATTTAAAGAGGAAAACACCATCATCATTCTTCATTAATTTCTGAAAACCAAACTTACCCCACGTGTTGGAGACGTAGTTCTTAACCAAATGAAAAGCAACATTCTTTCCAACAAAAAAGCCAACAAGTGTATTGTCATACCGGTTGAATACACCCTCCATAGCAGCCTTCGGAAGCACCGTATCATGATTATCGATGCGCGTCTCATTCACCAAGGCACGAAAATTAACTTGCCGAGAGACACGTTCCGGGTTTAAAACACTAGCAAATGACCTCACTTCAATATTTTCACTACCATTCCCGTTAGGACCGGAAGTAGAAGCATTCACGTTACCCGAATCAGATGTCAAAGGACCATCACGAGTACCAGCAGCCGAATCAATACCATACTCTCCTCTAAGACTTTTGAGCCTAGCCGTCAGTAATTCATACGGATTAGGTTCAGTAGCCACGTTCCCATCAGGGTCAGTGTCCGTATTCGTACCACCTTGATCGGCCAAGTTGGTGGCTGCAGATGCAGCATTAAGCGAAGACCCCTCCTTATCCAAAAATCCTCTTTCCATCTCTCTAAAACCCCACAACCAATCCAGAAACACGACACAAACAAAAAGAAAGCAAACCAGCGCATAAGCAAAACGTACAGAATCAAAGAAAACCCTAACTGACGTTAGGGTTTTAACCACACCTGAACAGCTCCTATCCCATAATGATAGGAAGTACCAGGTCGATTAATAAACCAACTACAACCAACCAGAAAAAACGAAACTAGTAAACCCTAAGAATAGCGATTCTTCAAAAAGCCTAAATCAGGAAAAAACAACACCTAAAACCAATCAAGAACCAATTAACAAAGGATTAATAGATATCAAGATTAGTTAGAAGCAAAGAATCTCAAGGAATAGGCAGATTTGAAGAAAACGATTTAGGGATGTTAGGGTTTAGGATTTTCGCCTAGAGAGAAATCGGTTAGGGTTTTTTTAATGTTCCTACTTGACTAGTGATTCTGTTCCTTGGAAAATTGATCATGCTCCAATTGACATTGAGGGGGACATACTTCTCATTGAGAAGTTGCTTAATGATGATCCATCATCAACCCCTCACACTAGTGATTCAATTCCTGATGAGATTAATCAAAATGAGATTAATCTGAAGGGAGATATTCTTCTTGAGAAATTGTTAAATCATGACATTTCTCCTCCTCTCCCTCCCGTCAAGCTTCATAACAAGGAAGTCAAGTCAGTTGAGAAAACTGAAGAATTTCCTGAAGTCGAACTTAAGGACTTACCACCTCATCTCGAGTATGCATTTCTTGAAGGTGATGATAAATTACCCGTCATTATTGCTCGAGATTTGAGTAAAGATGAAAAAGCTGCTCTCATAAAGGTCTTGAAATCACACAAGCAAGCAATTGCTTGGAAACTCTCCGACATTAAGGGTATCAACCCTGAGTTTTGTACTCACAAAATCTTGATGGAGGATGACTTCAAACCAGCAGTTCAACATCAGAGAAGAGTGAATCCAAAAATCCATGATGTTATCAAACATGAGGTTATCAAACTTCTTGATGCATGATTGATTTACCCGATCTCAGATAGTCCTTGGGTTAGCCCAATTCACTGTGTTCCTAAAAAGGGTGGCATAACTGTTGTCACAAATGAAGAAAACGAGTTAATTCCAACTCGATTGGTTACGGGATGGCGTGTGTGTATTGACTATCGTAAGTTAAATGACGCCACCCGTAAAGACCATTTTCCTCTACCCTTCATGGACCAAATGCTTGAGAGATTAGCAGGGAACGAATACTATTGTTTCCTTGATGGTTTCTCGGGTTATTTTCAGATTCCCATTGATCCACAGGATCAAGAGAAGACCACATTCACCTGCCCATACGGAACTTTTGCCTACAAACGTATGCCTTTTGGCTTATGTAATGCTCCTGGCACGTTCCAACGATGTATGATGGCCATTTTCCACGACATGATCGGGGAAACAATGGAGGTGTTTATGGATGACTTCTCGGTCATTGGGGACTCGTTTCAAACATGTCTTTCCCATTTAGAAAAAATGCTCCAACGGTGTGAAGACACCAATCTTTGTCTAAATTGGGAGAAAAGTCACTTTATGGTCAAAGAAGGCATTGTCCTTGGCCATAAGATTTCCAAAAACGGGATTGAGGTAGATAGAGCAAAAGTAGATGTTATTGCTAAATTGCCTCATCCTACTACCGTCAAAGGTATTAGGAGTTTTTTAGGTCATGCCGGTTTCTATCGTAGATTCATACAAGATTTTTCTAAAATCGCCCGGCCTATGACTCATCTTCTTGAAAAAGATGCTCCTTTTATCTTCTCACCCGAGTGCATTGAAGCTTTTGAAACATTGAAGAAAAAGCTTACTGAAGCACCCATTCTCGTTGCTCCCGACTGGGACTTGCCTTTTGAGCTAATGTGCGATGCAAGTGATTTTGCTATCGGTGCAGTCTTAGGGCAACGTAGAGCTAAGCATTTTCAGCCTATCCACTACGCGAGTAAGACTATGACTGAAGCTCAAACCCATTACACCACCACAGAAAAAGAGCTATTAGCCGTGGTGTATGCGTTTGAGAAGTTTCGGCCATACTTAATCTTGACCAAATGCGTGGTGTATACAGATCACTCGGCTCTCAAATATCTCTTTGCAAAACAAGATGCAAAGCCGAGATTGCTCCGTTGGGTTCTCCTCCTCCAGGAATTTGATATCATTATACGTGATAAAAAAGGAGCTGAGAATCTAGCTGCTGATCATCTGTCCAGATTAGAAAACCCTCACCAAGATGTTTTCGAGAAAAAGGAAATAAACGAAACATTTCCTCTCGAGACACTCAATGCGGTTTCTTTTCGTGGAAACTCTTCTACCCCATGGTTTGCTGACTTCGCAAATTACCATGCGGGTAACTTCATAATGAAAGGGATGTCGACCCAACAGAAGAACAAATTCTTCAAGGATGTTAAACATTACTTCTGGGACGACCCCTACTTATTCAAAATCTGTGCGGATCAAGTCATCCGACGGTGTGTTTATGGACAGGAAGCTATGGATATTATCAAAGCTTGCCATGCTGGACCCACCGGGGGCCATCATAGTCCAAACTACACCGCCAAAAAGGTGTTTGATTCCGGGTTTTATTGGCCCACAATTTACAAGGATGCCCATGAATTTGTCAAAACTT
This sequence comes from Chrysanthemum seticuspe, assembly GCA_019973895.1. Classification (NCBI taxonomy): domain Eukaryota; kingdom Viridiplantae; phylum Streptophyta; class Magnoliopsida; order Asterales; family Asteraceae; genus Chrysanthemum; species Chrysanthemum seticuspe. The sequence goes on along the minus strand of BPTQ01000008.1, from coordinate 207,427,388 downwards.
GTGACGCTTGTCAACGTCACGGAAATATATCTCAAAGAAATGAAATGCCGCAAAACGCCATTCAAGTTTGTGAGATCTTTGACATCTGGGGTATTGACTTTATGTGGCCATTTCCATCTTCTAGAGGAAACAAATACATACTCGTGGCTGTTGACTATCTGTCAAAATGGGTTGAAGCAAAAGCTTTACCTACCAATGATGCCCGAGTTGTTGTGAAGTTTTTAAAATCTCTTTTTGCTAGGTTTGGAACTCCGAGAGCTATAATCAGTGATCGTGGTACACATTTCTGCAATAACCAATTTGATCGTGTCATGCAAAAGTATGGTGTTACCCACCGTCTCTCTACTGCATACCACCCCCAAACAAGTGGGCAGGTGGAAGTTTCCAACCGTGGTATTAAAAGAATTCTTGAAAGGACAGTAGGCGAAAATTGTGCATCCTGGTCGGATAAACTGGATGACGCACTTTGGGCCTTCCGTACAGCTTACAAAACACCCATCGGGTGTACTCCATACAAGCTAGTGTACGGAAAGGCATGTCATCTTCCGATTGAGTTAGAGCACGCATACTGGGCCTTAAAACATGCCAACTTCGATATTCAGACAGCTGGTGATCACAGAAAAGTTCAAATGAATGAATTAAATGAACTCCGTGATCAAGCATACGAGAACTCTTTGATCTACAAGCAAAAGACAAAGAAGATTCATGACTCTAAAATCAAGAACCGCGTTTTCAACGTTGGTGATCGAGTCCTTCTTTTCAATTCAAGATTGAAGATTTTCTCGGGAAAGCTCAAGTCCCGTTGGTCTGGTCCATTTACTATCGCTAAGGTTTATCCTTATGGCACCATTGAGTTATCTCAGCCTGATGGTCCAAATTTTAAAGTGAATGGTCATCGATTAAAGCATTACTTTGGAGAGGACATTCCATCCATGGTTGTCCCTGATCTACAAACTTTCCCCATGAACCAATGAATGCGGGGATCGAGTCAAGCTAATGACTCGGTAATAAAAAACAATAGCACACACCATATGGGTTTTCACCCATATTTCTGTCTTCTTTCTCTGTTCTACCACCTTAGTGTGGGGGAGTTGCCCCCCGCTATTGTATATAAATCTTTTCTAAAAAAAAAAAAAAAAAAAAAAAAATCTTTCAAATAATGGCCGTAGTATTTTCCTTTTACGTTCTTTGTTTCGGCATAACCGCCGGTACTTTGAATATTGAGGGCATATTCATTTCTAGTGTGGGGGGGGGGGGAATTCTCACGAATTTTATCATGTAATTATCCACCCAATTCCCCCGTTTTTGGCCAAAATTTTTTTTTTGGAGTAAGTGTTTTTCACTTACTCAGCAAATTGTAATCAGTCCGCCATGTCTAAAAAACAAAAGGATTGGCTAATCCAGGAGCAAACGGCTCTTGGTAAAGATTTATCAAATCCGTTGACGGCTTACAATTTGCCCAAAATTGTATGGTATTCAACTCACCATATCCTAAAAAGTGAAGAGTTGGCTAGCCCGCAAGTTTATGGCTTGTGGTAAAGGCAGTGGAAAAACCATAATTGGTATTCAGCTCACCAAAGATAATACTGATAATTTATCTAAGAGTTGGCTAGTCCAGAGCAAACGGCTTCTGGTAAAGACAAATCAAATCCGTTTACAGCTTATGATTTGCTCAAAATCATTTGGTTATCGTTGTACCAAGGTTCTTACGTGAACCGAAACAATTGGCTACTCCAGAAGTGATGGCTTTTGGTAAAGAGTTTTTAAAATCCATTAAAATTCTAAATCATTGCTAGGGACTAGCAATATCTTAGTGTGGGGGATTGATGAGTGTCTAAATACTCATCATTTTTGTACAATCTAAACTGCAAAATCATCTAAAAACACTCAGAAATGCATCAAAATGATGAAAATATCACAAATCAGTGTTTTATGTGTTTCAAATGCAAAAATATCAAAGTCAGATGAAAAACAGATCAAGTTTGCAAAATTGGCAGTTTTAGTCCCCCAAGTTTCAAAAGTTGTCAAAAACAGTCCCTGGTATATCAAAATCAAGAAAAATATCATTCAAGGTCCCTGAAATATTATAAATTGTCAAAAATGGTCCTTGATTAATTCTTTGGTCAAATGGCAGAAAAGGTCCTTCAAGTTTGAAAAATGGCAAAATTAATCCTTGGATATTTTAAAATGGAAAATGATCAAATATTATCCTTGTACTATCAAAGTTTGTCAAGTTTGGTCCTTTTGATAACATTGGAAAAAGTTCAGTTTTGGTCCCTCAAAAATCCGAATTTACATGATTGGTCCTTGTGATACTATCCCCAAACACTATAATTTTTCCACAGGCAAACCAAACTATCATAGTGTTCCTGGTTAGTACATTTAAGCCTAAAAACTCCCTGGTTTTGACTTGAAAAAGGTTACAATAGTTTTCCTGGTTTGAACTGTTTGAAACTATCATGTTCCTATTATAAACTAGTAAAAGGTAAAATTTTATAGGTTCCTAATTAAAACGGTAAAAAGTTTGAACTTCCTGGAAAAGACGGTAAACTGGTTTCT
>BPTQ01000008.1:207390465-207416373 GCA_019973895.1 Chrysanthemum seticuspe | reverse complement strand
TTATAGCTTCAACCGTACAAAATTCCGGGTCATACGCACGAGATTGAGTTAGCCTTCTACTGTACGGAAAGACAAAGGCATGTCATCTTCCGATTGAGTTAGAGCACGCATACTGGGCCTTAAAACATGCCAACTTCGATATTCAGACAGCTGGTGATCACAGAAAAGTTCAAATGAATGAATTAAATGAACTCCGTGATCAAGCATACGAGAACTCTTTGATCTACAAGCAAAAGACAAAGAAGATTCATGACTCTAAAATCAAGAACCGCGTTTTCAACGTTGGTGATCGAGTCCTTCTTTTCAATTCAAGATTGAAGATTTTCTCGGGAAAGCTCAAGTCCCGTTGGTCTGGTCCATTTACTATCGCTAAGGTTTATCCTTATGGCACCATTGAGTTATCTCAGCCTGATGGTCCAAATTTTAAAGTGAATGGTCATCGATTAAAGCATTACTTTGGAGAGGACATTCCATCCATGGTTGTCCCTGATCTACAAACTTTCCCCATGAACCAATGAATGCGGGGATCGAGTCAAGCTAATGACTCGGTAATAAAAAACAATAGCACACACCATATGGGTTTTCAACCATATTTCTGTCTTCTTTCTCTGTTCTACCACCTTAGTGTGGGGGAGTTGCCCCCCGCTATTGTATATAAATCTTTTCTAAAAAAAAAAAAAAAAAAAAAAAAAAAAAATCTTTCAAATAATGGCCGTAGTATTTTCCTTTTACGTTCTTTGTTTCGGCATAACCGCCGGTACTTTGAATATTGAGGGCATATTCATTTCTAGTGTGGGGGGGGGGGGGGGAATTCTCACGAATTTTATCATGTAATTATCCACCCAATTCCCCCGTTTTTGGCCAAAATTTTTTTTTGGAGTAAGTGTTTTTCACTTACTCAGCAAATTGTAATCAGTCCGTCATGTCTAAAAAACAAAAGGATTGGCTAATCCAGGAGCAAACGGCTCTTGGTAAAGATTTATCAAATCCGTTGACAGCTTACAATTTGCCCAAAATTGTATGGTATTCAACTCACCATATCCTAAAAAGTGAAGAGTTGGCTAGCCCGCAAGTTTATGGCTTGTGGTAAAGGCAGTGGAAAAACCATAATTGGTATTCAGCTCACCAAAGATAATACTGATAATTTATCTAAGAGTTGGCTAGTCCAGAGCAAACGGCTTCTGGTAAAGACAAATCAAATTCGTTTACAGCTTATGATTTGCTCAAAATCATTTGGTTATCGTTGTACCAAGGTTCTTACTTGAACCGAAACAATTGGCTACTCCAGAAGTGATGGATTTTGGTAAAGAGTTTTTAAAATCCATTAAAATTCTAAATCATTGCTAGGGACTAGCAATATCTTAGTGTGGGGGATTGTTGAGTGTCTAAATACTCATCATTTTTGTACAATCTAAACTGCAAAATCATCTAAAAACACTCAGAAATGCATCAAAATGATGAAAATATCACAAATCAGTGTTTTATGTGTTTCAAATGCAAAAATATCAAAATCAGATGAAAAACAGATCAAGTTTGCAAAATTGGCAGTTTTAGTCCCCCAAGTTTCAAAAGTTGTCAAAAACAGTCCCTGGTATATCAAAATCAAGAAAAATATCATTCAAGGTCCCTGAAATATTCTAAATTGTCAAAAATGGTCCTTGATTGATTCTTTGGTCAAATGGCAGAAAAGGTCCTTCAAGTTTGAAAAATGGCAAAATTAATCGTTGGATATTTTAAAATGGAAAATGATCAAATATTATCCTTGTACTATCAAAGTTTGTCAAGTTTGGTCCTTTTGATAACATTGGAAAAAGTTCAGTTTTGGTCCCTCAAAAATCTGAATTTACATGATTGGTCCTTGTGATACTATCAAACCAAACGGACACCTTTTTAATATCACAAACCCATGCCCAATCCACAACCTGCTGGCCCAATGCAATATCCAAGCCCAACCCAGCTTGACCCTTGGACCTTGACCCCATGAGCCTTGAGCCAGTCCACATCTATTTTGACCCCGTCCAAAACCCTATTTTGACCCACCCCGTTAATAACTAATACCACGGTCAAATCCGGTCAACGCGCGCCAAATACCACAAACATTGTTCACCTCATTCTCCATCACCTGCATTCCAAAACCAGGAGTGGTTTTTCCACTTTTTCAACATCCCCCCACCTTACCTTGTCCCCCTCCACCTTCACTAACACCCAAAGATCTTTAATTGCTTCAAACAACTTCATTAATGCTCAAACCTGCTAGAGACTTTTTTGGCGCCAAATATCCAAATGGACGAATGTAATGATATATGAAGATCCAATGGCTCAGATGAGGTGGGATACAATCAGAGGTCGACATAGAGTCACAAAAGTCTATAAAGGAGGGTTGAGAAGCAATGGGAAGAGATCATCTAGTGTAATTTCTATTTATGCATGTCGTTTTAGTCTAATTTTAAATTCCAGTGTATCTTTAATCTTTTAAACTTTGTATTTCAAGTATCCTGTGTAAAATAAAGCTTTTGTGATAATCAATTTCAAAGTTTAAGTCCTATTTCAGTTTATGCAAATTTTCCTTATTCAAAAATTTCATGAATGGTTGAATGTTGTTAAGCAGTTGTTAATATGGACTCATAAGCAAACATAAGCTCCTAGATAGCTTTATAAAGCTATAAGATACTTTAAAAATCAGTCTAGTATCAAAAAGCAAAAAATCACCAAAAATACAAATAAATAGTTGAAAATTCAAAAATCACAAGAAATGGTGATCAAAGCTGGAGCAGGGTGAATATTGGATTGCCCTGGGTTAGTGGCTTAGCGGTAAGCCTATAGGAGTGGTCTTTTGATCTTGGTTCTGTGATTTCAGTTGGATAGCCACTTGTAAGCATTTTGATCATTTTGGCATTTCACTGTTTGAATTGTTAAATAGCTTGAATTTCTGTTTCTTCATGTTTATTAGTTGTAGTTAAGTAAAGTTAAAGATTAAAAACAGTTGGTTGTTCTTTTTAATTCATAGTTGCTAAAAATCTAATTTTGACAGTTAAAATAGCATCATCATCATTTCTTAGTTTAATGTTGTTATGGCTGTTGTTTTATGTTTATTTAGTCTTGATAAATGATATTATAAGGTCTGTAACCAGTTTCATGGTTTTAATTTGAGTTTTGTGTTGATAATCACAAAAACAGTTTTATCAAGTGGTGTTTGGTTTCACTGTGCAATCTGTGTTAGAAGGTATTCTAGCATTTGCTTTTACTTGTTTCATGTCTCATTAGTGCCTAATAACTCATCTCAGCCAAGAAAACCAGTCTTTGTTCTTGAAAAGTCAAAATACCTTTTGATCCCATCTAGTGTACTAACTGTGGGGTTTTTATGATCTACGATCTTGTTTTTGTGTTCATAAGTTGTCATTGTTGCTAAAATTAGTCTTAATCTACCTTAAAACAACATAATCAGTTGATAGAATCAGTTCAAAGTTCATTTTAGTCAACCTTAGTGTTTTTCTTAAAAAGTCAAATTTTTCAATTTGGTCGTTTTTGAATAAAATAGATAATTTTAGTGTGTGTTTAATATTGAGTTTTAGCCTAAAATCTTTTGGAATGTTAAAGTTTAGCTGCTAAACTTAATTAGAAAAATATTAGTTCACTTTTAATCAGCTTATTCAGTGCTTATTTTTCAGCTTCTTTTGAGTACCTCTTCAAAATATATGCCCTGTGCACAGTGGAAGTAGCCACTTTCACAAGCTCACACAGAGCTTAATTGTTGGTCTAATCTTGTGATTCTTGGTTCTTTGGAAAGCTGACCTAGCCATCTTGAGGTCCCAAGCTTAAGTTTTTATTTTGAAGCTTATTTGATAGGGCTGCTTATAGCCTAAACCTTGTCCCATTTCTGTCTTTTAACACAAGAGTCATAAGTGCTTATTGTCTTTTTAGTAGCTTATCAGTATGTGTTTTTGTGTCTTTTAGCTTCATTTAAGTAGTTTTTAGCTTATTGTATCTTATTCCATCTTTTGTTCCATCTTATAAGCTTGTTTAAGCTTTAAAACATCAAATAAGCTCATAACCTCCACTGTTAGCTCAGAAGCTCACTCAAACGGCTTATTTTCAGTTTGTAAAATTTTTGTCCTTGTAAAAGTTTCTTATTTTAAGTAGTTAAGTAGTTTTCAAAAAGAAAAACAAGAAAAACATCATTTTTAAAATAGTGATAGCGTTTATTTAATAGAATTAAGCTTTTTTATTTTTCTTTTTAGCTTATTATTAAGCAAATCTAGTTTTTATATATTTTTTTAGTTTTCTGTCACTTTAAGTTATTTTTAGAAAAAGTTTCATATTTTTCTCTATCTGTTTAGTATTTATTATAATTTTAAATAGTTAAAAGTATTAAATAATTAGTAATAAATAATTAAAAAGCATAAAAAATATCTTTTCAGTATTAAAATTAGTTTTATAATATTCTAGATTTTTCTAAGTTAAAATTTTATTTTTCCAGGTTAATTTTGTATTTTCTAGTATTTTAAATAGTAATTAATTAATAATAAATAGATATAAAGTGTAAAAAAATATATTTTCAATTTTAAAATAAGTTTTATAATATTTTAGATTTTCCTAAGTCTTAATTTTATTTTTCTAGCCTTATTTCACATTTCCTTTTATTTTAGAGTATTATTAAATAGTTTAAAATAGTTTTTAATTAATAATAATTAAATAAATAGTTGTAAAAATAATTTTCTTTTTCTAATAATTTTCTTTTATTTTTAAGATTCGAAAAATGTCATTTTCATATTTTTAGGTCTTCTATTTCTTAGATCTTATTTTTACTTTTGTACGTTTACGTAGTTTTTAAACGTACGTATTTACGTTTGTTTTATCTGATTGTTGTGCTTTCCAATTCTGTATCCAATTCCTTTCCAATCAATCAGTAGTGTAGTAATCCATCAAAATCCTTATTGATAACTATCCTTAGTGATCATTCTATCGTCTGAAAGTTTTTAAAACACCATTGAGTCTCCGTGGGACTTAACGACCCGGGAATTCATTATATTCTCCTGATCTTCATTGCATTGGTGTCTGAACTGTTTTAAGTTTCTTACGGTTAGCCATTCACAAGTGGCTAGCTTGTGTGAGATAACTTGACGGTTTGGCACGAATTAGTATCCCAAACAGTAGTCTCGGGAATAAGAACCCTATATTCGACACCCACAAAAGTCGTCTCGGGAATAAGAACAATAGATTCGACACCAACAAAAATCGTCTCGGGAATTAATACCCTGGATTCGATATAAAACAAAAACAAACAATTAAAAAAACAACCTTTTTTTTTTGGAATAAAAAGAAACTCTTCATTAAATATCAAAAATTGGAGGCATAGGCAAATCAAAGCACTCCATAACTTCATCTTTCACATATGACTTCACTTCCTTTTTTTTTTTTTTGGATCGATCAGGGTTTAGTAGAGTTTTTGTAAGGATCGAAAAAGAAACAGAAAGAAACGTGTAAGCAACAATTGGTTGTATGAACTAAAGCTTTTGCATGGAACAATTAAGTATACTAGATTTATTGGATTCTAGTGACTTATTGTGCATGAATGGTCTTTTTGCATGGGATCTGTTAATGATTTTGTATGTGATTGTTATTGTAAGTGACGGCGGGATTATGTGGGAAGGTTGAAAGTGACGGCAATATTTTGTATAATTAGGGTTTGACGGGTGGCCTAGGGGAGGCGGCTCAACATAGCCACCTAGGTCTGAGGATGAAACCCGTTCTGATATCAGAACATTACAAACCCCGTAGATATAACTTTATTGATGACCATTATTTTTAATGGTAAAACCCTAATTCCCAAAATCTATAAACCGTGCTTGTGCCTAATTATCCACTAATAAAACGAGTCTCATCTATTCATTTTACCTTTTACTTCTGAGACTATAAACTATATTGATTTTCAAAAACAGGTTAGTTGGATACATTTATCGTATTGTGTGGGAATTGATACCTACACCACATATTTTGATACATGCACAAAAATTTGTGCATTATAATTTGTACCGTACAATATTGTAACGCACAAATTGTTGTGCATGCATCAAAAGATGTGGTGTGAGTATCACCCCCTATTGTAAAATCATGACAAGCTCGTATTTCAAGTTTTATTTTGCTGTGTTTTTGACTTTCGATCAATTAATTCACGAGGTTTAAGGTCACTGCTGCACGTACTCAAAGCAAGATAACTCTCTTTTTTGATAGATTGATGCGGCCACATCGACGTTATATACATCAAGCAAGATCCAAAATAAATAGAGTTTTACACCTTTATACCTTTCTTAAGTCATGTCATATCTCACCTAGCTTAAAATTTAGTTAATGTTAATGATATTAGAAGCAAGTTCATGATAAACAAAGGTATATAATTTGTAGATTTGGACATTAAAAGATAGAAATTTATATGTAAGTTTTCATCTTCGTAACATAAAGTCATAGACACTCAGTTTTAGTATTAAATCAAGATAATCAATTTCCATATTCTCTAAGTCGATTTGTCTGACAAATACAGCAACAAATTTGAGTTGGCCGAGTTGGTCTAAGTCGCCAGATTAAGGTTCTGGTCTGAAAGGGCGTGGGTTCAAAACCCACTCTCAACATAATTATTATTTTTATTATTATTTTTTATTTTTTATTATTTTTTTGACTGTTTTATTTCCATTTCAAACAGAATAAAAATTGAATAATGATGTCGCAAAAGTTCACTACGACTACCATAAAACGAAGATGATATAGAGTATTTCAAAAGTTTCTTACTTCCTTCCATGTCCATCTCTAGACTCGTGGCTAAAGGATACACACAGAAATACGGGATTGATTATGGGGACACCTTTGCCCCGGTGGCAAAGATGAATACAATAAGGGTGCTATTTTCCATAGCGGCTAACGAAGACTGGCCCTTAAGACAATTTGATGTAAAAAACGCATTTCTAAACGGGAACCTTGAAGAAGAAGTCTACATGGAGGCTCCACCAGGTATGAATTTTAATGGGAAAGTTTGTAAGCTAAAAAAGGCATTGTATGGACTAAAGCACTCACCCCGAGCTTGGTTTGGTAGGTTCTCGGCGTTTATGAAGAAGATTGGATACAAACAAAGTGATGCAGACCACACCTTGTTTGTTAAACACAAAACCAAAAGAATTAAAGCTCTTATAGTATACGTAGATGATATGGTGGTAACAGGTAATGATAATGAAGAAATAGCTAAACTTCAAGCAAAACTTGCTACTGAATTCAAGTTGAAGGACTTGGGTGAGCTTAAGTATTTCTTGGGTATTGAGGTATCAAGATCGAAAACTGGAATCAATATGTGCCAGCGGAAATATATACTAGACCTGTTAGCAGAAACTGGGATGCTCGATTGTAAGCCTGTCGACACTCCGATTGAAACAAATCATCGTCTGGCTATATTACCGAACCAAGTTCCAACTAATAAAGAGAGATACCAGAAGCTTGTTGGAAAACTTATTTACTTGTCGCATACGAGGCCCGACATTGCGTATGCTGTGAGTGTTGTTAGCAGATTCATGCATGCTCCTAGTAAAGAACATATGGGGGCAGTATATCGCATTCTTAAATATCTTAAAGCTACGCCTGGGAAAGGGTTGTTTTTTTGGAAGAATCAAGACTGGAGTTTGAAGGGATACACTGATGCAGACCGGGCAGGTGACCGAACAGATGGTAAATCTACTTCAGGGTATTTCACTTTTGTTGGGGGAAATTTGGTTACGTGGAGAAGTAAGAAACAAAAGGTGGTCTCAAGATCAAGTGCGGAAGCGGAATATCGAGGAATGGTGAATGGTGTATGCGAACTACTATGGATAAAGTGAATTCTTCGAGACATTGGTGTGTCACTAACGAGCCCTATTAAACTTTATTGTGATAACGAATCAGCGGTGAAGATAGCAAATAATCCTGTTCAACATGACAGGACTAAGCATGTTGAGATTGACATGCATTTCTTGAAGGATCACCTGGAGCGGAAAACAATTGAATTACCACATGTTAGCTCTGAAGATCAACTGGCGGATATGTTAACGAAAGCGGTGTGTGGGAGAGTGTTCGAGTGCTCTCTTGATCATTGTGTTGGAGATTACAAGGAGTATATATAATATAAAGATTAGGGTAAAACCATAATAGCTAATTGGGCCATGGGCCTATTATGGGTTATATGAACATCCTCATAATATTATTCATAACAAGATAAGCATTTTCATTGAATTCAATAGGGATAATGCGATAATGCCTCAAAAATAAATAAGATAAGCATTTTTTTTTACATAAAAACATTTAGCCTACGTCTTACACGTATCAATCACGAATAAGATTTTTTGCATTTTTTTATATATGTTTAGTCGATTATACATTCAAATGCTTAAATCTTACCAAGGATACACACAATAGATAAATTAAAAGGTTATGTCGATAAGAACAAAAAAATAGTTTGATACATATGAAACAAATAAGTATCAAATTAGGTATATTTTCGTAACGTTATTTTGATTACTCCCTCCGTTCATATTTTGTTTTTCATATTACTATTTTGGGTAGTCTCATAACAAATATTCACTTAACATTCAATTAATTAAAAGAGATTTTAATGAAAATGACATTTGATTACTGTAAAGCGCAATTCATTAGAGTTTCTAAAATTCTCTATATTTTGAAATAAGCAGTTATTCAAATATTAAATGAGTATAAGGGTATGTTTGGCAAAAATAGATTGTGTTTGTGCTGATGCTGTTGCTGAAAAATTTTTTTTGAAAAGAGATTATTTTTATAAGCTACATGAAGTAACTTTTTATTTTCAAAGATTATGAAAGATTATTTTTTTAATAATCTCTTATAAGTTTGCCAAACAAAGATTATTTTTTGAAAAAATAAGCATAATCTCTCTATAATTTCATGTGTCAAACATAGCATAAATATAATAAGGACTAGCTTACTCAATTAGTTGAAATCCTTTAAAGAATAAAGGGTACAGTACTCTCAATATAAATTCCGTTTCAAGTATTTTGATTTCTTTCTCTCTCTTAGTTCATGTATACAAATCAGAAAAAAAAATGCCCCTTGTTTGTGTGATGCCCTCGGCGGTCGCGCTGACTGCCCATAGCAATGGTCGGGACTGTACCTTGGGGTGTCTTATAGGTTAGTACCAACCTCGAACATGCGACACTTAGGTTTCATTCTCGACATTAAACCATTGGACTACACAAGGTTGGTAGTTTATATATCTATACCATAAATGAAGATATTAATATCAATGCTACAGTATTAAGTATTTTATTGAGAATATATGATGTTTTATAACTAGATGTTGCAACTGTTTCAGAAAATTGACATATACGAACTTACAAAACTAGAATGTGATATCAAATATAACATAACTGTAGGAAAGTATAGGCAACACAAGATGAACAATAGAACCTTTATTCAGATCTAAGCAGCAATAGTCAGCTTAGATTAAGTTTACAATAGTATCCAAATGTTACAAGATTAGATTAATGTCAATGAGACAATAATCATGTAAATGTAAAGACAAGACAAGATCAATGAAATGATCAGAAGGAAGAGTAGAGAGTGATACAAAAGACTGCACCCTCAAGTGTGTCTAACCCTAGATTAAGGGACTTATTAAATAGGAGATTAAGTTACACTAAGACCCCTCTAACGGCTATAAATGACTCATCAGCAGAAATGAAGAAAGCTTCAGCAGAATCCAGCTTCTTGGAACTTTAAACCTTTTATTCTTTGTCCATGATTAACCCCTGTAGAATCTTGCAAAAACATGGAGTTGTAGATTAGGCAAATAAGTATAATATCATCAAAAACCTGGATCAATAACTATTTTTCGATTTTTACTCGTTAGCAAATCAATTCGAGGCTATTATTAAAACTATTATGATACTGAAAGTCACACCTAAACTCCGCATACATGCATCAAGGATAAGCAACAATTTGTTTTCTTTACAAGTTCTAGTTATGTACTTCCGTTTTCTTTTTCTTTTTTTTTAATCCTCTGTTAGCAACTTTATCTATCTAGATAAATATGACCAACAATATTAATATGTGAATTTTCTTTATGGTTTAAATTTTAGTGCTAAAATCTAAAGGTCCATAATCATTGTGTAGATCGACGTAAACAATGATATCAATGGCTTTGTGTTTATCAAAAATCTAATATACTAGTTAACTTATATAATGCAAGAATAACTCGATAGTAAATAGTAAATAATATGGTTCAGTAGAATCAACTCATACAAGACTAGTTTTCAAATCCTTTGACAAAAGCTACAATGGTTGGTGTTAACGAGAGCATCATCTAAAGATAGAAGATTTGTGTAATTATAGTATAGATATTATAGCTTTGTATAATTAGGGTATAGGTATTATTGGTGCCGTGGTTTAAGGCCCAAGTTTGGGTAGTTGTTACTAATTCCCTGTATAAATTCATGTGTAATTGTGTGGAGAATATACAAGAAAAGTCAGAAGTTTTCTTCCTAAATATTCACTTTGTTACCGAACTATATGGTTTCAGAGCCTCCCAAAGATCGTTGAACTTGATCCCTCGAATCTGCAATCTACGAATGGCGCCTGATAAAGAAAGCCCTTCCACCTCAAACCCGGTGATCGTCCAGAATGTCCAAGACGCTCCATTCCCTACCGGCATTACCCTCGACGATACAAACTACCCGTTGTGGTCTCAACTAATGGAGATGCGCATCGGGGCACGTAACAAATCCGGATTTATCACCGGAAAAACCCCGAAACCCACCGACGGTGATGCGAAACAACTCGAATCTTGGCTGATTGAAAATAATCATGTCAAGAGCTGGCTAATTGATTCCATGAACCCATCCCTGATCCGCCGCTTTATCCGGCTTCAAACGGTGGCTGAAATCTGGGAGGCGGTCGAAAAAACTTTCTATGACGGAAGTGATGAAACTCAACTATTCGAATTGAATCGCCGGTCCTTCAACACCCGGCAGAATGGGCGTCCTCTACCAACATAATACAACGAATTGGTAAGCATCTTCCAAGAAATTGATGCTCGCATTACTACGCAAGAAGAAACTGTCGCTGGCACTGTGTCCGAAAATAAGACAATGACTCGTCTCCGTGTACACATATTCTTGGCTGGATTGGACTCCGAGTTTAACCTAGCCAGAAGTGAAATCCTAAGGAAGGACCCACCCTTGAGTTTGGAATCTAGTTATGCATACATTCGAAGAGACTCCAGCCAAAGACAGACAATGGAGGAACCAAAGGTTGAACCCGATAGCATGGTTCATATGGTCTCACGCAATGGCCCTCAAAAGGGAAAGAACTCTACTGGGAAGAAGAACCCATTTACGTGTACTCATTGCGGCGAAGAAGGACACTCAAAGCAAAGATGTTACGAGATCATAGGATATCCGGAGTGGTGGGACTTCACGAAAAAGCCTAGAAAGAAGCTCAGTCACGCCACAGTTGCAACCTCGGCTCAAGAAACTCCAATGGCTGCTCACACCAGTAAGACTGATTCTGGTATGTCTCATCTAAACCAAAAACAAATTCGTAATTGGATAATTGACACAGGTGCTACAGACCACATGGTCAATGATAAAAACTTTTTGACAACTTTACATGCACCTAAACAAAGTATAATACAAACTGCGAGTGGGGAACTTGAAAAAGTGACATGTGAAGGGGCTGTACAGGTGTCGAGTTCTATGAATCTGGACTCGGTTCTTGTAGTTCCATCTTTGTCTTCTAACCTACTCTCTGTCAGTCAAATCACAGAAGCATTGAATTGTTATGTCATTTTCTGGCCAAATAACTGTGTGTTTCAGGACATAGAGACACACAAGATTCTTGGCTATGGTACTAGAAGAGGGCGGTTGTATTATCTCGAAGAAAATGTTCAGAGTCAAGCACTTCATACCGGAATAAAGGAGGCAAATAAGTCTATGGCAATGTTATGGCACCGTCGTTTAGGACATTTATCTTTTGGTTATTTGAAAAAATTGAAACCGAATTTGTTTTTGAACTTTCATGAATGTGATTTTCAATGTGATATTTGTGAACTGGCAAAGAACACAAGAATTTCGTATACACCTAGTGATAATAAAGTCTCTGTTCCTTTTTTAAAAATACATTCTGATGTATGGGGGCCTGCCCCAATCTCCACACCCAGTGGAGCTCGTTATTTTGTGACTTTTGTGGATGAGTGCACTAGGATGATATGGATTTCTTTGCTGAAAAATAAAGGGGATGTATTATTTGCATTTAAAGAACTGTACAACCTGATCAAGACTGAATATAGGAGAGAAATCCAAACATTACAGTCCGATAACGGAGGTGAGTACATCAATCATGCCATGACGGTTTTTTGCCAAGAAAACTCTATTCGACATCAAACCTCGTGTGCCCGAACCCCCAACAGAATGGATTGGTTGAACGAAGAAATCGACAAATTCTTGAAATCGTGCGTGCCTCCTTGTTCGACATGAACGTACCACGAAATCTATGGGGTGAGGCAGTTCGATCCGCGGCATATCTCATGAATAGAATGCCTTCTCGGGTTATTGGTTTTTCCACACCTTTGCAAAAACTTCATGAACTTGTGCAACAACCTAGTAACCTTGGACTTGAGCCACGAATTTTTGGATGTACAGCATTTGTGCATCAAAATATAGGAAAACTCGAACCAAGGGCTGTTCGATGTGTGTTCATAGGATATGCTACTCAAAAAAAGGGTTATCGGTGCTACAATCCAATCGAACAAAAGATATATGTATCCCGAGATGTGTCGTTTCATGAAACCACTCCATTCTTTGAAAATAAGCATTCACTTCAGGGGGAGAGAAACGAAGAAGTGAACACTCTTGACACTGAAGAGTTTGAAGTTCAAACTGGTGATCAAAATACCGATCATCAAGTCGAACCGGATCATCAGAATACGGAGTATCAAGACGAATCAGATCCCGAAGAAGAACCTGAAACGGGTTCTGATGATGATAATACCATTCATGGGCTGGATCAAACTAACAATTTAACTAATAATGAAGGTGTTATGTCTGATGTTGTGCAGGAAAACGAACCACCAGCCCAAGAACAACATGAGCAAAACGAACCACAAGCCCAGGAACATGTAGCTGAACCACGTTTTCCGGTAAGAAGTACTCGAGGTATTCCAAAGGCACAATACCAAGCTAACTTGAAGGCAAAAGCTAAGTATCTGATACGATCCTGCATTCTATAGTTTTTATTATTATTATTATTAATTAATTAATTAGTTTATTTAGTTTCCTTTATTATATTTTCTTAGTGAACAAGTTAAGTCTAGGGCCTTTTATTATAAATAGGGTATTAGGGTTGTAACGGAGAATTATGCAGAATATTATTAATGGTTTAGTTATTTGTCTTCATTATTGGGAGAGAGATCGGCCTCTCGAAAGTTGATCACCTATCTTTATTGTTCTTTTATCTCTTAATCGAATCGGTTCGTATCAATTGGTTTCAGAGCTGTTCGATTCTAGGGTTTCAAAGAATGGGAGAAGTGGCGTGATCTTAATAGAGCTCCGGAAGCATCCGAAAATGTAACATCAAATACTAAATCACAAATCTTTGTCACTAAAGATTGTGATGATGAATCAACACCAAAAGAAAACCGAGGTGGTTACATGTTCTGATGTGAAAAGAGATTTAGGACAGAAACTTATCCACGAGTCTTATGAGACTTCTATAGTGCTGGGATCACAGGGAAAATCGAATGAGATAGGGTGTTTTAATGGACCAGTTGTTCAAAACATATATGATAATAGGGAAAAACATGGGACTGATTTGAGGTTTGGCCATTTTTTTAAAACATCAGCCAATGTCAACCAGAATCTTGGTAGTAATTTGTGGTCTTATTTATATTTTAAAGATTCAACTAGAAAAGTTCATGAGTTAAGTGACAACAAGCATGCTCACTTCTACATGGAGCATAAAAAAGGAACACGACGAAGAGTTTGGGATCCCGGAATTACTCAAGGCTGCATGTTAAAGCAACACCTTGAGGACAAGGTGTTTTTGGGGGCGGGAGTATTGATACGATCCTGCATTCTATAGTTTTTATTATTATTATTATTAATTAATTAATTAGTTTATTTAGTTTCCTTTATTATATTTTCTTAGTGAACAAGTTAAGTCTAGGGCCTTTTATTATAAATAGGGTATTAGGGTTGTAACGGAGAATTATGCAGAATATTATTAATGGTTTAGTTATTTGTCTTCATTATTGGGAGAGAGATCGGCCTCTCGAAAGTTGATCACCTATCTTTATTGTTCTTTTATCTCTTAATCGAATCGGTTCGTATCAATTGGTTTCAGAGCTGTTCGATTCTAGGGTTTCAAAAAAAAAAAAAAAAAAAAAAAGGAGTACTGTTCACTGGTTACTGTTCACCAGAAATTACTGTTCATACCGGAGTTACTGCTCATCAGATTAGTCATGAGTAACTTCGAGAAAAGAATGGAGGCTATGAGAGTTGAATCAGCCCGTAAACATGAAGAGATTATAGATCTATTGAAAAAATTGGCGATCTCAATGGGTCGCGCTAAAGAGGTTGAAGAATGGGAGAAGTGGCGTGATCTTAATAGAGCTCCGGAAGCATCCGAAAATGTAACATCAAATACTAAATCACAAATCTTTGTCACTAAAGATTGTGATGATGAATCAACACCAAAAGAAAACCAGGTGGTTACATGTTCTGATGTGAAAAGAGATTTAGGACAGAAACTTATCCACGAGTCTTATGAGACTTCTATAGTGCTGGGATCACAGGGAAAATCGAATGAGATAGGGTGTTTTAATGGACCAGTTGTTCAAAACATATATGATAATAGGGAAAAACATGGGACTGATTTGAGGTTTGGCCATTTTTTTAAAACATCAGCCAATGTCAACCAGAATCTTGGTAGTAATTTGTGGTCTTATTTATATTTTAAAGATTCAACTAGAAAAGTTCATGAGTTAAGTGACAACAAGCATGCTCACTTCTACATGGAGCATAAAAAAGGAACACGACGAAGAGTTTGGGATCCCGGAATTACTCAAGGCTGCATGTTAAAGCAACACCTTGAGGACAAGGTGTTTTTGGGGGCGGGAGTATTGATACGATCCTGCATTCTATAGTTTTTATTATTATTATTATTAATTAATTAATTAGTTTATTTAGTTTCCTTTATTATATTTTCTTAGTGAACAAGTTAAGTCTAGGGCCTTTTATTATAAATAGGGTATTAGGGTTGTAACGGAGAATTATGCAGAATATTATTAATGGTTTAGTTATTTGTCTTCATTATTGGGAGAGAGATCGGCCTCTCGAAAGTTGATCACCTATCTTTATTGTTCTTTTATCTCTTAATCGAATCGGTTCGTATGAAACCAATTGATACGAACCGATTCGATTAAGAGATAAAAGAACAATAAAGATAGGTGATCAACTTTCGAGAGGCCGATCTCTCTCCCAATAATGAAGACAAATAACTAAACTATTAATAATATTCTGCATAATTCTCCGTTACAACCCTAATACCCTATTTATAATAAAAGGCCCTAGACTTAACTTGTTCACTAAGAAAATATAATAAAGGAAACTAAATAAACTAATTAATTAATTAATAATAATAATAATAAAAACTATAGAATGCAGGATCGTATCAGTATCCTATTGGTAATTATGTCTCGCAACATCGCTTAGCTAGCTCCCACATGGCGATAATTAACGAATTGTCCACAGTTTTGATACCACGAGATGTGTATGAAGCTATGAAAGATGAAAGATGGAAGAAAGCAGTCATGGAAGAGATAGACGCCCTAAGCAAAAATCATACATGGGAACTTGTAACGCTGCCATATGGAAAGAAAGTAGTAGGGTGCAGATGGATATTCACTGTGAAGTTAGATATAAGTGGAAATATCGACCGGTTCAAGGCAAGACTCGTGGCTAAAGGATACACACAGAAATACGGGATTGATTATGGGGACACCTTTGCCCCGGTGGCAAAGATGAATACAATAAGGGTGCTATTTTCCATAGCGGCTAACGAAGACTGGCCCTTAAGACAATTTGATGTAAAAAACGCATTTCTAAACGGGAACCTTGAAGAAGAAGTCTACATGGAGGCTCCACCAGGTATGAATTTTAATGGGAAAGTTTGTAAGCTAAAAAAGGCATTGTATGGACTAAAGCACTCACCCCGAGCTTGGTTTGGTAGGTTCTCGGCGTTTATGAAGAAGATTGGATACAAACAAAGTGATGCAGACCACACCTTGTTTGTTAAACACAAAACCAAAAGAATTACAACTCTTATAGTATACGTAGATGATATGGTGGTAACAGGTAATGATAATGAAGAAATAGCTAAACTTCAAGCAAAACTTGCTACTGAATTCAAGTTGAAGGACTTGGGTGAGCTTAAGTATTTCTTGGGTATTGAGGTATCAAGATCGAAAACTGGAATCAATATGTGCCAGCGGAAATATATACTAGACCTGTTAGCAGAAACTGGGATGCTTGATTGTAAGCCTGTCGACATTCCGATTGAAACAAATCATCGTCTGGCTATATTACCGAACCAAGTTCCAACTAATAAAGAGAGATACCAGAAGCTTGTTGGAAAACTTATTTACTTGTCGCATACGAGGCCCGACATTGCGTATGCTGTGAGTGTTGTTAGCAGATTCATGCATGCTCCTAGTAAAGAACATATGGGGGCAGTATATCGCATTCTTAAATATCTTAAAGCTACGCCTGGGAAAGGGTTGTTTTTTGGGAAGAATCAAGACCGGAGTTTGAAGGGATACACTGATGCAGACTGGGCAGGTGACCGAACAGATGGTAAATCTACTTCAGGGTATTTCACTTTTGTTGGGGGAAATTTGGTTACGTGGAGAAGTAAGAAACAAAAGGTGGTCTCAAGATCAAGTGCGGAAGCGGAATATCGAGGAATGGTGAATGGTGTATGCGAACTACTATGGATAAAGTGAATTCTTCGAGACATTGGTGTGCCACTAACGAGCCCTATTAAACTTTATTGTGATAACGAATCAGCGGTGAAGATAGAAAATAATCCTGTTCAACATGACAGGACTAAGCATGTTGAGATTGACAGGCATTTCTTGAAGGATCACCTGGAGCGGAAAACAATTGAATTACCACATGTTAGCTCTGAAGATCAACTGGCGGATATGTTAACTAAAGCGGTGTGTGGGAGAGTGTTCGAGTGCTCTCTTGACAAGCTGGGAATGTTGGATATACATTCTCCACCTTGAGGGGGAGTGTTAACGAGAGCATCATCTAAAGATAGAAGATTTGTGTAACTATAGTATAGATATTATAGCTTTGTATAATTATGGTATAGGTATTATTGGTGCCGTGGTTTAAGGCCCAAGTTAGGGTAGTTGTTACTAATTCCCTGTATAAATTCATGTGTAATTGTGTGGAGAATATACAAGAAAAGTCAGAAGTTTTCTTCCTAAATATTCACTTTGTTACCGAATTATAGTTGGGAATCGTGTATAAAAAAAAATTAATAAATTTGAGAGATCTTGTAAACAAATTTTTATCAAAAACCATTGATAAATTAGTATTCATATAAAAGTTACTAATGTGGCATGCACATACTCGATTGCATAGACTAACAATAAACAAATGCGATTAAAATTGAGAACGTTCCTGAGTCTATGATTTAATATATTAAGGAGAAGGGTTCAATGGTATCTTTATAAATCAAAAAACACATCGTTAGAGCGTGTTGATAACGTGTTGTGAACAAGAATTGAGAGAGTGAAAAGTATTATTCAATTGATCATAGTGTTGGAGATTACAAGGAGTATATATAATATAAAGATTAGGGTAAAACCATAATAGCTAATTGGGCCATGGGCCTATTATGGGTTATATGAACATCCACATAATATTATTCATAACAAGATAAGCATTTTCATTGAATTCAATAGGGATAATGCGATAATGCCTCAAAAATAAATAAGATAAGCATTTTTTTTTTTTACATAAAAACATTTAGCCTACGTCTTACAGGTATCAATCACGAATAAGATTTTATGCATTTGTTTATATATGTTTAGTCGATTATACATTCAAATGCTTAAATCTTACCAAGGATACACACAATAGATAAATTAAAAGGTTATGTCGATAAGAACAAAAAAATAGTTTGATACATATGAAACAAATAAGTATCAAATTAGGTATATTTTCGTAACGTTATTTTGATTACTCCCTCCGTTCATATTTTGTTTTTCATATTATTATTTTGGGTAGTCTCATAACAAATATTCACTTAACTTTCAATTAATTAAAAGAGATTTTAATGAAAATGACATTTGATTACTGTAAAGCGCAATTCATTAGAGTTTCTAAAATTCTCTATATTTTGAAATAAGCAGTTATTCAAATACTAAAAGAGTATAAGGGTATGTTTGGCAAAAATAGATTGTGTTGGTGCTGATGCTGTTGCTGAAAAAGATTTTGAAAAGAGATTATTTTTATAAGCTACATGAAGTAACCTTTTATTTTCAGAGATTATGAAAGATTATTTTTTTTAATAATCTCTTATAAGTTTGCCAAACAAAGATTATTTTTTGAAAAAATAAGCATAATCTCTATATAATTTCATGTGTCAAACATAGCATAAATATAATAAGGACTAGCTTACTCAATTAGTTGAAATACTTTAAAGAATAAAGGGTAAATATAATAAGGACTAGCTTACTCAATTAGTTGAAATCCTTTAAAGAATAAAGGGTACAGTACTCTCAATATAAATTCCGTTTCAAGTATTTTGATTTCTTTCTCTCTCTTAGTTCATGTATACAAATCAGAAAAAAAAAAATGCCCCTTGTTTGTGTGATGCCCTCGGCGGTGGCGCTGACTGCCCATAGCAATGGTCGGGACTGTACCTTGGGGTGTCTTATAGGTTAGTACCAACCTCGAACGTGCGACACTTAGGTTTCATTCTCGACATTCAACCATTGGACTACACAAGGTTGGTAGTTTATATATCTATACCATAAATGAAGATATTAATATCCATGCTACAGTATTAAGTATTTTATTGAGAATATATGATGTTTTATAACTAGATGTTGCAACTGTTTCAGAAAATTGACATATACGAACTTACAAAACTAGAATGTGATATCAAATATAACATAACAAATGGTGTCGAAATCATTTTCTCCTACTTATAACTGATAAGATCTCGTTGCTCGTTAATGATTTCCTAATTAAACAACAATGTGACTCTTACGCTTGTCCTGTTAACAAACTACATTTACATTAATAAAGTTGCGATCCAAGGAAAAATTTTAGTCATTCTCGCATCTATAACAGCGATGATTTGAACACACATTACCTGTAACCGAAATGATAAGGCTTGAGGTTTTGATTGAACAGATAACTTATCACGTTGTGGTAAAGCTGCTAAACTGTAATAAACACAATAAATGAGTTAAATTTTCACCTAATATAATTATATTTCTTAGAACTTATGCTGTTAAACCCTTGGTTAATGGTAATGTTGTTTGCAACAGTCATGCTCCCCGAGTCCCTTTGGAAAACAAGTGCAAACAATAACAGTGTATAATTATCTAATTCAATAGGACATGACCATGAGTAGTTAAATCTTACACTACATATTAAAGTTGAAAACATTTTCCTTCGATTGATTCATACGATATCAGTGCTTTTCATAGGTTTCTTAAGCAATGTATCATGCCTACTCATACGATTAATTAGCTTGTTTAAAAAGTTACGTCAACGTGTAATAACATGTTTTTAATGATTATCATTCTTGATTCATTTTATAAGCATTAAACATGATCATTCTTGATTCAACGAGTATGAATCTAGTGAGAAAAATTATTTAAATGAGAAGAGTGAGAAAGAATTGTAGCCACATATTTCAAATAAGGAAAAAGAAATAATAAGGAGATGCATCTATTTTTATGGATGCATATAATATTTGTGGTTGTAGTTTCTTCTCATTCTTCTCATCTTAATTAAATTTCTCATTTGATCCGACCTCTTGACTACTATGAAAAGATGAGAAAAGTTCTGTATAGAACCATTTTTTACTAAAGATCAAGATGGTTGATCTTGACCATCCATCCACTTTCAAATCAATGGCTAATATTAATTGTATTTTTTAATTTAATTTTCTCTTAAGGATACTTTTGTAATTTTCCTTCTAACCTTATCCTTCCCCAATTCACACCGATCCCCTCATTTCCATTTCAATCTCACACACTAGTTTTCACACACTAAAACCCTAACCTTCAAATCATGTCAAATTGATCAAAATTAGCTCGATATAATGGATATTCGACAAGAAATATCACTATCTAAAGGTGATCCGGTACCTCAATCATCATCAAACCCAGTTTCCGATCAAAATAAGTTTGGAAATGTTTATTCTGGTATACATTTTTTTTTGTTCTTATTTCAATGCTTATAATTATTATAAGTTGCTTATTATTTTGATATTCGGTGTTAGTTGTTGAGTTTATGATATATAAAATACAATAAAACATAAAGACATCAAGAGTACACAGCGGAAGACTTAAGATCATAACAAATAAATTAATTAACTGAAAGTATGCGTAACGTACCTCTTACGAATATCAAATCCCTCGAGCAAAGCAAAACAACCCTCGAGCAAAGCAAACCAAAGAAGTACTTAATGGTGTAAGAATAATGTCTTACAACCACGTTCTTGTACACACGAATTAACCAAACGAATCAAGCGATTGCTAGATCTTACACAAGCCCTCGTATATGCAAAAACAAAACCGAACTCCCTAACAAATGGGGTTTTCGGCCAAGCTATGCAAAAGAAAGAGAAGAGAGGAGATCTAGGGTTAATTCAATGCACAAGGTGTGTGAAACCCTAGACCCTACCCCTCCTTATATACTAGTAGGTAAAACTTAGAGGACAAGTTAGGGGAATTGAGGCCTTGGAGAAGCCTATGGCCGGCCACCAAGAGGAGCCCAAAGCCCATTCCATAACTTTCCCAAGTTTCCATTTCTAGTCCTTCTCTTTTCCATTTTAACGGTCGTTAGTCATTTTTCCGTTAAATACATAACGATCGTTAACCGGACTTAATGTGTAATAATTAATCGTAAACATAAACATTAATTATTAACTTTAATTCTCATTCGCTAATGTGTGCAATCCCGTGGTCACTAGTTCGAATCCGGACATTCACATGTTTGTAAATATATACATTTCCAACAGCTCCCACTTGGATATGTTTACAAAATGTGAGATGACATTGGTTAGCGTCTAGCAACACGCCAATGCCCCCGGTACAACTCGTGTATGGTTTTCTGGAGAAAAACCAAGTTTGATGATTCATCATCATATTCATCCTTTTGCTTCTAATACCATGTTAATAAGAATATGGATCTAACTCATTTCTTATTAACTATTCTGTTTCTCGCTTTATATGATTTATTAAGATTACCAATTCTTCTGAACATATTCCAGAAGACCTTGGGCATGGCCATGCAAACATCTTAACAACCCTACGAGGGGCCCAGTAATATTATACTTCAAAATAAATTTGAAGGAAACAAATCCCATTTTGACTACAAGCAGGATTCATAAATTTCGCAACACTTCTGAAAACAACCCTTATAACTACCAGTTACGTATAGCGTTAGATTGCTTCACAAAAATGCACTACATCCATGACATATCTCTTGTATCTCAAGTCAGAGGATAAATATCCATGATATACTTAATGACAAAGATCCATAAAGTATTATCATGCGGGTGGGATAAGTCCTATACTCAATACATTGAATATCATCTGAAATTAGTCATGCTACGCATCAATATACTTTCAAGTATATTCTAACTAATACTCAGATTTGTCTTAATTCAATATCATTCCCATGTTATTGATTGACAACGGACTATTTAGAATAACATTAGTTATTCAAGGATTTAAACATGCAAATACAGGACACAATATTATAAATGAAATTAAACGTATACCGTACTTTAATTCATTATAAATAATAATTGTTTAACATCCTTTATCCAAATACTAAATAGATCAATACATGATAATCCTTAGTTAATGAATTTTGCCACAAGTCATGCAACTCATACTTGTTGACAAGGCATAATTTCAACTAACTTTGATCTATAGGAATTTTGAGAATACTTATTTCAAAAAATTCAATAAGTGAATTTCTTGTATGTGTTTACACATATCTTGATATTGTCATATCATTCCATAAGGTGCGTGACAACCTGAACCACCTATATATGACAATCATCTTTCAAAACTTTTAAAGTTTAAAGTATTCTTTATTCTTTAATGTATAATGCAACTATGCTCTTAATTGAGCATAACTAGTCAATATGGTCATCACCAACGATACCATGACTAGAATTGAGTGTCATCTCAATTATACCAGCATCATTGTGTACAACAATATGCTCTTTAAACATCCGTAAACTTTGAATATTTATTTGTTTGGTGTCATACAAACCTCAAATTTGTTGACTATGACAATTACAACAATTTGTTGTATAGAATCTGGGAGCAACTCCAGGCAGAGGAATGCAATTCTAAATCCAAACATAAATATTACAATATTGTTAAATCATCTTGTAATCAAGCATGATACAACAATCTTATACACAACATGATGTTCATGATGAATCTTCAAGTTAGACTTTAAGATCTCATTCATATACTATCTTGTCAAAGATATGTATTTATCATGTTTTATTAGACTCATTTATTTACCGCATATGTTTATAGTAATAAACATATATTCCAAGGTTATATATATTTTATTTTCTAAATCTTACAAACGAAGTTTCATTCTCAACTAAAACTTAATTTTAGGTGGAATGTAGTTGCCCATACAACATATAAGATTTAAAACAATAATACTCCCACTAGCTTTCAGGAATACTTACGAGCTATCTTATTTTAATTATTAAATCAAACATGGATTTAATATTAAACATAAGAATCATCTCCTAGATGCATGCATATATCCATTTATGGATTCTTGCAGTCTGTACATATTCAAAGATTATTTGAATTCATAAACTACTTTGTATTACTTATCGTCCTCGCAAAAGTAATTCACAACAAAGAGTTTTGATATTCATTGTCAAAATTTCATATCAATGAAACTAAGTATGACAATTATAATCTTTATACTTTTATTTAATGTATCTAGAAAAGAATATTCAATCATAGTTAATTGCTTAAATATGATTAATATTATTATCACTAGACATGCATTAAATATGTGTACAATATTGTCCATATGATTTCTACATAAAGATTTAAACCACTAGGGTTTTCATCCTTTGAAGCAAATCATCTTCATTAAGATAAACCAAGTATCTAAAGTTGATTATCTTTATGGACAGCATCTCTGCATTCATAGTATGGTTGATTTACCACAATACAACATTTGGTAAATTTATCATTATGATTAACAGGCTTACCATGATCCTGTAACTCATATTCCTCAGCATATTAAATATCTGAGATATCCTTGCGGATCTATGAATGACAATTCCATCATATTAAGGTCTATCATTTTCATGTTTAGCCTCATCATGATATTTGCTAGTGCATTTTAGAAGATTATGCATTTTTGTAATTCAATCTTTCAAGATCTAAACAAAACTCCCACTTGCCTTTAACAATTTAAAGATTACCTTTAAATAGTTTAGCAAGTAGAGTAACAATACATTGTTCTCTTTTGGGATATTACAAAACACATTGATAGTTCCTGACATTAGTTTGTTACAACTCACTATACAAGTAGTTTAACAAATTCAGAACTTCATTTATAAGACTTAATGTGATTCATCACATTCCATAAACAAATGGTGTCTTATCAATCTTCTAGGTTGGAGTCTTATTGAGTATATTCAATCTATACTCAATCTACTAACCTTGATAACTTTTGGAAGAAACTATAGTTATCTTGAATCAAACATGCCAATAGATTTTGATTCTTCTAACTGAACATACCATAAAATTATGGTATTTCCTTAGAATTAATATTGTAAGATAATCTAACAATATTTAAGATAACCATCTACTCTTTGGCTCATCTATTTACCAACAAAGTAAAACTTAATGGTACAATAGAATTACCAAGTCAATTGCAAGTATTATAACACAAGTATTTTTGACCAAGTCAAAAGACATATCAGTTATAATCCCACTATACGTTATAAGTCATTGATCACCTCATTGACTTCATGCATATGTCTTAAAACATACCAAGTTAACGTCTTACTTTATATTGTAAGTCTTGTATTAAAAGACTTCATGTTTGTGACTTTAGAAAATCATAAACATTTTTTAATTAAAGTAATTATGAACACCACCTCAGGTTTCAATTAATATTTCAAGTTAATACTTACTACATATATTTAAGTCATTCAACAAATACTTAAATTCAAAGTAGTATTAGATTACTTCATTTAATTATGTCATTCCATGAAAATTCAACTTAAGAAACTGCAAAATCATCCATGCTCGTTCTCACGACACGTGGATATTTTACCTTGGGCTACAATCTAGTTCACGTTCTCACGTAACATAAATTGTAACTACAAGTGTTTCTTAAATATTGAAAGACATAAATATTTAAAATAAAGTAGTCTTTGTTATCATCTTGACACATGTTCTTAATAGGGCAATCATACACATTTAAATGTATAATTCCTATTAGAACGTTACTCTCTTACCTTGCGGTCAAGAGAATCCATTTAAATCATATGTGTTGTACCTTGCACACAATAAAGATTTCTCCCACTTGTGCTTGGAACAACATCATGTAGCACATAAACAACACGATACACGTTCGTTTATTCGATTAATATGATTTGTGTCATAGATATAACAAGTAGATGTAGAACTATATTGTTTAGTAAGGAAACGCACATGACTTTCCTTAAAAACATAAGTGTCTACAATTGGAAAGTAATTATCTTTGAAGATAATCTGGGTTACTACACAGGAAATAAGGCTTGTAGCTCCCACTGAATTAGAAATCATTAAAACAACTTCTTATTCAGTAATGCAACACAAATGCTCCCACTGAATCTGACAACATTGTAAGTGTTGCATAACCAGTGAAAACAACTTGCTTGCTTTTTACTTTCCTATACCTTTGAAGAACCATACGTAATCATTACTAAGGTACTAAAAGGTGTATTCTACTCTGTGAATGATGGGTTATCCATCAATGTTATTAACTTGAAAAATTGGGTATGCAATTTCTTCCTTAACAGGTCTACCATCCCCATACTGGTATGTAGCACCTTTAAAGGTTAAAGTAAACCAACTAGATAAATTAAGCTAGTTTTCCTTTCACCAATTTTCGCGGTAATTTGTCTAGCTTCTAATTTTGTAACTCATATACATGTTTTCCAGTTAACCAACATTCATGTTTGTTACAAAAGGATTCATTCACCTAATGAAGGTAATGAAATCTTTATGGAAAATATGACATGCAATTCATTGCTATGAGTTACATTAGAATTTAGACAATTCAAATTAAATAGATCAACCAAATGAAATTGGAAATTTCCACGATGTATGGTCATACCCCTACCATCTGGACAATTCCTTCTTTAACGTATGGGTTAAAAAGTTCAATTATTGTAACTACCTATTGGGTAGTAAGTGTCTCATCTTATGTGGAAAATCATGGAATCATTACTAATGCATACCAAGAAGTTTCCATATCCTTTCATTTTTCGTTCGTTCAACAAAAGTGACCAATACGTTGTGAATGTTACAACAGTCTAAGTCACCCTCGTAAACACAACGTA
>BPTQ01000008.1:207379060-207390455 GCA_019973895.1 Chrysanthemum seticuspe | reverse complement strand
TAGATCTTAACCAATAATTATTCTAAATAGTTTTGGCAAACGTACACCGATAAACTATACGTATTGAAAATAAACAATACGAAAGTAACAAATAAACAAATAAATAAAAAAAAAAGTTTATGAACGAACAAACAATACACATTGTTCCCATAAAAATGTTCTTTTTATTTGACTGGATTTGTTACCACTTTGTACATAAAAATTCTTATCATTAGTATTAGCAAATTAACTACTACTGAAACCATGTTTACTGACTTGCCGAGTGGGTACTCTTACTTGATTATTTTCCCCAAATTTCTTCACGCGTGTCAGTGTGACTTTCCTACAGATTCCAACACGAAATCGCGCATGGACCAGGAGACGGGAGACATTCAAGCTTACCTCGATGAATCATTCGGTAATTTACACGTTCGAGTAGAATTCCCGCTTAATCAAAATTCAGGTACGCGGTGAAGCCACCATTAATAGGCTTTGTGATTCACAAATGTGAATACGTTTTCATGCCATATTACCTACTATTAATTGTAATTTAAGGAACTAACCACTTTGGTTATGGAGTTAATTTCAAACTACTACTTTTTGAATTTGTAATTTTGTTCTATATTTACAAAATTATTTTGGATACAATGCTTCTACTTACGTACTGTAGAAATATGTATAAACTAAAATGTAGTTTTGATAATGGGAAATTAAATTCAATATACGGTAGGAAGCAAGTATTTGAAAAAAAAAATAAATAAACAAATAAACAATGAAAGCATAACAAATAAAAGTTATGCATATCAAATAGCCACATGCAAACGGTTTTGATAAATCTTATTAATAACCAATTCTAGATATGTCAATATGCATATATTTAATTAAGACTTCCACCCGTTTTCATCTATGTACAAGGTGAACCACATGCATCGATTCATCGATTGCGTAAGTCAAAACTAAATATATACCACATAGCACATAATTGATTAAATTAATAATTATTGAGGTCTTCCCCAATATAAGATCTATCATAATTTAATGTATATCACTTAAAACATGAAAGACATACAATAAAAGCATATCCATGATAAAACATGCATGTAATTATCATGGACATAAAATTACACTTAACAATTAATGCAATTAAATCAAAGTTACGCATATACACATAAAGTTGTATGCATCTTAGGGTTTCTAATCCAATTAAAACAATAGTTTACAAAACCCTAATTAGGGCACCAAAAAAACGCCCCCCCTCAAAATTAGGGTTTAGGTTTTGCAAACCCTAGATCTAAGCATACAAATAATAACACATTCATGTTTATTTTAATTATGTGTTTCAGTAATTAATTACTTGTTATACAAGGCTCGTGATGCCACTGTTGAGTTTATGATATATAAAATACAATAAAACATAAAGACATCAAGAGTACACAGCGGAAGACTTAAGATCATAACAAATAAATTAATTAACTGAAAGTATGCGTAACGTACCTCTTGCGAATATCAAATCCCTCGAGCAAAGCAAAACAACCCTCGAGCAAAGCAAACCAAAGAAGTACTTAATGGTGTAAGAATAATGTCTTACAACCACGTTCTTGTACACACGAATTAACCAAACGAATCAAGCGATTGCTAGATCTTACACAAGCCCTCGTATATGCAAAAACAAAACCGAACTCCCTAACAAATGGGGTTTTCGGCCAAGCTATGCAAAAGAAAGAGAAGAGAGGAGATCTAGGGTTAATTCAATGCACAAGGTGTGTGAAACCCTAGACCCTACCCCTCCTTATATACTAGTAGGTAAAACTTAGAGGACAAGTTAGGGGAATTGAGGCCTTGGAGAAGCCTATGGCCGGCCACCAAGAGGAGCCCAAAGCCCATTCCATAACTTTCCCAAGTTTCCATTTCTAGTCCTTCTCTTTTCCATTTTAACGGTCGTTAGTCATTTTTCCGTTAAATACATAACGATCGTTAACCGGACTTAATGTGTAATAATTAATCGTAAACATAAACATTAATTATTAACTTTAATTCTCATTCGCTAATGTGTGCAATCCCGTGGTCACTAGTTCGAATCCGGACATTCACATGTTTGTAAATATATACATTTCCAACATTAGTTTCTGGTTATTAGCGAAAATGTGGTTGGGTTAGATACTTATTCGTGTTAAGTTTTCTGGTACTGTATTTCGTGTCGAAAAGCTGGACATGATTTCTTATTGTAAGAGTAATGTTCAACGTGTTGATGTTCCTGTTACTGTATGTGTTGATGTTCCTGTTACTGTTATTAGCGAAAATGTGTTAAGTTTCTGATTAATTTGCTTATTAGCGAAAATGTGGTTAGGTTAGATACTTATTCGTGTTAAGTTTCTGGTTATGTATTTCGTGTCGAAAAGCTGGACGTGATTGCTTATTCGTGTTAAGTTTCTTTTAGTGTATGTTGATACTTACTTCTTTTATATAGATTTACGAGTTGATTGTTTTGTGTCGTATTGCAAACTGTGATCGCTCATTGTTTTTAGGGCTCTGTTCATGTGTAGTTTTTTTTTGTTTGTGAGAATGTGGTTAGGGTAAGTTGTTATTTGAGACTTTGACTACTCGATTTAGTTTCTAGTATTGTATTTGATGACGACCACCTTCCACATGAGAATGAGTATGGTATTTGATGATGGCAAATGCTTCTCTTAGTGAGCATTTCAGCATGTTCTGTGTGTCTAGCGTAAGAGCTGGAGATAGATGGTGTGAAGTGATGTGTGTATAGCATAATTTGTGTGTCCTTGGACAGTCTCTTCCTTGAGTTTGAGTTTTGAAGCCAATCTAAGCAAGACTGGTGGATTTAGCATTTTGAGGCAGCTTCAAGTACTAAGACTGGACGAGCGGTTTAGGGGAATCAACAACCTTGTAACTGTGATAATATATTTTCTAATTATTTACTGTATACAGCCTTTGTGTATCTAGATTGATATTATGTATTTAAGTTTTTGTACAGATGCTAGAATGATACAAAAGCTATACTAACTTTTACCACACAGATGCTAGAATGATATTATATATTTTCTAAGTTGTTAAGTAAGTTTTTCAAGTGAAAATTCAAATCAGTTTAAGAAAAATCAGTTTTTTTAAAGGTTTAACACCCCATAAAGGGGTGTTTGGCATAAGCTTATTAAGACCCAAAACTGTTTTTTTTTTACCCACTTTGACTCTCAAGGTCAAAGTATTTTGAGGTATAAGTAAGTGGCAAAAGGATTTTAACTTGAATCACATAATTTACAAAAAAAAAACTTATTCATTTTTTTGTCCTGCACGAACAGCAGCATAGCTGCTGATTTAGTAGTCTTTTTTGTAGCGAAAAATTTGTCCTTTGCCCATATCAGTTACTGTTACAGCAACTTAAGTGTCCCACTCCCCTTCCTTTTTAGATTTTTAACTTGCTTAATATTTAGCTTAGGTCCTGTAATTTTGCATGCTTAATCTTTGGTTGGTAGAGTAGTTATTTCATATTTTTGTGAAATTTTGATTTAGCTTGTAGGTAGCTTAATATTGCCCTCAACTACCCCCCTTTTTTCACTGTTCTGCTGTAGTCATAGCAGATTGCATTTTTCTAGTTTAGCTTATTTAGATTCCATTCAGCTTATTTAGGACTTTGACTGTTATTTAGTTTTGAAATGAAATTTGGATGACCTTTTGGCCCTCTTACGTGACCTAGAAACCTTTTTAAGTATATGCAAATGAGTGTTTAGCATTATTTTAACATCTGATTATGGAAATCTTCTACATATTATGACAGATTACAACAGATGTGTATGTAGATTTGAGTAATAAGCCCAATAGTAGATGTGTAGCAGTAGATGTGTTGATTTTTTCGGCATTATGTGAATGATAAATCACTAATGATTTTTTTAATATTTTATTGATTTTAGGTGTTCGTAAAACTAAAGCTACCGGTTCTCCTAGGTCCAAGTGGATTACGAAGGATATGAAATCCGGCGTTGAAGTTTTGAACCCAATGCCGGTGTCTCATTTTGATCCTAATACAGGCGATGTTGTGAAGTCTGGTATTGGAATGAAGCCTGGTTCCGTGAAGTATGGTGATAAGGTATCTGGTGTTGTGTAGTCTGGTGACTTATATAAACATATAACAAACAAAATAATCACATGTGATCCTAATAAAATCACATGTGATCCTAATAAAATCACATGTGATTCCACAAGAATCACATGTGATTCCACAAGAATCACATGTGATCCTCAGTGAATCACATGTGATTCTAAATGAATCACATGTGATTTATAAAACTAATGATTTATAAAAAAAATATTACACATCTAATGATAAGGTGTCTGGTCTTGTGCAGTCGGCTGTGGAGAAGGATAAAGCACCGGTTGTCGAGAAGGATAAGGTATTGTCTGTTAATGAGAAGTCTAAGCCGCCGGTTATTGATAAGTCTAAGGCGCCGGCTGTTGTGAAGTCGGCTGTGGAGAAGGATAAAATGCCGGTTGTTGAGAAGGATAAGGTACCTTCTGCTATTAAGAAGTCTAAGTCGTCGGCTTTTGAGAAGGCTAAGGCGCCGGCTGTTGAGAAGGATAAACCGGCTGATGTTAATGCTAAGTCGGCGCCAACTATTGAGAAACCTAAGGCGCCGGCTGTTGAGAAGCCTAAGGCGCCGATTATTGAGAAGCCTAAGTTGACGACTGTTGAGAATGATAAAGTGGTTAGTAGTAAGGCTAAGGCGCCAGCTATTGTTAAGGATACTTCGGTTGTTAAGGATAAAGTGGTTGGTGATAAGTCGGTTGTTGTAAAGTTTAAGGACAAGGCGTCTAGTAATGTTGCTAAGGGTAAGAAGGTTGCTGTTGTTAAGGATACGTTATCTGAAGTGAACGTGAAGTCTAAGGACAAGGCGTCTGAAGTGAAGGTGTTAAGTGAAGGTGTTAAACGGAAAAGGTTGATAGCAGAAGCTTATGAGAGTAGAAAGGAAATGAAGGTGAAGCATCTCAAAGATGACAGGGATATCGAGCATTCTGGTTTTAAGGGTGATAAGAAAGTGAAAGTTGATCAAAAAGGAAAGAAATCGAAAGTGAAAGTTGATCATTCTGATGATGAAGTTGATCGAAAGACAAAGAAATCGAAGAGAAAAAGGAACTATTCAGATTCAGATTCTTCGTCTTTTGATGAAGAAAAAGCAAGGCGAGTGTATAAGGCATTGAAGAAAGTTAAGAAAGAAGAATCTGATGAAGAGAATGTCCCGAGGAGAGGTAAGAAAAATGAAAAAAAGTTGACGCGTGAAGAAATAGAAGAAGAAGAGTATCTTAAGTATTTCCCAACTATGCGTGCAAGGACAGTTCCTAGATCATTTTTTTTTGCCATTCGGGAAGCAAGAGTTGATATGCGTACGTTTTTGTCTGAAATAGGTTTTAGCTCATTTCATAACATCCCCATAGAAAAAGTTCCATCAAGGTTGGGAAGGTATGTCGTGCAAAATTTTAATCCAGAAAGTTTTTTGTTGAGATTGGATACTGGCGATTCTATCAAGGTCACTCATTCAAAGATTCATGAGATCTTAGGCATTCCTATTGGCGGTGATTCGTTATTTTCATTGGATCTCAGACCTATTGAACATGAGTTTGTAAGGTTGTGGGTTGCTCAGTTTTTTCCTAAGTCATTGAAGGATATCCGAGTTGGTGATATTGCTTCCGTGTTGATTTCTGCCCAGGAAGTTGATTTTCTTTTCAAAGTTAACTTTCTTACGCTATTTACCAACACGATGGGTATGGTTGCTGGTCTGAAGGGACATATATGTTTAGATGTGGTTAGACGGCTCTGTGAAGAAACAATAATTTCTAATATTGATTGGTGTGACTACATTCATCACTGCCTTCAATACAGTGAAATGCCTGATAAAAAAACTGTCTAGTACCTTGGTCCATTTCTTTTCCTCATTGTAAGTTTCTAAATTAGTTTAAATTGTTTCATTTTTGTTCATTTTTTTCATTCTTTTGGATTTACATATTTTTTATTGTTATCAGCTATTGTATTTAGATTCAACCAAGTTCGAGAAGTTCCCTTATGTTCGAACACGTCCCGCTATCAGAGACTGGACGTCAACCTTAATGAGACAAAGACTGGATCTCGAACTAAAAGAACGTGTGGTGGGGCTATTAGAAATCAATAAGGATTGGACTGAAGCCGAGTGTCAAGAGACTGAAGGCTTTACTGCTGGTGGTTCTTTGGGAATTTCTGAGAAAGAGGTTTTTTGTTTTTATCTTTTACATTTTTTATTTTTAGACAGGAATCACATGTGATTCCACAGGAATCACATGTGATTCTTGTGGAATCACATGTGATTCGTTTTGAATCACATGTGATTCGTTTTGAAGCACATGTGATTAGGTATTGATTTTTCATATGAACCATTTAGAATCACATGTGATTAGTTTATTGATTACAATACTACTTGTGAATAAATACAGGATTTGTTTAAAAAAGTTGAAGAAAAGCTTTCTATAATATGTGCGAAAAGAAATGTACTTGAAGATTATTTGAGGAAAGCTTCTTTAGATTATTCTGCTAATGGAAAGTTTGTTGAACTACATGAGAAGTATGTTGAAATTTTTAAGAAACCAATTTCATTCAACGATGGAAGTTCAGATGGTCATGGAAATGATGGTGATGGGAATGACGACGATGATGATGAAGATGGTAACAATGGTCATGGAAATGATGGTGATGGGAATGACGACGATGATGATGAAGATGGTAACAATGGATCTGGTGACAAGGAAGTAAATGATAAAGATCCATCTGATATTAGTAAGGTGAGTTTAGAAGATTTTCAGAATGAGCCATCTCGAGCAGATGAAAATGAAGCTATTGTTGGAGAGGTGATTGACAGTAAAGATGATGAAAATGAAGATGATTCAGAAGAGGATGTGATCACAAGCACACCTGAGACTTATACGCAATGGCTAGAAAATAATATTGATCTTGTTGGAGAGGTGATTGACTGTATAGTTGATGAGTACCTATACGTAATATTCTAACATAATACAGCTTTTTCTTCTTTTGATTAAAATTTCTTTCTTTTTAATAAAGTTTTTTTATTTGATTCAGGGTGCTGAGCTTGATTTAGAGATGCATCAGAGAATGGAAGTTGTTAATGATGGTCCGAGAATGGAAGTTAATGATGGTCCGAGTACTCCTGAAAGAATTCCTACTCGTGTTCCTGTTATAAGTCCCATACCTGAAAAACGAATGGTGAAACCGTCCCCGTACCTCTTATCTCCATTCATGAACAAAAAGACAATTGTTATAGCCAAAATGACAAGGTCGGAGTTTATGCTTGGAACCAGTGTGTTTGCAATGCAGGGCGAAACGATGTAAGTTCTGTAAATCATTACATGTGTAATAATTTTTTATAAATCATTAGTTTTATGAATCACATGTGATTCACTGAGGATCACATGTGATTCACTGAGGATCACATGTGATTTAATGATAATCACATGTGATTCACTTAGGATCACATGTGATTATTTTGTCTGTTATATGTTTATATAAGTCAATCCTTTTTGTCTATTATAATTTTTTTTCCTTTTGCATACAGTGAAAAAGTTTTTGAAACACG
Organism: Chrysanthemum seticuspe; assembly: GCA_019973895.1. Classification (NCBI taxonomy): domain Eukaryota; kingdom Viridiplantae; phylum Streptophyta; class Magnoliopsida; order Asterales; family Asteraceae; genus Chrysanthemum; species Chrysanthemum seticuspe. Next base: position 207,382,851 of record BPTQ01000008.1, on the reverse strand, counting down.
GTCCGGGAATAATGTATTTTCAATTCGTTTGAATATGGAAACATTAGCACCGGGACTGTGGATTGATGCTAATGTAGTTGATTGCTGGGCTGCCATTCTTAACTATGAAGAGAGATTCAAAAAGGTTGATTCTCCATCGAGGCATTTTTTCCCGACTGGTTGTATTGTAAGTGTCCTAAATTTTTTAAATTTACTATGCAAGTATATACTTTGATGATATATTTACTTGTGTTATTTTGATACAGACAAGCGCTATGTTTGATGGAACCTTAACTACTTTTGCGCAAAAATGGGAAAGTTTTTCAGCTCAAGTTACAGCTCAGTTTGAAGATAATGCGGGTGGCTTAGCTCTTGAAGGAATCGACTTGGTAGAATTCATTTTTTTGTTTCGAATTATTTACTTATTCATTTTTTATAATGTCATTTTGTTTTGTTAAAACAGGTCTTTTTTCCAATTTTAGAATCTCGGCATTTTTATGTAGTCGTCTTCAGCATTACAAAAACAACATCAATGACAATCCTGGATAACTCTTACGGTGGGGCAACTTATGAAGAAAAGTATGAAAAAACATGTGAACATCTTGTAAGTATTACTGTATGTTTTCATGCTTTGATTCAAAAATAATTAGGTGGTGGGACAACGCGACTGATATGTTCCCAGAATTACATTTGATTAATTTATCTTTTTTTTTTGTAGAAAAAGCTGTTTGCACGTCATTTGAAGTTGCATAATCACAAAAGACATGCCATGATTCGTAAATTGAAGCCAAAAATCCCAAGGTTGAAATGGAGGACCAATGCTAATTTCCGAGATTGCGGGATTTTTACTATGGTTCATATGGAATTGTTCATGGGTGAAGCTGTTAGTAAATGGGATTGTGGGCTTCCTTCTGAGTCAGACGCGCAGCGTGACATGCTAAGGCGTTTGCGATTCAAATATGCAACAAAGATATTGTTGCACGAGCTCAATGTGCATGCAGAGAAGATGATTCAATTAGCTCACGAGTTTAATAAAATTGAAGGTCATGTAAAGATGTCCATGATTGTTGAAGCAGCTAAGAATAGGGAGCAACGTGAGAGGAGCTAAGCATGCAAGGAGAATGGCAGCTAAGATGTCCATCATTGTTCTGTCAAAATGGTTGATCACTTTGCCCATGTTTGAAAAACAGCATATTTTGTGTTTTGGGATATTTCCTATTATTGTATGGTAGATCATATGGTAGATCATATGGTAGAACAGCAGCAACATTTTATGGTAGTCTAGTTTGTGTTGATCGAAGAACAGTTTATGCTACAATTTATGGTAGTCAAGTATTTTTTTGAGCAATATTTACTTTTATTATACTATTTCATTGTCATCACATGTGGTCCAACCAGAATCACATGTGATCCAACAAGAATCACATGTGATCCAACAAGAATCACATGTGATTATGTTTCACACATAATCACCTGTGATACACTCAGGTAATAAATTTTCAAGTAAACACAATCCCTGTAACACCGTTGCTTTACCAAAAATTCAAAAAAAGTATGAAAAACAAATGTGAAGTTTTTCATTTGAGAAATATTTACTTTTATTATACTATTTCATTGTCATCACATGTGATCCAACAAGAATCACATGTGATCCAACAAGAATCACATGTGATTCTACCAGAACCACATGTGATTATGTTTCACACATAATCACGTGTGATAGTTGTTCAGCTAATAAATTTTCAAGTAAACACAATCCCTGTAACACCGTTGCTTTACGAAAAATTCAAAAAAAGTATGAAAAACAAATGTGAAGTTTTTCATTTGAGCAATATTTACTTTTATTATACTATTTCATTGTCATCAAATGTGATCCAACCAGAATCACATGTGATCCAACAAGAATCACATGTGATCCAACAAGAATCACATGTGATTCTACCAGAACCACATGTGATTATGTTTCACACATAATCACGTGTGATAGTTGTTCAGGTAATAAATTTTCAAGTAAACACAATCCCTGTAACACCGTTGCTTTACGAAAAATTCAAAAAAAGTATGAAAAACAAATGTGAAGTTTTTCATTTGAGCAATATTTACTTTTATTATACTATTTCATTGTCATCACATGTGATCCAACCAGAATCACATGTGATCCAACCAGAATCACATGTGATCCATCAAGAATCACATGTGATTATGTTTCACACATAATCACTTGTGATAGTTGTTCAGGTAATAAATATTCAAGTAAACAAAATCCCTGTAACACACTTGCACCAAAATCCTTCTAACACACTTGCAGAAGTTCATGTAATAAATTTTCATGTAAACAAAATCCCTGTAACACCGTTGCTTTACCAAAATTTCAAAAAAAGTATGAAAAATCAAAACTAAAACAAAAAAAAAAGAAATTTAAGAATCGTTTGTCGCTTGTGTGGCAGCAGCAATTTTCTCTAGTTTTTCAATATACTTCGGATTCAATGGACATGTTGTCTTGGTGTTCTTGTTAGTCTTCTCTCCACAACATCCACATTTCTTTTTCGGCTTAGATCTTTCTTCAAGTGCCATTTCTCTTCCACTTTTTCTACGTGCTTCTTTAGACCAACCTTTGTTTGAAGCTTTGGTTGGATTTTTAACCGCAGTTTTTTTAGGTTTCTCAACTGCATATACATCCTCAATCACATCTCCTGTTTTGCGTGAAGGAGGTTTGGGCACTTCATTCTCAATTTCTTTCTTAATTGATTTCAATTGTTCCACAAACTTTCCTAACTTGCCTTCATCTTTACTCAACAAAAGTAAACACTCGTCTACAACGAAAGTAGCCTCATTTGTTAATTTTTCAATTGGTTCATTTTTCTCTCCATACCTGTTTGTTTTTCTTCTTAATGCAGGTGGTATTATATTCCCTCCTCCAACGCCTCAAAATGTACTTTTCCGGGATCATTTGAACATCACGGTTCTTTAAAGCACAGAATGCATGTCGACATAAAAACCCAAATCGAAGAAAATGCCTACAAGTACATTCCACTGACCCATCTTTAAGAGAACGCAGAACCTTATGGTAAAAAAGGGGAAAGAAAGTTAGAAGTTTTTATATCTGGAATCACATGTGAATCCACAAGAATTACATATGATTTCAACAAGAATCACATGTGATTGTTTTCCAAATCACATGTGATTCTTGTAGAATTGTAGAATCACATGTGATTCTTGCTGAATCACATGTGATTCTTACTGAATCACATGTGATTCTTGCTGAATCACATGTGAATCTACAAGAATCACATGTGAATCTACAAGAATCACATGTGATTCTTGTTGAATATTTGAAAATTAGAAGTTTTTAAATATTCTGCAAGTAAATTTACCTTGTATTCTGCCACTTTTTCGCATTCCTGCACCTCTTCTCCTTTTTCTTTATAAAGTGTCCTATAAGAAGCTGCATTCCTGTCTCTAACCCTAACAATCTCACAATCCTCTTCCGTTCTAAACTCTTCTATTGTGCAAGACCAACAAGCTTCTGTTATTTCCTTTTGAACAAGCAAAAATATTGTTCTTGTATATACTTTAGATGCATGCCGTTCCATATTTAACTTTGTGTAAAGTTTTGGAGCTGAGTCAAATGTGTTAAAGTCCAATTGTTCTTGCCTATACCTTTGCCTCTCCATTGCTGATTCAAAGCACATCATGAAATTAACCAATGTCGACCCGTGATTTGTGAAATTTTTGAAGAATGCGTTTTCACTCTCAGACCTTGAAGTAGTTCTCATCAATCCAAACAATAGTGAGTCAATAAAATATGCTGG
>BPTQ01000008.1:207297300-207378960 GCA_019973895.1 Chrysanthemum seticuspe | reverse complement strand
TATATATATATATATATATATATATATATATATATATATATATATATATATATATATATATATATATATATATATATATATATATATATATATATATATATAGAGAGAGAGAGAGAGAGAGAGAAGCGTTCAAATGAGAAGGGCTTTTTTTGTGAGAACGCGAGAAGTGATCTTGACTCTCCATTTAATCCCCTTTTTTTTAGATATGATGGCCACGATCAATCATAATTTTTACAATAAAGATAAAAGATCTAATGGCTAGTATAAAACATAAAAACACACACACATCTCACTTTTAAATATGTGAAAACACAGATACTCTCTCAACATTCATCAACACCAACTTTCACCATAGTCATCGCCGATCACCACGGTCCACCTCAATCATCGCCGATCACCACCGTCTACCTCAATCTTCGCCAATCACCACCGTTCACCGCCATAATCATCGCCAATATCCTCCGTCCACCTCAATCATTGCCGATCACCACCGTTCACCGCCGTAATCATCACCGATAACCACCGTCCACCTCAATCATCGCCGATCACCACCATCCACCGCCGATAATCATCATCACTTATCACGGTCATCATCATTAAAAAATAAATACTATCAAGGTATTGAGTAAGTCTGAAGTAAGCTTTTGATTCATATATTTCTTTTGATTAAGTGATTATAGATAAATTATTTCTTATGTTTTATGTGCTTGATTGTAGTTATTAGTCATGTTCCTGAATAATTTAGATGATTACGCAAACTTGATGAAAAAATGAAAGATGAACATGTCTTTTGCTGATGGTTTGTCAATGTACACTACGTGTTCGATGAAATGCTAGTTGTTTTCACATGTGAAGAAAATGAAAGATGAACATGCCTTTTTGCTGATGATTGATGTTTTTTCATCCGCACTGATTATTAGCTAAGTTCATGTACTAAAACTTCCCATGCGTTCCAAGGTCGTTGAAACTGGTCTAACTTTTTTATTAAATTATTTTGCATATCATCAACGTCTAGATGGTGTTAACACTAACACGAAAGTGGTCATTAGTTATGTGATCAGGCAGATATGAAATAATATGTGCCATTTCTGAAGTTCAATAGAATAGTAGACTTGCTTATAACTCGATTTGTGTTGATGGATTGAAATAAGGTATTAAGATTTGAGAGACTTTAACTAAGGTATCAAATACCTTCACATGCGAAGAAATAAGGTATCGAATAACCTCACATGTGAAGAAATAAGGTATCGAATACCCTCACATGTGAAGAAATAAGGTATTGAATACCCTCACATGTGAAGAAATTTTCTTATAAGTTGATTTGTGTCGATGTCTTGAAATAAGGTATTGAGTTTTGAGTGGCTTTAAATAAGGTATCAAGTACCCTCACATGTGAAGAAATTTGCTTATAACTCGATTTGTGTCGATGTCTTGAAATAAGGTATTAAGATTTGAAAGGCTTTAAATAAGGTATTAAATACCCTCGCACGTGAGGAAATTTACTTATAACTCGATTTCTTTAAAAATGAGAAAATGCATATAATCACTTATAGTTATTAGCTTATTATTCTGAATAAGAAATTACCAGAATCATTATTATTTCATCTGCCACTTCTTAACTTTATTGTTATGCAATATCACAGGAAAGGCACAGTTTGACATTCTTTGTGATGGGAAAAGATGTTGTGGGAAAATCATCCACTATAAACTCCATTATTGGGGAACGAGCGGTTGCAGTCAATACTTTCCAGGTATTTGTTGTAGTCTAATAGCTCAAACTATGATATTTAAATGCGTTTTATGTTATATGTTTTGACTTTTTTTATATAAATTTTGTAGTCAGATGTGCCACGACCTGTGATGGTTTCTCGTGAACGGTCAGGGTTCACTTTGAACATCATTGATACACCAGGCATTGTTGAAGGAGGATATATTAATGATCAGGCCTTGGAACTCATCAAAAGGTCTATATTGGCTTTTCATTCTTATCTACATAAAGAGCATCTCGTGTCACTACTTACTAGTAGTGTGTGTGCCAATGTGTGGTTACAAGTACATAGAGATGGCAAAATGGGCTGGTTGGGGAACATTAATCATGCCTGGTTGGGTTGACATGAAACACATTTTGTCCAGTTTTTGTTGTTGCTGCTTTCTAAACAATCAGACGTAGTATAACATACATCCTCCTACGTCAGTTTTATCTAATTCTTTCATGCAATAAATTAGTTTATGACTATTTTGATCTTCTGAAGGTGGTTATGATTTATTGGGAAGAACAAAAGATCAAATAAGATCAGGAGACCGAGTCAATGTTGTGATTGCTGCATGTAACATTTCGAAGTTGTATGGTCTTGTCATTGTTGGAGGTATGCATGAACAATCGTTACAAAAATAGCGAGTTATCTGATCTCTTGTTTTCTGTATTAATCTTGCTTCTTAATTTGAAGGCGTAACATCAAACACAAATGTTGCATATCTTGCTGAGACTTTTTCTCAATTGAAATACCCTACAAAGGTAGATAAAATTGTCATAAAAACCAATATGTACTTTGATAGTGGTATATTTCTTTTAAAATTTTATACAGATTTTCAGATGGTAGGAGTACCTGTTACATTGAATGGAGATCTAAAGAACCAATTCGTGGAAGCTAACGTTTTGTTTCCATACAGTTTGCAAGGTGTGTACCTTACGGTCTTAACAACCTCATATGACCGATGACTTCAAAAAGAGGAAGAGTGTACTATTTTCTCAACACGTTTAAGTAAACATTAAGAAAATACAGAGTGATAATGATCCAACACTACATTACCAAATTAGAAACTAGACCTTGCTTGATTTTTTATTTAAGTTTTACATCGGTGCAGAGGTTGCTGATGAGCTGTGAGCCAAATTGTGTTTACTTATCTTTCTCTTCAACAATATCTAAACTTTATGGTTATTTTCAGTACTATTATTTTGTTAGGCTCATGGGTCAAGAAGGCCTCTCATGTTGCCTTGATATGCGCTTTGCAGTCCCATCCTAACATGGTGCACATTCTTCGGTATCATAAATCAAAATCTATAACATATTTAAATATTTCTTAACCTTATATGACTTGTTTGTAGGTAATTTTTGGTGAAGGTGTTGCTTCCAAATTAAACTATCTTCGAAATAAAAAAGCAGATATGTGATACCGTGCAAGCCACTGCAGAAAAAGGTATATATTAGTCGTCATTTCTTTAATTGTGTTTTTACCAACAGGACTATCATATAACTAATTTTATTTCGTAAAAGAATGAAATGTTAAAGGTGAATTTCACGAGGTTAAAATGCTTATTCATAGCTCTGTATATCTTGTGTTTGCTTGTTATCTGAGTTTGTTTCATTTGAGCTCTAATATTACTTATAGTTAACTGCTGATAAATATGATATCTTTGCCAACTCAATAAATGCACTTCTCTGTGGTTGGAGCTAACAAGCAATATAATATATTTCTTGACTTGAGGTGTTTATCTTAATAGTTATTTTTTCCTAGTATACTTATGTATGGCTAATGTTATGTCAGATTTCTCAGCAAGAATTCACAGAGATGGCATGGCAAGATGTGTTCGCCTGAAGTGGCAAAGGAGAACAAGCATCAAATTTGGGAGAGTGAGCATTTGTTGAAAGCCATACTAGAAAAAAAGAATGGACTAGCTCGGCGAATATTCTCCATGGATCGTGTGGATAATACTCAACTTTTAGAAGCTACTGATAAGTTCATTCAACGTCAACCAAAGGTGATGTTTTTTTAGATATTATGGAAAAATTATTGTTTGCTAAGAATTTATTTCGGAATATTACCTTTTCTCACCCTCGTACTACTCCTGATTAACTTATTTCCATATTTATCTTATAATATAAGATTCAGCTATTCTTTTTAAATTTTAATGTCTACTCTGGAATACTTTCCTACAGATAATGATTTATCGGTGCCGAGTTGCTTCAGTTGAAGAATCCCAACAAGAAAGAGCCTGTGGCTCTTTATGAAAGATGCATTCTCCAGAAATCTTGAAATGGTTAGTTGATCTGTCAACCCCCATAGTTAGACTTTATGGTAACAAAAACAGGGTCTGGCCGGCTGAGTAATGGGTCAAACAGGTTCAGGTCATAAGGAAATTTTTGTTACGGGTTGAAACGGAACAGGTCGGGTTGAGTTGACCCAAAACGCTTCTTGTCCAAATACTTCGATTCTTTTGCTAGTATAAATTAGTATTTCAAATATTTAAATAATAATCTAAGGCTCTAAGCTTTTTATTTAAACTGATTTCATAGGTCTTTTGCACAAGTAATATTGTTGTTTTTTTTAATGGCAGATATATTAAAAGAAACTAGCAATACACTAGAGAATTTGGACCTGTTCTACCCACTTTTTAGGCAAAGGTTTTTAATGTTACTTGTAAGAGATGATATATAACTCGATCGACCCATCTATAAACAGAGTAGCAATTACCTATAGTATATGTCCAAGATTACGCAAAAAAAATCCCAGCGTTAAAGTCAAGTATGAGCTTAAAAAGCACAATTTTTGGTGCAGGGTTGCTTCAGTGGAAGAATTCCAACAAGAATAACCTTGGTGTGGAAGATAGCATTCCACACGGGATTGTAATCAATTGTACTTTAGAATTTAGTGCAAGCTCATATTATCCTGCACATATGCTTTTCAGAAACTAGATAATAGAAACAGAGTTGTGATTGGTGGGAGCTTGGAGAATTCTACTGACTTTGCACTCTAGTATAAAAATATGCAAGTAACACCAAAGATTCAATCCTTACTCATAAATTTTCACGCGCGAAGATATTTTTATATCTCCTATATTTGCACCTCTAGCACAAAAAATACACAAGTAAGATTAAAGCTTCAATCCTTGCTCAATATTTTCACACGCGAATATATTTTTACAAAACTTTAATAATCGTCTATTAAACATAAATATCTCCTATTTTTGCACCTCTAGTACAAAAAAATACACTAGTAAATCAAAGCTTCAATTTTTGTTCATAATTTTCACATGCGAAGATGTTCTTACAAAACTTAAATAATCGTCAATTAAACATCAATATCTCCAATTTTTGCACTTTTAGTATTAAATATACGCTAGTAAGACCAAAGCTTCAATCCGTGCTCATAATTTTCACACGCGAAGATATTCTTAGAAAACTTAAATAATCATCTATTAAATATCAATATCTCCAATTTTTACACTTCGAGTATAAAAAAATACGCTAGTTAGATCAAAGCTTCAATCTTTGCTTATAGTTTTCACCGCGGATATATTTTACAAAACTTTAATACTAGTCTATTAAATATCAATATCTCTTATATTTGCACCTCTAGCATAAAATATACGCTAGTAATATCAAAGATTCAATCCTTGCTCATAATTTTCACGCGCGAAGATATTTTTACAAAACTTATAAGTCCTAGTATAAAAAATACTCTAGTAAGATTAAAGCTTCAATCGTTGCTTATGAGTTTCAAGCGCAAAGATAGTTTTACAAAAACATAAATAATGATATATTAAACATCAATATCTCCAATTTTAGCATTTCTAGTAATAAAATACGCTAGCAATACCAAAACTTCAATCCCTGCACATAATTTTCACATATGAAGATATTCTTACAAAACGTAAATAATCGTCTATTAAACATCAATATCTCCTATTTTTTGCGCTTTTAGTATAAAAATACATCAAAGCTTTAATCCTTGCTCATTTCACACGCGCATATATTCTTACAAATCTTAAATAATCATCTTTTATACATAAATACCTCATATTTTTACGCTTCTAGTATAAAGAGTACGCTAGTAAGATCAAAGCTTCAATGTTTGCTCATAATTTCCAGCGAGAAGATATTTTTTAAAAATTTAAATAATCGTCTATTAAACATCAATATCTCCTATTTTTACTCTTTTAGTATATTCTTAGAAAACTCAAATAATCGTCTTTTAAACATCAGTTACCTCTTATTTTTGCACTTCTAGTATAAAAATAAGCTAGTAAGACTAAATCATCAATCATTGCTCATTACTTTCATATGTGAAGATATTCTTACAAAACTTAAATAATCGTTAATTAAACATCAATATCTTATATTTTGGCATTTATAATATAAAAAATACGCTAGTAAGGTCAAGGCTTCAATCCTTGCTCATAATTTTAACGCGGGAAAATATTTTTAGAAAACTTAAATAATCGTCTTTTAAACATCAATACTCCTATTTTTGCACTTCTAGTATAAAAAATACGCTAGTAACATCGAAGCTTTAATACATGCTCATAATTTTCACGCGCGCAGATATTCTTATAAAACTTAAATAATCGTCTATTAAACACCAATATCTCCTATTTTTACACTTCTAGTATAAAAAGTACATCAGCAAGGTAAAAGCTTCAATACTTGCTCATAATCTTCACGCGCGATGTTATTCTTACAAAACTTAAATAATCGTCCATCATCATTTTTCATTTCTAGTTTGAAAAAATAAGCTAGTAAGATCATAGCTTCGATCCATGGTCATAATTTTCACGCGCGAAGATATTCTTACAAAACTTAAATAATCGTCTATTAAATATCAATATCTCTTATATTTACACATCTAGTATTAAAAGTACGCTAGTAAGATCAAAGCTCCAATCCTTGCTCATATTTTCCATGCGCGAATATTTTTTTACAAAACTTTAATAATCGTCTTTTAAACATCAATATTTCCTATTTTTGCACTTCTAGTATAAAAAATACGCTAGTAAGATCAAAACTTCAATCCTTGCTCATAATTTTCACGCTCGAAGAAATTCTTACAAAATTTAAATAATCGTCTTTTAAACATCAATATCTCCTATTTTTGCACTTCTAGTAAAAAAAATAAGCTATTAAGACTAAATCTTCAATTCGTGCTCATTATGTTCACATGTGAAGAACTTCTTACAAAACTTAAATCATCGTCTATTAAAAATCAATATCTCCTATCTTTACACTTTTAGTATTAAAAAATACGCTAGTAAGACTAAAGCTTTAATCATTGGTCATAATTTCCATGCACGAAGTATTTTTAGAAAACTTAACTAATCGTCTTTTATACATCAATATTTCCTATTTTGGCACTTCTAGTATAAAAAATACGTTAGTAAGATACAAACTTCGATCCTTGCTCATAATTTTCACGCGCGAAGAGATTCTTACAAAACTTAAATAATTGTCTTTGAAACATCACTACCTCTTATTTTTGCACTTCTAGTATAAAAAAATAATCTAGCAAGACTAAATCTTCAATCCTTGCTCAAAATTTTCACATATGAGGCTATTCTTAGAGACTTAAATAATTGTCTACTAAACATCAATATGTCCTATTTTTACACTTATAGTGTAAAAAATACGCTAGTAAGACTAAAGCTTCAATTATTGCTCATAATTTTCACTAGTAAAATAAACGTACATTTATAAATGAGGATATACGTTTTGGTTCGTGTGTAAATAAAATATCTCCACTAGTATATACACGTATATTTATACATGAGCATATAATTTTTTTCTTCGCGTGTGAATATAAATTTTCACTATTAAATACACATATATTTATACACAAGCATTTACTTTTTTCTTCGCGTGTGAATAAACTTTCTGCACTAGTAAATACACGTACATTTGGCTATTTATACACGTGCATATATTTTTTTCTTTACATGTGAATAAGTTTTATTCACTAGTAAATACACGTACATTATATTTATACACGTGCACATACTTTTTTCTTCGCCTATGAATAAACTTTCTTGGGTTACTTGAGTTTCCGACTCGACATTGCTAGCCGACTAATCTCAGGGCGACTACCCTTTTAGATAGCCCGGAGTTGGCGCAGGTGAACCTCTGTGGCCACAAAGGGATTAATTTTCTCCCTGTAAACCTTTTTCACTAATAAATACACATACTTTTTTGAGTTCGCGTATGAATAAAATATCCACATGGTTTCACTAATCAAAATAAGAATCATAAAATCATTTAATTAAGTTGTATATAACCAGGAAATTCTAATGTACCCTTAAAAATCAACTTTCATACATTGTCGGACATGTTCGATACAAAAATGAATCTAGAAAATGAGGTCCGAAATTATCTGATAATGTTGAGCAGTGAAACATATATTCTGCTAAGCGAAGACATGAAATGGAGCTACTTCATTTCCCTTCATGTTGCATAATCTTGGTTGTGATTCACAAGTTCTTTTATGAAAGACAGAACAACGGAAATTAGTTCATCTTGATGCTTTGAGAGCCCATGGTTGGCTCTTTTAACAACAGGTAACTTGTGGTTCGGTAGGATCTTTGCAAACTATAATGCCTCTTTGGATCAAAATTGTATATCAGACCCGTGTACTCTCAACACACTGTGTAACGGGCATAAGTTTTTGATCATATAAAATAGAAATATCCTACCATCATCGCATGCATACAAAGGATACATGATATATTGAAATAACAAAAATGAGTCGGATGAAGAAGTACAGCTCACATTTCACTTTTTAGGGTCAGACACATATTTCTTAAGTTGTGATTTGATAAGCATCAGTTTTAAATGTAGAATATTTACAGCATCACTTTTTAACTTTCAATCTGAATTAATAGATTAGGCTCTTGGTTATTCAAGACGGAAGTAAAATACATTAGTAAGATCAAAGCTTCAATATTTGCTTATAATTTTCACATGTGAAGATGGGTATTTTATCGGGGAAACCCTTTACCCAATACATGAGTATATATTTTTTTCTGTGCGTGTGAATACACTTTCTTCACTAGTAAATACATGTACATCTATATATATGAGCATATACTTTTTTCTTCATGTGTGAATATACATTATTCATTAGTAAATACACGTACATCTTTATATGAGCATATACTTTTTTATTCTCGTGTGAATAAACACTAGTAAATACACGTACATTTATACCATGAGCATATACATTTTTCTTCACGTGTGAATAAACACTAGTAAATATACGTACATTTATAAATGAGCATATAATTTTTTCTTCGCGTATGAATAAACAGTAGTAAATACATGTACATATATACATGAGCATATACTTTTTTCTTCGCTCGTGAATAAACTTCTTCACTTGTAAATACATGTACATCTATACATGAGTATATACTTTTTTCTTCACTCGTGAATATACTTTCTTCACTAGTAAAAACACGTACATATATAAATGAGCATATACTTTTTTCTTCGCGTATAAATATACTTTATTCACTAGTATATAGACGTACATATATACATGAGCATATATTTTTTTCTTCGTGTGTGAATATATTTTCTTCACTAGTAAATACACGTACATCTATACATGAGCATATACTTTTTTCTTAGCGTGTGAATATACTTTTTTTACTAGTAAATACACGTATAACTATACATGAGCATAATTTTTTTCTTCGCATGTGAATGAACTTTCTTCACTAGTAAATACAAGTACATCTATACATGAGCATATACTCTTTTCTTCCCATGTGAATAAACTTTCTTCACTAGTAAATTACACTTCTAGTATAAAAAGTACGCTAGTAAGATCAAAGTTTCAATCATTTCTCATAATTATCACGCGCAAAGATATTTATTACAAAACTTAAATAATCGTCTATTAAACATTAATATCTCCTATTTTTGCACTTCTAGTATAAAAAATATGCTAGTAAGATCAAAACTTCAATCGTTACTCATATTTTTTCACATGTGAAGATATTCTTGTAAAACTTAAATAATCGTCTATTAAACATCAATTTTTCCTATTTTTCCACTTCTAGTATAAAAAATATACTAGTACGATCAAAGCTTCAGTCTTTGCTCATAATTTTCGCACACGAAGATATTCTTACAAAACTTAAATAATCTTCTATTAAACAACAATATCTCCTACTTTTGCACTTCTAGTAGAACAAATATGCTAGTAAGATCAAAGCTTCAATCCTTATTGTCACATGTGAAGATATTTTTACAAAACTTAAATAATCGTCTATTAAACATCAATATATCATATTTTTGCACTTCTAGTATAAAAATATATGCTAGTAAGGTCAAAGCTTCAATCATTGCTCATAACTTTCACGTGTGAAGATATTTTTACAAAATTTAAATAATCGTCTATTAAACATGAATATATTATATTTTTGCACTTCTAGCATAAAAATATGCTAGTAAGATCAAAGTTTTAATTTTTGCTCATAATTTTCACATGTGAATATATTTAATACAAAACTTAAATTATCATCTATTAAACATCAATATATCATATTTTTGCACTTCTAGTATAAAAAAATATGCTAGTAAGATCAATGTTTGAATACTTGCTCATAATTTTCACATGTGAAGATATTTTTACAAAGCTTAAATATCATCTATTAAACATTAATATCTCCTATTTTAACACTTCTAGTAAATTAATATCAAAGCTTCAATCGTTGCTTATAATTCTCACGCGCGAAGATATTTATTATAAAACTTAAATAATCGTCTATCAAACATCAATATCTATTATTTTTGCACTTTTAGTATAAAAAATACGCTAGTAATACCAAAGATTCAATCCTTGCTCATTATCTTCGCGCAAAAATATTCTTACAAAACTTAAATAATCGTCTATTAAACACCAATATCTCCTATTTTTACACTTATAGTATAGAAAATATGCTAGTAAGATCAAGGCTTCAACCATGTCATAATTTTCACATGTGAAGATATTCTTACAACACTTAAGTAATCATCTATTAAAATCAATATTTCCGCTCTTCTAGTATAACAAATATGCTAGTAAGATCAAAGCTTTAATCAACACCTCCTTAACTATGAATACACAATATTATTACCAAAATAATCTTAACCTGTATCAATAGTATTAACAAATTTGCTTGCATTAGAAAAGAGAAGATATCCGACTTCTATCCATGTAACCTATTGCCCATATAGCTACAAGATTTACTTGACCCATTTGCGATAAGACACGGCACAAACGGACCCATTCATAATGTGCATGTCAAAACTGACGACGTAGCAAATATTTACTTGTCATGAAGGCAATATCAATAAAGCTTTCTTTCTTTCTCCAACACGAGGATATTTTACAACAGCAACCTTGAGTGTACCTTGAGTACACCTTGAGTGCATTGACAGCGAGATGTCTTTAGCAAAAATGAGCGTAAGGGACACTTAGTTGACTACTTTTTTTTAGCAAAGGAAATATCTCTCACACTCGATATCTTTTGATTAGGAGTTCATCATTTTCAAATTCCACATATAAATTGTTCTCGTTTGTCACGAAATGCGATGACATGTATTCTTTTTCGATCGTGAAAGTGTCTTTGCTTGTAAGTCACCTTGGTTTTTGTAGGTTGCTAGAACATCATTTGTCATCTTGAGTGTTCTTTGAGCAAATAAACCTTCAAAACCAACTATTTATATACAATAAACAATTTTCTTGATCTTAGTACATCGTATTAGGAAAGAACTAGATTCCGTGCTACATTCTCACACTAAAAACATATATGATAACAAATATGAAAAATAAACAAAAACTAAGAGAATATGTACCAAGAAATCCAAGCAAAGTACTTTCAGGATTATGAATTTTGAGAGCTGCGTGTACGCCCCATACAACATTATGTCCTCCAGGAGATTGTCTGCATAGAAAACTATTCCAGCCCTCCAAAACACGTCAATCAGCTTATGCTCATTGTTAGACAAGGTATACCATGGAAAGTTTTCTCAGGTCCTATAATACACCAACAAGTATCGTTCAGTCATAAAATAAGCCTATGTTATAGGTGGCGAGCGTGTGCTTGTGAGCAATTCATGTTACAGGTTAAAATTGGGTTTGGGTTGAAATGGGTCAAGTCAAGAGGTACTCGTAAGTTAGAACAGATCAGGTGGACCTGCAAACGCATTGTTTTGTTCATTTTATATTTATGAAGATCTGCACAAAAACAATGTATAACAGTAATAATAGAAATACCTTGACTAATTCTATTGACAAATTAATACTAACTTTGTATACTCAATTCAATACTGCAAAACACTCGAAATGAGAAAGTAAATTAGTATATAAGTCAAGGCTTATGCACCTACTATTTTGGATTGCTAAACTTGGTTTTAATTACAATAAGAAACTAGTTTGCAATACCAATTCCATTGAAATCAAGTTTTTATTTATAATTTTACTGGTCTTAGTATTCAAGAAGTCTAAACAGGTACCTAGCAAAACTTAACCAAGTACTCGAGTCTCCTCACATGGTCACAATTTGGCTTTGGTACAGAGCAAGATCTAATTATCATACCCAACTCAAAATTTTCCATATAAAAGCCAAAAAAGTGATTTTCTAGATATGAGTGGGAACATCTGCTGACATCCTAAACATAAGGTGGGAAAGCATTATATTACCGAATTCATAGCTCTTATAGAAAGCAAAAGAAAATGGTTCACAACGAAAAGGGTGGTGCCCACGGATGTGCAATTTCCTATTTATAAATGTGTATGACTAGATATAGTAACACATACCATTTTTATGTTGTTGTTCAAGGCCTTGACGATTTAGCATGTGTTGACATGTGAATAGCATTTTACTTTCAGTTAGCTTTGCTAGTGTGACGACACCTTTTCACCCCCTTGAGTAGACGAGATACATAACATGGTCACAAATGTTGTCAAGAAACATCATCCAATAACTTGAATAATGATGTGTGAAACTTTTTAGATTAGAAATATTGATCTCAAAAGCGGTTGCTGAAGAGGATATGGCTCAAAGTGGGTAATACCTTTTTTACTATGTCCAGGCAAAGATAGCGCTTGATATCTCATCTGCTTCCTTTAGGGAGATTTTAACCATTTCCATAGCATCTTGACCTCCCATAGCGGACCATATTTGGTTCTCAAAATGACAAACCCTTTTAATCAAATCAGAAGGTAATTTTCAGCGATTCATCCACTATTCCATGTCCCTAGATCTAACCTGCATTTTTGTAGTCCTTCCCGTGAGTGCAATCAAGAATACCTGGTTCCATCCATTAACAAGACTCAATCATTATGAGCTAACTTACATAAACAAATACAATGTCAATCTCACATATGTGCTTCTCAACCTCAGGTTCTTGCCACGACACTGCTTCACAACCTCATCTAAGGCTGGTTCGTAGATGGGGAGCTGGTCTCGGTTCGAGGCTGTGATACGAGGTACAGAGATATCAACAACCGCAACTTCGATATCAGGGCACTTAAGTGCTATGACAGCCATAATTTGGCCACCAACATACCCAGCTCCAGTACAACAGATCTTCACCATAATATCGTTTTCCTGCAGACCAAGATTCCAAATAAGAACCCATTCACGTAACAGATAAATAATTATCTGCTTACAAAAAGGTCCAAGGATGTATCAATAAAGATCAACGATCACATTTTGCTAAGTAGATAAGATGTAACTTTCAAGTTCAGTTAAACATGCCATATGTTCGCATCCACTCGCCATTGAATAAATTATAGAAACCTAAAACAGGGAAGACCTAAGCAGCCTTCCTAACCTTTTTTTTAAACTTTAACTATAAATTTCAAGATAAGGTAAGACAAAAAGTGTTTGTGGGTCAACCCAACCCAATCCAGTTTTGACCCATTTTGGCATTTTTTGGTATGCATTTCAGTATTTGCTTGGCAGAGGCTGCTAGTCTGTTGAACTTATCTTAAGGGATGCATAGTTACTTTCACCAATTAATAAGATGTATAAAACACTTTGTACTTTGAAAGTCAGACTATTCAGCACTTTTTTTTTTCAGTATATGAGGCATTAAAATGCATATTATGGTAGAGAAAGAAAATGGCGAAGTGGTGATTTACTAACTGGCGCAAAATTTTCGTTTAAAGTATAAGTGGACATTTACATGTGTATTTTTCAAGACATATAGTTCGATTAATTTTTGGGCAAAAAGTCTCATTATAAGGAATTGGTAATTAAAAGTACTTAACTATTCGTAAATCAGTTGTGCAACGAAATTAGTAGCTGGTGCTAAATGTACAAGTACTTAACTGTTCGTATCATTTGTATGTCAAGGAGTGATATTCGAACTAATTCTTTCATTAAAATTTTATCAACTCATGTAGAGAAAACTGATTACTTATCCACGACATTCAAGTAGTTTTCGACATAAACAAGTTAATATCACATGACGAAGTATGCTTTGGATAATAACCAAGGTTATCCAATTAGATATTAATAAGAATTCTATGTAGCCTGCATACAAATGTTGAAGGCTAATGGAATAAAACTCGATTCAAAGAAGTATAGTCACCTTATGTGTGGTAAAAACATATGATAGCCAGTGAGGTACAACATATTGAATTCCGAAACAACGATTATTTATGAAGAAAGAAACAAGCATAGTTGTTGAATGTATAAAACTCAGTATCAATAGTAATTAAAGTCAATGGTCCACATCCTTTAGAAGTGTACATAAAGGATTAAAGGGAATATGCATGTAGATGTTTGTTAAATGACTGATCTTGTTTTTTGAAAAAGTGTAATGTTGTATAGTTTCGTCGTTTTAATCGTAGAGGTTTATGATAACTTCAGTGATAAAATAGAGGTACCAAGTTAAAAGCTTATGAAAGTTGAAAAAATATTTATACCTTATAGTCTGCATTTTTTGAAAATAATTCACATAGAGCTAAAAAGCCGAATTTCCAACATCATGCCCCTAGAATTATAAATTTACCAAAAGATGTACTTTGCTTGGAATTTCAGGATTTACAGCTGTTGGTCAAATAGTAAACACAGAGTGGGTAAGGTCACATACCTTTGTGTAGTAATTGCAACCTTTGTCACCGAGAGTGACTAACAGAAGCGTCAAATTTGGGTGCCATGGAGACATTGCAGTCTCATCATCAATTTTGTCACTTCCTGTGAGAAACTCAAGCTCGTTATCACTCACTTTGATCACCTCAGCCTTATCCCGTATGCTCATGATTTTCTTACGTGCCTCCTCTGGTGATGGCCACAATGGCAGTCTCAGATTGGGGTCATACGACAAAAGTGCCCATGCTTCCTTTGCTACTTCCATTGCTTTAAGATGTGCTGATTTGTAGGCCTACATTATCAAACTGACTGATCCGTAATGGAAAACATTGGCCTGCAAATTGACAAGCATATAAATTATCATCAGTTTCATCATCTAAAAACTACTAAATGTATTTTATACATCATTACACAACAACTGTATCATATCCCTTTTACCCAAATGCAAACTTTGGTAAAGCGTATGAGCCCAAATGTAACCAATGCATGTAATTATACTTATCTTCTGACATTTCAAAAGAACCACTTTTACGTGCAATGGCATTGCACAAATGAGATCGACATTTATTAAGAACCTGTACCAAGATACGATAAATAACTTACGTTCCATAAGTGACCTAATTAATGAACTCATCAGATTAAACCAATCATTAATACATATACCAGTCTCTAAAATCATTTTAAGGTAAAAAATGTTACCTTTTGCATTCAATAACAAAAAGTTAGTGTTTTCTTTAGTAGAAAGGAAGCTGTTTGTCACAAAAATGTACTAAATTCATAATTAGCTTAAGGAAAGTATACGGTATTTTTAAAACTTATACACCTCAAGGAATCTATTTTGAGACCATCAGTTACAAATTTGTATAAAAACAAGAGGTCATTCAAGTTAAAAAATGTAAAAGCCAATACTGACCTTCAACTATAGCAACTTCTTCCAGTTGCATCCAATGCCTCAACTTGAAGTCGTTAAATTAATAGGCATCCTTATCAAAGAATTAACTGAGCTCATAAATTTTGAAACAGCCCCACGTTACAGATTACATTTTTGGACTTTGGCCTGCACAACACAGATTCCTGGCAAGACAGATGGCGTGTATAAAAGGTTCATTTTTAAACAGGCAAGCAGAAATATGCATTTATCTTATATATAACTTGATAAGGTATCACCACGATTCAACCAAAAATTATAGATGAAGTAAACAATTGAATACAAGAAATTTACAATGAACGTATGATATATTACTTTAGGCATATATTAGAATAATCCAAATTTCTAATGCAAATGCAGACTATGATGACAATAAGGCAAAGACAAACTTGTCGGTTTAGTGGTGGCACCAATGGACTCTAGATTAGCAAATGGTTCTGGGATTTTTCTCTGAATGGAAAAGACATGAACTTTAATGCCCTAGCAACAGTGTAACTGTCTCAAAATGATCATAAAAAATTTGCAGAAAAATACAGTTGGATTTTCTTACAAAAAAAAAACATGAATATTTCATTTGAGATATCAGATAGCACATACAAAGAAATTGTTCTATGCAGTACTATTTCAGTTGACATGTTCACCCG
Source organism: Chrysanthemum seticuspe (assembly GCA_019973895.1). Taxonomy (NCBI): domain Eukaryota; kingdom Viridiplantae; phylum Streptophyta; class Magnoliopsida; order Asterales; family Asteraceae; genus Chrysanthemum; species Chrysanthemum seticuspe. The sequence continues at coordinate 207,362,531 of BPTQ01000008.1, read as the reverse complement.
GAATTAATGGGCAAGGATAAAACATATATGAGAAATATATTTGGCATCGTATGGCATATTAATGATTAAATGAAATATATTTAGCATTCCACTAAATACATTCTGCAGATTCTAGAAGTCTACCACTATTGTGTTGATTCATTGCGTAAAATTAGAAAAAAAATGGTATTGATAGATCATATTATCTTCAGTAAGGTTTAGTGTCTTGACATTTAACTGCACCTTGAGCGAGAAGCAAGTATAGCTCGATTACGATATTGTAATTCTCCACACTAACTAACTTACATGGCATGCAACAGACTAAAAAAGACAAAGCTTATTCATAAAAATTCAAATACAATATGTTTCAATGGTGGTGAAAAAAAAGACTTTGAAGCTTCTTTGATCAGATAAAGCATAAACAATAGAACTCTGATCACCTTAAAGTTTACACTTTAACTGCCTGATTCAACCTGCATGTAATTTTAACCCAACCATTTTGCCACTTCTACTATTACCATTTGTAAACACTATATTTCAGGAACGAAAGCAATTAATTGATATATGCAGAAATATAAAACTTGAAAAATTCTTACATGGAATCAAGAGGAAGCCATGTGAGTGACTTAAGATTAAACATATGCAAGACATTTAACTTTCTCCTCTTCATATCTTCACCTTAATTGGAGCCCGCTTGAACTACAGTATGGCCACTACGTGCAACCTGTAGTGATGAAGATTTTGGTTAGTAAATACTACAGACGAGGAAATAACCCATTAAAACAATTTTTAATTTATTAGCTTTAATAATAAATACTACATCTATAATTTGTTCTCGATGGTCAACCAATTCAAGTAACTGCATATGCATTCGCATCAGAAGCTCATACTCCTAAAAAATTTATGCATCAAACAATTCAAGTAGTTGGACGACATCAAATCTGAAGGATTTTGACAACATCATACCTATCGACAGTAACTTGCCTATCGAACCTTCCTGGTCTCAACAAAGCCGAACCAAGAACATCAGGCCTATTAGTAGCAGCAAGAAAAATAACACCTGAATTACCCAAAAAATCATCCTGATTTAGTGAAGGTAACTATGACCATCTAACTACATATGATCAAATAATCGGTTTCAGAGTTGCTTGAACAGAACTAATTTTCGATTGTCTCATTATCACAAACTTCAAACAGCAGACCACATGTCCAAACACTTTCCTCCACCCTGATATGTGCAACATATTTGAAAGTTTATAATCTATAACATTATGCTAATATATTCCTCGAGTGAGAATTTGAACAGACCTGAATACGAGCTCCTGTAGTGGCTTGCATATTTTTTATCATCTCACTCCCTTTACCAACAACAAGACCAACCTATAACCAAATCCAATTACATGTCATGTACAGAGCTATAAGTAAGCCACTTACAACAAACTTGCAGCAACTGCAGTTACTTTTGAAATAGACTAATAGAGTTCCTTTTTGGTCGGAATTTGCATTGAAAACTGTTGGGTCCCACCTGGCTGACCACCCACTCTACGGCCAACTGCACCAGAACCTACTGATTCAGCCTGTTTCAAATAGAACGTAAGTCTGTGTGTCTCTATGCAGTTATATCAATAGCATGTTACCAAATAGCCTTAAAAAGAAAACGAATACAAAACACCAAATATGGTTAAAGGCTCTATATATATACCTTAGCAAGAACGTATATTTATATATTGCATGTACTCGTGTGTGATCAGTTAGCGTTATCGAGTGATTCAGAACAATTAGAGATCCCCACATGCGAATACACTTATAACCTTAAAACTTCATTTACTTAAAACTTCATTACTTACTTATATTTTTCACACGTGAAGATAATATGATCCAAACTTAAATCCGCTAATAACGTTAAAACTTCATTCCTATATGATAATATTCACATGCGAAGATAATATAACTAAACTTATACGCACTTATAACCCCAAAAATCAATTACTTAATAATATTTTTCACACGTGAAGATAATATAATCCAAACTTAAATCTGCTAATAACGTCAAAACTTTATTCCTATATGATAATATTCACATGCGAAGATAATATAACCAAACTTATACGCACTTATAACCGCAAAAATCAATTACTTACTAATATTTTTCACACGTGAAGATAATATAATCCAAACTTAAATCCGCTAATAACGTCAAAACTTCATTCCTATATGATAATATTCACAAGCGAAGATAACATAACTAAACTTATACGCACTTGTAACCGCAAAAATCAATTACTTACTAATATTTTTCACACGTGAAGATAATATAATCCAAACTTAAATCCGCTAATAACGTCAAAACTTTATTCCTATATGATAATATTCACATGCGAAGATAATATAACTAAACTTATACGCACTTATAACCGCAAAAATCAATTACTTACTAATATTTTTCACACGTGAAGATAATTTAATCCAAACTTAAATCCGCTAATAACGTCAAAACTTCATTCCTATATGATAATATTCACAAGCGAAGATAACATAACTAAACTTATACGCACTTGTAACAGCAAAAATCAATTACTTACTAATATTTTTCACACGTGAAGATAATATAATCCAAACTTAAATCCGCTAATAACGTCAAAACTTCATTCCTAACGGATAATATTAACATGCGAAGATAATATAACTAAACTTTATATGCACTTATAAGCTCAAAAAATCCATTACTTACTGATATTTTTCACACACAAAGATAATGTAATCCAATCTTAAATCCGCTAATTGCATAGAAACATCATTCCTAACTAATAATCTTCACATGTGAAGATAATATAACTAAAATTATATGCACTAATAACCTCAAAAATCCATAATCTCACATGTGAAGATAGTATAACTAAAATTATATGCACTAATAACCTCAAAAATCGATAATCTTCACATGTGAAGATAATATAACTAAAATTATATGCACTAATAACCTCAAAAATCCATAATCTTCACATGTGAAGATAATATAACTAAAATCATATGCACTTATAACCTCAAAAATCCATTACTTAATGATATTTTCACACGTGAAGATAATGTAATCCAAACTTAAATTGGCTAATTGCATCAAAACTTCATTCCTAACTGATAATCTTCACATGCGAAGATGCTCTAACTAAAATTAATTACACTAATAAAATTAAATCAGTTCACATGCGAAGATACTCTAAATAAACTTAAATTTGCTAATAATTTTCGCATTTCAAAACAATTATTTATAAAAATTAATTAATTAATAATAAATTATGATAATTACTTGATATATTTTGTGTATTCTAGTGATATTTCTGTGATATGCTCCTTTGGCCGTGTTTAACGCCGACTCAGTTTCTTCTGGTTCAGAGTCATCTTGATCCATATCTTCTTCATTAATATTCAGTTGATTACTCTGGTTGAACGACGGTGATATACAGCGGTTGAACGGCGATGGCATAATGTGGTTGAACGGCGGTTGATCGGCGCTTTAACGACGGTGATGATTAATATTCTGGTGAACGAATGCGGAAGAAGGTTGTAGAAGGTGAAGAGGTGAAGCGATAATTGTGGAGGAGTGATGGTGGTTCGATTTGGCGGTGAAGGGTGGTTTAAACGTGGTTGTTGTGATCGGAGAAAGTTAGCTGGAGAGAATAGTTGTGTTTTCACCTTCGGTATTAGTCAATGTGTGTTTTTTTTTTCTCTATATATTAGCTTAGATTAGATATGGTTTGGTTAATTACAAAAATGCCCTTGGTAGTGCAAATGTTGGGCTAATCTTAGCCATTAGATCTAAAAAAAGAAGGGGTTAGATGGAGGGCTAGGATCTCTTCTCGCGGTCTTCACAAAAATTATACTGTCTCACAAGAACACCCGATTATAAGAAGGTTGTAGAAGGTGAAGAGGTGAAGCGATAATTGTGGAGGAGTGATGGTGGTTCGATTTGGCGGTGAAGGGTGGTTTAAACGTGGTTGTTGTGATCGGAGAAAGTTAGCTGGAGAGAATAGTTGTGTTTTCACCTTCGGTATTAGTCAATGTGTGTTTTTTTTTTCTCTATATATTAGATTAGATTAGATATGGTTTGTTAATTACAAAAATGCCCTTGGTTAGTGCAAATGTTGGGCTAATCTTAGCCATTAGATCTAAAAAAAGAAGGGGTTAGATGGAGGGCTAGGATCTCTTCTCGCGTTCTCACAAAAATTATACTTCTCACAAGAAACACCCCCTATATATATATATATATATATATATATATATATATATATATATATATATATATACATGTATTAATATGTTTACGCACACGCACACACATGCGCGTATGTATTGTATTTCCTTACATGTATAATAAATATAAACATATGAAAATACATGTATGTATATATATATATATATACATATATATAATAGGCTTGGGGTTGTTTAAAGATTCCTTTATGTTTGTTCGGATAACTTAACAAAAGACCAAACCAGCTTAAGGTCATTCTCTCTGGGCAGAAGGACCATAGCTTATGTAACACCGACAATGCATAAGAGAGATGTTGGAAATTAAATTAGACTTCGTGGTAAAGTAGACTATATCACAGGCTGGGTTGTTTTAGTCTAAGTTGAATACTTTAGCCGAATGAAGCCATTTCATTGTTTCCGTGTAAAGTGCGAATGAAAGGAAGCTGATCAGCAATAAAGTAACTTCCAATTTCGTCTTTCACGGTGTTAGGGATTGGAAATTTCATAGTGAAGTGTCGGTCACCCCAACTATAGTCTAGCATATGTTAGCTCGTAGACATATCGTTATTTACTAGTTTATTAGTTGTTTAGTTGCTTAGTTAGTAGTTTAGAGTAACACCGTGGAGGAAGGACGGGTCTTTACCCACTGTATGCCTGATCCACAGTCCGACAGGAGGACGTATTAGTTGTAACTATAAATACCCCTTCCATCCTTGTAGTGGCTTGCATATTTTTTATCATCTCACTCCCTTTACCAACAACAAGATTAAATGTATTTTAAGCGGTTTGACTTTTTAGTCAATTGCGGTTTGTCGATGGAGTCAACTGCGTTTTGACCCAGTTGTGCGTTTTTGTCAAAATATGGTGCGGTTTGTGACTGGTTAATGAGAATGGGTTAGTACTATGCGGTTTGTCAAGGATAGAGTGAAAAGTTACGGTTTGACAACATTATTTTTTATGTTAAAAACCAAACATGCGTTTTGACTCTTGAGTTGATGCGATTTGATAAAGTAAGAAGCGTTTTGACTAAAAGAATGAGGTTTGATTCAAGACTCAATGCGGCGACTACAAAAGTGTTTTGATAACTGAAGTGATTTGAACCTGTCTAACTACTGCATGATCTTGAAACAAACCTAACGAGCACATATTTCTCAATCGCATCAGAATCATATCACAATCAAACATCAAGATAAAGATATAAACCAATTCTACAAATCACAAAAACCCACTATCAACATACAACATCAACCACACGAATCAATCTATCACAACAATCTACCAAGCTCACAAACTCCTACTGCTACACTCATCAATCATTACAACATTCATTTGTATCAGTTTACACATTTCAGTCATTAACATCAACAAATCTCATTCTTATCAAACTAGATTCGAAATGAAAATTTAAAATGATCCCAGTTTTAATTCGTGTGACTCACAGGTCATTAAACACGAATATCTTTCCATCATCGATCCGAGCTCAAATGATAATATCCGAAGAATATGAGGAAAGGACAAAACCATTTACGATTTCAACATCCCCTCGTGTTCGGTTAATAAAATAAGTAAGGGATTGATCTCAGTCATCTCATGTGTGAACTATGAATCAAAATTAAAGCCACAAGAGTGTAACATCATTGATACTCAACAACATAAGAATATTCGACAAGATCTCAGATTTAACAATCTCGTGGTACTCAAAAGTATCATCATGACCATAGGTCTAATGCACGAAAATGAAAAACATCATTAATCTTATGCTCCTTTTGAAATATCCAAAACTTTAAGATTAACAAGTAACAAGATTGTTAATTGTTTTTATCTTGATTCGGTTATGACTAATTACACAATGGACTCAACGGAAGCAAAATAAAATTAAAACCTATTGCCGTGGGGTGATATCTAAGCCATCTCAAGATCTCGAGCCATCCCTGTGGCATAATATGTTGAAACCCACTCAATCGTACCATACTTGTGGCCACGATGATGACTCTCAAGCCATCCCTGTGGCGAGGTCACCATTAAGATCGATAATACAAGGTGATTGGTGTTGGAAAGTTTATCTTGAATATGATTTTTATGCGTTGTGTTGGAAGAGAAATGTATGGCAGATCATTTTTTTTAATGATATGTGGGAGGCAAAGATGTCAAGGATTTGGATTGATAATAAAAGGGGGCGGATTATTTTGATGTGAGATGTTTTAGGGTTTTGTATTGAGTGTGTTTAGGGCAGTGTAAAAAAAGGGGGCGGATTTCTGATTTGAGGGATTTTAGGGTTGAGTTACGTGTGAGTTTTGTTGCGTTTTATACCCGATATTTAGGGTAAACGAGTGTTGGAAAACCCGCGCGATGCAGCGGGATTGCTTAAAGGACTTACTTTGCAACGACATTTAAACCTTAGGGGTTGTTTTTGCGAAGTTGCGAAAGATTATTAATGTTAAAGGACTTACTTTGCAGTGACACTTGAACCTCAGGGGCTGTTTCTGCCAATTTTGCAAAGTTTGCATTAAATGCTTGTTTTGCACAATGTTAGTTCCTGCCTTTTAGTATAATATAGTAATGTTAAGCTGGGCCAAGGAGTAACAATGGGCCATGTGCAGTTATAAGAGATTTAATTCTCATGGGTCTTGATCACTTGGGCCGAGTTATTGTAGGATTGGGCCAAATTTGTTAAGGTGCTACTATGGGGTTATCCACAAGTCTAGTATCTACCGAATTTTGTGTTAAATTTTAGTAAATCATGATCATGACAATAGTAAATGGTATCCAATGGTATTATCATGTGATTGGTGTTTGAAGTAAATTATATCATCATATGAGGATAAAACAAATTTTAGTGGATCGGGTATATGTGATAAGGTTGGACTGCACGTTTCTTTCATTGGACTTTGGAGTTAATTTGTTACATGGGCTGAAAAGATACCTTGTAGATGATTGGGCTTAAAGTTGTAACAATGGACTGGGTCATTCTGTGCTAAATTGAACCGGCCTTAATGGATTCTAGATCGGATGATTTGTTGGGTTATGAGATTTGATCATGAGTTTTGATGATGAGATTTGATTAAAGAGATTTGACAATGAGATTTGGTGTGATGATGAGAATCGTTATGTTATGCTGATTGGTACTTTGGTTTCTACATTTTCATGAAGGATATTATGTTGCGGCTTGAATTGATGGTTAAACTAAGTTGACTACGGGGTTATTTGTACGGTATTTCTTAGTTGGCTTTGAAGTGAGGTTTTCCGGGCGTGTTTACTTATTTCGTCTTCTTTCTTTCTACCCTTCCGCGAAGATGAATTGTTTGGGCATTTATAGAGAGTGATAAAGACTTGTCTATTTAGTTACTTTTGTGATTCTTTCTCGCTTAACCCACAACGTAACTATCACTTCGGTGTCTCACACAGTTGAGGATACGTCAAGAGGTTTTGTACATTGGGTACACCGTTTCTTTTTCACAAGGATTAGTACAAGCTTAAGTAACAAATCTGGGGAATTCTACTTCATGTTCAAGTTGGGTATATCGGGTTTACTTCACCAAATTGGTCACTACAATAGCCGACTAAATACGTGGATGATGTGTTTACCAAAGAGTTGAGTGGATGAGATGTGATCAGCAATTCCAATAGATTATTTGATTCTATTGAATGTCAATGATACTTCACAGTCTAAGCAAAATCTTTCTAAAATCTTTAGTGTCAACCATGATTCTTCAAGATGTTTGCTTATGACAAGAACTTTTCGTGCAAATGATCGTACACGTCAATGATGATTCTGAAAGTTCGAAACCATCATGGGGGAGAAAAGTGTACTTTATTGTTTAACGGTCAACCTCAGGGGGAAGTAGTGTATACTACTCGACTTAGTATAGTTTGTGAAGTTGTCTACATATGGGTAAAGAATTGTTGATGATGGAGAAGAATCGTTGATGAATCGCTGCATGTTCCCCTAAAACAGATATTCACCGAAACCAAACTTGCCATAAAACATTCAAGCTGACATTGTTGACGGTTTAGTCTTGATTTTGTAAAATTCCGCGAAAGAAACTATTTCTCAGTTTAAATCATATATTTGTAAAATCCCGTGACAATGGAAACATCCTGGTAATAAATAAGTGCATTTTCGGATCTATCTTACGGTTTATTCTTGGTTTTGTAAAATCCCGCGAAAGAAACTGTTTCTCGGTTTAAACCATAGAATTGTAAAATCCCGTGATGATGGAACCATCCTAGAGAAAGGAAAGCGTATGTCTGAATCTTATCTGATGCTGGTGCAACGGTTTCTATCTCGAAGAAGGGATAAAGAGTGTACTTCATGAATTGGATGTGTGTTTGGATTTTCTTCATGACAGTTTGATTATTACATGGTTTTACGGGGTTATGTGCTTTTAACCATGGTCGGGATGAAACCATTATCATAGTTTACTTAAAACGTCAATGGAGGCTAGAACTGGACTTTTAATCCATAAAATGTGACAACGGCGTTAATTCATTATAATTTATTTGAGGTTGAAGTGAAATTTCACGGGCAAGTGTACTTAGTATCTGAAGTTATCGGGGATGGTTGGATGAAGATTCTTCGAGATCCTTGTTCGAGCTTTTAACATTTTCAAAGAACGAAGACTTGGAAATCTAGTTGTTTTTGGGTGATTTTTCTTTTTTCTTTTTACCACCACAAAATAACTATCACTTTAAGGAGTTACGTTGTAGTGCTCAGTGTCACATTAAATTGTGTATTTTTCAAGAGGTGATGTACGTCTTATACTTGATGGTTGGTTGGATGAAGAGTATAGAGTACTTAGGGATTCAAAGGGGCATGAATTCTCGGCACCGCTCTTTGTTACATATGTGCAAGTTTAAGTCACGAGTTCGGGTTACTTTACTTCAGGGTCAAATTCATCATATTGAGTTTTCTCCATCAAATGTCACGACAAAGAGCCTACAGAATGATAATGGGGTCGATTACAAGTTTGCCAAGAGTAGTTGAAAAGAGAGAGATTATGACGTTTGAACACATCAGTTCAAGCCTCGTTTTCAGATAACCCTTGAGCCATCAAACCAGACTTATCAATACTATCCGCTTTTCTTCTTGATGCCATTACAATACTTTCATTACTGGTTTTAATGCTCCTCTCCAAATTCTTAATCTTTTATCTTAGCATATCCACTCTACCCTTCTTCACAAACTTCTCCATTTTCTTCTTGTAATATTCCATCAAATCATTCGGCCAACTTTTCTTCTCTTCAATACTAATAAATAGTCCCTTATTACATGCCTCATGAATCCTATCTCTAATTTCCTCCCATTTCAGATTCCTCTCCGTTTCATCTTCATTAGCCAGAGTAGCGAACTTATTCCCAGAATTAATCTCACCCTGCATACCACTAACATTATTGTTCTTCTCATTACTATCCATTTTTCTTTTACCTTTGTCATTTAGCCCCGTACCCTTCTCTAAATCATACTTGGCATAAGCTGGTTTCTTCACTGGAGCTTGTTGCATATTATCATTCCTGTTAAACCTTTGTGAACCACCACCCCTACCATTCAAACCTCCTCTACCTCTTCCACTAAATCCACCCCTACTATTAGAACTTTCCCCAACAAAAAACCTTTGGCCACCAAAACCACTGCTTCCACTTTCATTCCTAGTGTACCTTCTATTGTTCACTTGTTGCCACTCATTCCCATTACTATTAATATTCCCACCATTAGCCTGAGAAGGCACATTAGATTCAGCTCTGTGGGCCTTCTCAGCATCAGACAATTCCCTTTTATTACACTTATCGTAACCGTGCCCAAACACTTTACAATGTGAACAAATAGGGGGCTTCCAAGGATACTTAACTCTCAACATCATAGACTTTCCAAGACTCTTATAGCAAACATCCACACTATCAACCAAACCACTCGCAGCATCAACTTCAATAAAAACTCTAGCAAAACCAGCCCTCCCATACCCATTCTCACACATGGCAGCCGTAATCCTATCCATGATGATAGGATTCCCAATGCAGCTAGCAATCCTGCTAATACCTTCATGGTTCCAAGCTTCCAACGGGACATTCATGATTTTCACCCAAATAGGAACCTTAGAAGGCTCAGGCTTCTCCATACAGCAACCGGCTTCCCATTTCTGAACAAATAAAGGCTTTCCATCAACCAACCATGGACCATTTTCTAATACATATTGCATACCCTCATCCGCCTTAAACTTAAAAAAATAGAGACCACTCTCATTCATGATAATCTCATCCAGGTAAAAACTTCTCCACATCCTTCTTAAATGACCCAATATCTCCCTATGGGTCATTTTCATACCTACAAAGTAACCAACAAGAGTTTTATCCCACATCTTACTACCCTCTTCCACCACAAGATCAAGGATAGCCATCTTTTTACCCTGCTCATCAACACTAACAGGATAATAACTTAACTTGTTACTACCATTCCCACTCCTACCCTGCAAAGCATTTACAAAATACTTAGGCTTAACAGGGGAAGTATTTTCCTCCATCACCGCATCATTCATGACCCTAACCTCATCAATATCACCATCAGACCTACCCATACCTTTCTCCTTGACTTCATTCCCTAAACTAGACCACTTCCCCACACTATTAAAAGAAAAGGCTGCATTAGCCTTATTCCCACCATCAACCAAGCCCTCACCCCTTTTCAAAATCCTAGGACTATAACTAGTGTCACCATTACCATTCAAAATAGGGTTATCACTTACAGGAATGGGAATGTCCCCCATATTAACATTAGAACCCCAAAACAAATCATTAACAGAATCAGGAACATTATTCTTACTATGAGTAGCAGGCACATCAGGCAAAACACTCTCCATACCCTCAACCTCACTATCAAGAATACCACTCTCAAAGATAGTATCCCCAACACTCCTTGAATCCACACTCTGAGCATCAATATTATAGTTGATATCCCCATCAACCTCTTCATTCCTGACCCCATCAGCTTCACCACCATCCTCCTCACACTTAACACCAACCATACCCTCTCCTACCTTACTACATTTCTTACCCAATCTCCCAAAACTCTTCTTAAAACTCACAGACTTTGTTCCCACCTTCGATTGCTTATTCTTATTCTTCAAGGCACTATTCTGACTCCTATTTACCCTTGAAGGACGGATAACATCATCTGATCCCCTAGGGGAATCAAATTAGGGTTTGACGGATCTGGTTCAGACATAGAGTGAAGTAGAAATAGGAAATGAAGGGAAAGATTGCATAGAATGAATGAGGTTTTAGGTTAGAACTGGGAAAAAAACACAATATGATGAACAATAAGTGTTTGTGTGTGTAACGGTTTTTTAAAGTGTAATAAATGATCTCACAAGCTAAAGAAATATATGTAAAAATGGTATAGAAATGTAGATCAAGGAAAAGGCTAACCAATTCCACAATCCATTTTAAAATTCAATGGTTAGATTTAATTTAGATGATGAAATACTATGATTTTTGTGTTTTTAGGTTTTTTTTAGAGAGAGGGTTTGATATTTTTGATCGGGGGAGAATTTGTGATTTAATATGAAATCTGATAAAAGATGATCATTTTGATTCAATTGTGCAAGCTGCTCTCTCATATGTGCTAAATGATTTCGCATCTCGAAGCACATATTCAGGGGGAGCATTTCAAAAGAAAATAAACTCTCAAGGTAAAAAAGCTTATATGTTTTAACATAAGTACCTTGATTAATTTTCTAATGGTTTTCTTTATGGCTGTGTAATCGTGAAAGTACTTCAAAGAACTCTTTCCTCTATGTGCTAAATGATTTCAAACAACCAACGCATATTTTGAGGGGGAGAATTTACCAAGAAAATTAAATGACTTTTTCTATGAAAATTGTGATCTAGAATATCTTTCAAAGAACTCTTGCCTCCATATGCTAAAAAATTTCAAAATCAGATGCACATGTTGAGGGGGAGCATTTCTAAATGATCAAAACAATTAAGGTACAAAATGCTTTGATATTATATCACAAGTACCTTGATTGATTTTCCAAATGATTTTTCAATTGGTTTCGAGAAGGAATGAAATGTACCAAAAGACCGACCATCTTACTTTATGCACGGAGATATAAGGATGGTTAGGTTAGGTATTCGTTCCCACGATCCCGCCAGAGCCGGAGGGATCTACCCAGTACAATCCACTAGATAGTGTAGAAATCCTTAGGTATGATGAAAAAAGGAGAATAGTGAGAAAAGGGAAGAGTGCGGACTGAGATAGAGCTAGAGCTGGAATAAACCCAACAAGGTTCTAGTAATGAAATCTCGGTAAGCACTGAAGTGGTTGAAGAATGAAAAAAAATGAAATGAGTAAAGGGTGAAAATAAATAGCCCTCCAATAATTCAACCTTAGGGCAGAAACCGGGTTCAATACATATGCTCCTGGTGTCTACTAAGGTAACACCGGTACTGAAGACAAGACATCATGGACCCAGTGATGCACTGCACTAAACTTTCCAAGCTACTCAAGTTCTTCTTAAAGGGACTTGTTTCATTCTCACGGGGAACCTACATAATCTATCAACTTTCTCTTAGAGATTGTTGATATTGAAGAAGGAGACCTTCTCCTCAGTCTCCGGCATAGGAACCAAATGTGCACTATTGAGTCTAGAGCCAAGAGATCATCAATAAATCTCATTAGGACACAATTAATGAAAACTCACAGTTTCACACAATGTGGAATGTGAGAATATACTTTAAGAGTCCTACGCATTATCCTTGTGGTATTGCCAGAACATCCGAGTGATATGTAAAAATATTCACAATGAAGATGGAAAGTCTTCTAGAGCCAACATCAAACAAGCTCTTGGTGGGTGGCATGTGAGATCTATCCATTAGATCAATCATGTGACAACTGGACAGAAACGATGGGGCGATTCACTATCGAATCAATCCTGGTTCAGGAATGGATTGACGGATACCTTTGAAAAACCGGTCGTTGTGCTTAAAAATTATTTTCTGTAGCACATTGACTGTGTATTAATGTTTCAAAATTAAAAGGGTATTTATGATTGATAATTGATTTTCCAATAAAACCTTCGTTGTATTGCAAAACCTTTATATTAAGCAACACACAATTGTTTTCAAATCAATATTTCATCAATCAGTGAATCTCAATTCGCTGGTTCACTCACTCCGTGTTGTCTACTTTGGGACGCTCCGGTTTGAGAACGGCTAGATCAAGCTGTGAAACCCTGTCAAAGAGATTCTTCGGAACTCTACCTGATTACAGGCAGTATTTATACTGATCAACGGGGAACCGTGGTTCTTGCATCTGTATTCAACGAAAGTGAACAAAGACACTTTCGTGTGTTTTATTGCTAACTGTTGTTTGCAGGAACTGTAGACGGTTGTAGCTAATCAGAGTTGAGAAGTTAATTTACAACCGCATGCTCACAGCATTCATACTTAATTAATGAAAATCATGAACATCAAAGACATACAACAAAGATGCTTCCGCTACTCTGATGAAAAGATGTCATGATCCAGAAAGTGTGAGCATGTCGGTCCAAATGTCACAACATCACATGAAGGCAACACAATAAAGGGTGATCCAGAGATTTACTGTGGCTGATGATCTCAAAGAAAGCTTGAAGATCATCAAGATGTGGATCAGTTCAAAGACCTCCATTTAAAGTACAAAGCAGTCATACTTTGATGAATCACTGCTCAAGCACAAAGATTGAGGAATTGAAGAATTGAAGTGTACGAGCTCGGAACAGAAGACAAAGAAAAGAATGCTAGGATTCAAAATGTAAATCATGGGGTGACCTCCCTTAGGGGAGATTGTTAGGAATTAGAAATTCCATAGTGAAGTGTCGGTCACCCTAACTATAGTCTAGCATATGTTAGCTTGTAGACATATCGTTATTTACTAGTTTATTAGTTGTTTAGTTGCTTAGTTAGTAGTTTAGAGTAACACCGTAGATGAAGGAAGGGTCTTTACCCACTGTATGCCTGATCCGCAGTCCAACAGGAGGACGTATTAGTTGTAACTATAAATACCCCTTCCATCCTTGGAAGGGGTGGAGCTTCTAATCTAACATTTTCTTTTTTGTTTTAAATCTCTCTCTAGAACTCCCTCTCTACTCTCTTCATCTCTCTAATATGGCTTTCTTGTTATTTCACCATCCTAGGCCACCCGAATCCACAAACAACATAATATGTATGATCCTACACACGGGTTATGGGTCCCAATACTGTCTTACACAGTGTATGGGAAGGTTGAGATGTAAATAGCCCTACCTCTACCTAAGGTAGAAAGGTTGTTTCCAATTTTACTAAAGGTAGAAAAAGACCTCCAGCCTTTCAAGGAGTAAAGATCAAACTCTTCACCTCTGTCTTCAGAGGTAAGGATGTTAAACACTTGATCCAAAAATTGCTGATACATATTATATACCAGTGTATATAAATAAGATGTAGGTCACTGATATTCAGCAATGTTGACAAGAACATTATGTAAATGAAGTTAATATACCCTTGTACGTCTTCCATCATTTTTGCTATGTTGCAGCAGTTGAGTTAACTTTGTAGGTAACTGTTATGAATGTAGTGCACTTGTGTAAGATAGTCTAACGCTATCCGTAACTGGTAGTTATAAGGGCTATTTTCAGAAGTGTTACAACGTTCATGAGTTATGTTTGTAGTCAAGAGAATTTGTTCCTTTGAATTTGTTTCAAAGCATAATACTATATTTGTGCCCCTCGTATGGTTGACAAGATGTTTGTATGGCCATACCCAAGATCAATCTGGAATACGTTCAGATGATTTGGTAATATTGTTCAATCAGATATAACGAGAAACAGAATATTAACTTATGAAATGACTTGATCCATATTCATAGTTAATGTAGTATTAGTAGCAAAAGGATAAATAAAAATGATGAATCATTAAATGGTTTTCCAGGATACCATACTCGATTCAATCTGGGGGCATTGGCGTGTTAGGCTAGACTAAACCAATGTCATTACTATATTAAGTAATATCCAAGTGTGAGCTGAAAGGTTTTATGGATATTTTAATATACGTATGACCGGATTCGAACTCGAGACTTCGGGATTGCACACATTACGTATGAGAATTGATGTTAAATAATTAATATATATAAACGTTATTATTATTAATTATTAGTAACGAAATAAATACTTAACGATAGTTAATATTTAACGAGGTTTGACTAACGGTCGTTAAATATAAACTACGAGGACTAAAGATGAAATAATGGACAAGAAGGATCTAAAACCCCTCTTTGGGAGCCTAGGCTGGTCGTGGGTAGGAGAAGCCCGAGGGAGGCTTAACTTGTTCTCCAAGATTGGTTACCTATATATACAAACCCCTTGTATTCATTCTAACCTAATCTTGGTGACTTGCAAACCTAATTTCTCTTCTTCTTTTCCTCTTTCTTGTGTTTGGCCGGTCGTGTACCTCCCTTCCCCAAGGGATTCGATTTGCCCAACTCAAGAATAAGTGTTTGGTTTGTTTGTGATCAAGAACCTAGTCTTTCACTTCAATTCAATATTAGTACGTGTGTACAAGAGCGAAGGACAAATACAATTGTGTTTGTGGGATTTCTGGTGGTCGACTTCTTTGTGGGTCGAATTATATAAACCCTAAGTTAGGGTTTTGGTTTTTGTTCCTCATTCACATTAACGTGTGTTTCTTGATTTGCTAAAAGGTACGCATATTCTTATTCGGTTAATTATTTACATATATTATTCCTATTACTTCAGCTGCATGCTTTGATGATGTTTACTTGCTTTTGTAATTGTTATGATTAGTAAAACCCAACAGTGGCATCACGAGCCGTTAATATGATGTAATTAATTACCGAAACACATAAAAATTGAATCTTGATGATTTTTACATGCTTTTATTGGTTTTTAGGGTTTTGAATATTGAAACCCTAATTTTTTTATATGGGTCGATTACCCTAATTTATTTAATTAGGTTTTATATTTTGTAAAACTTGTAGAAACCCTAGGATTGCATGTATATTTTATGTGGTTTTAATGAATAATTGTTATGTGCCATGTATTATGCGTATCTTGGGTTATAATTGTTATGAGGAATCCATGGTGGAACATGCATGTTTTGCTATGGATTATTGTTATGGTTTAATCGTTAAGTGATATACACATGTTTATTTATTTGATAATTATTGAATTGGGGAAGACCTCAATATATCTAATAAAAATTCGTTATGTTCTATTTGGTATACAATTGACTTTGGCTTACGCAATCGACTTGTCGATGTATGTGGCTCATCTACCTAGTAGTTGAAAGCCCTAGTTGATGTATGCATTATGTACGTCTAGAATTGTTTATTAGCGTTTATCGATATAATTATGCATGTGGCTAGTTGTTTTACATATGTTAAATTGTTTAGTTATATGTTTATATTATTTGAGTTTGTTTAATTTTTATTAAAGTGCTTTTTTGTTTATATATTGTATGACATGATAGTAAGCAAAAAGGGTTTTTATGAATAGAAAATTAAATGGACTAAATAATGGCGAAATTGATTTGTTTTTTTAAGTATTAAATCTTGAACTTTTAATCGATTGATGCGACTGTACTAAATGGTTAGAACGGCTCACCCAATAGAATAAACTAGAAAGGGGGTTTAAAGAAGTGCGCACAGTCACACTGAAAGGATGTCTAAGGTTATGCTTTAGCGCTTACCTGGTCCTCTGCCCCCCTGTGCGTTCGATTCGAGCTACCTAGTATAACCATTCTATGTACGAAGCATCTTAGTGCAAAGTTGTAAGTTTCTCAACGCATCGATTAAAAATTTATAGAATTTAATCTTAGCAAGTAAAATACAAGTAAGTTTTCTCGAAAATTTGTGTTATAAAGTTGTATGCATGCTTCTTTATACATAAGTTTTGATTACACATCACACATTGTACCCTTTAAATATAAGTTTATGCCATCTAATGATATGAAACACTTGAAGTTGTAATTTAGTTATGTGATACCTTGAGCTAGATTACGATAACAAGGTGAATCTTTATGTTGTGTGAGACCTCAGCTTAATAATTTGCAGTTTCTAAATTAGACAACTTAATTAAGTTAGTTAGTGAGACCAATAACTTAAGGCATAAGATGGGATAAAACATGCTTACGTTTTGCATAATTGTTTGGCAAAACTGTAAATCCCATAATTTTTAGGAATTGAAAACTTGTTTGTCAATTATTGTTTTTCAACAATTACCTATTCTATACTTTCACCACTAGCAGATCAACTGATGTGGTGAAACTATGATAATGAGGGTCCTAAATTCAAAGAAAATTCTATTGATAAGGTTTTAAAATGTACCTTTTTGAGGGGTCGTTTAAACCCTTATTTGATCACTTTTGTATCCGTTATTACTTAATATAGTTCCTTTTCTCTTTTTAGGTATCTTGAAGGCAAAATGCTGGAATGACACTTATTCGGACGAAAAGGCGCGAATATACGAAGAAAATGGCCAAAATCAGGAATCGAGACACTCAGGTTGCTGGAACTGAAGGAGACGGCGTCAGAAGTTACAAGTGACGGCGTAAGGCACAACTAGTGACGCCGTAGGACAACTTTTGTGACGGCTCAGTAGCCAAATTGCTCATTTACAAGTGACGGCTTCAGGTTTTAAAAGAGTAGGGCGTCGCAACTCAGACGGCCTAGATTTGATCCAGACGACGTTAGAGACTGAAGGGGACGACGTCACAAGCATAAGGTAACGCCGTCGTAAGACTAACGTGGCCAAGACGAAACCCTAATAACGGCGACCCGACGGCATCACAAATCAAAGGGTGACGCCGTCACATGTGTAATCTTATATATAGAATCCGAATTTTTTAGTTTTCAGTGTGTAGTCTTTTGGAGTAAAAACCTAAACCGAACAAAGGCTGTCTTGTACAGTATTTTAGGGTTCCATACCCTATCTTACATCAAGATAAGTGTTTTACTTCATTAATTCAAGTATGTCTTCAATTAATTGTGTGTATGCTTGCATGTTTCCCATGTCCGGCTAATTTACTTGTGTGTTTGCTTAGGGAATATGAACCTTAATTATTAAATATTGATTGGTTGTCTCTTATCTTAATTGTTAATGATCTAGTATTGCGATAGATCATCCGTTGTGTAGTTAATGCTTGATTAATCTTTGTGAACCTTAGCTTATAGTACCTAGACTCATTGTAGGCTAAACCATCCGAAGAGTACCTTAGTGTTAAGTTTATAAATCCTAGAGATTTTGTAGGCAATAACCTTTGGTAGTTTCAAAGAGTTAGGGATAAACGCATACCCTACGACCTTAGACACACAACGCGATTAAGAATAAGGACGTGACAATTCAACCATCAATAGGAGATAATTAAGGAGTAATAAAACATAAGTAAACACATCTTTAAATCATCATACGAGCACACAATAATTAGACATAGACTACATACACCTTAGATTAGATAATTATACGAATAGAGTAATCGGTAGAAATACCAACCCCCAAATCCAATACCCCGAGATTCGTACCTTTCCATTTCCTAAAAACATAAAAAGATAAAAAATAATCTTCCTCAACCCCAACCTTAGCGTAGTAACTTCTCACTAGCATTCCTATTCCCCTAGAGAACGATATCAATTCCCGTGGCTTACCCTAATACTACACTACAACGATTAGGTTCACTGTCTAGGGTGTTGAAAAACTTGCTCGATGAAAAGGAAGTTCCTTTGACCCCGAACGACGCGTGTAGCGTTATCAAGTTTTTGGCGCCGCTGCCGGGGAATAGAATAGCTAGTTAGGAGTCCACTTCGTTTAGGTTTCCTTGCTTGATTCCTATCAAGTAAGCTTTTTCCCCAATTTTTAGCTTTCTCATAGTCTATCCCCCTTCTTCGTGACCTTTGTTCCTAACCCCATGACTTTTCATCATGGAAGGTGATAACCAACCACCAATCATCAACCTACCACCAAATGACCCGCCAAGAGGCCGTACTCTTGGTGAATACTCGAGACCAAGCCGCCTAGGCTATAGGAACACCATTGAGCTTCCTGACCAAACCCAAACTACGGCCCTGCGATCCGACACCATCCGGTTGGTGCAAAATGGATGTGCATTCCATGGACTTCGTTCCGAAGATCCTAATCAACATCTTAAGGATTTCCTTAAAATTGTCGATTCCATCGACCTCGATGCTACTACTCGGGAGACCACGCGTTTGCGTCTCTTCCAATTCTCTCTACAGGACCAAGCTAGTAATTGGCTTGAGCGACTTCCCGTCGGCTCCATCTCAAGTTGGGGTGATCTCACCTCTCGCTTCCTTGCTCAATTTTTCCCACCGGGTAGAACCACTAAACTGAGATGAGACATCTTGACGTTTCAACAACTTCAAGGCGAATCTCTCTACAAATCATGGACTCGATTCAAGGACTTACTCCATAAAGTCCCGCATCATGGTATTGATCTTTGGCTTCAAATCCAAATCTTCTATGACCATACCGATTTCATCACAAGGCGATCCATCGATCAAGCCGCCGGTGGAAGGCTTAGAGACCTTAACACAGAGGAATCTTGGGATATTATAGATGAGCTTGCCGATCGAAGCTACGAAGATTGGAATGAATCCCCTGAAACCCCGGTTAAAGTGGTTAATGCCATATCAACTCCTCTTGAATCTTCCAACGTTACCGAAGAGCAAATGAATCCCCTGAAAACCCCGTTAAAGTGGTTAACGCCATTTCCATTATGCCTGAAGATGGAAAGGTTGAGAAGAAGGAAACTGAGGAAAGCAAGAGGGAGGAGGCTGAACCTAATAATGAGCCCGAGACCATTGAGTACTACCTTAAGCACAAAATTAACAAAAAAACCATTGTTAACCAAGTGAACAACGAGGTTCTTAGGGAAGCCCTTGAAGGAAAAATAACAGAAGAAGAGTATGACACCATGCCTATGGGACCTCTGTATGAGGTGGTTCTAAAAAAACCAGTAACTAAAAAACGAGACACCACAGGGAACTTCGTGATACCATGTAGCATAGGTGACATTGATAATATAAAGGCCTTAGCTGATCAAGGGTCTGATGTAAACATAATGCCATTATCAATCTATAATAAGTTGACTAGGGAGAAGCCAGCTAAGACCGATCTTAGACTTTCCTTAGCAAATCACACCTATGTCTACCCCATACGGATCGCATTGGATGTTTTAATAGAAGTGGCTAATATCGTCTATCCGGTGGATTTCGTGATCATAGACATTGAGGAAGATAGAAACATGCCACTCATTCTTGGGACACCTTTTCTGGCCATTGCCAAAGCAACCATCAAATGCGGGGAGGGCATTATGATACTTAAAAGCGGCAAAAGGTATGCTAGGATACCCATTGTTCCAAGATATCCTCTTAAGATCATGGAGAAGATTACAGATGAGAATCCACAAGTCCCTAACAATGAGGTTAAGAAGAAAATGAACGATTGGGAAAAAGGGCTTAGAGATTTCATGGTTCAAGGATTACATGCAACATTGTGGAAGTGCGATAAAAATTTAGGAAATAATCCCACTTCAATACCACAAACACAAAAGAACCCTAAGGAATTTTTAAAGGGAGAGAAATTACTCTTATACAAATCACGAATAAGAGCATTACAAGGTAGAAACAAACCAAGATGGTTTGGGCCTTATACGGTGAAGGAAACCAATCTAAAGGATAAAACCATTACCATAATAGACGACGTTGGCAAGGAATCCACGGTAAGCATATGACGTCTACGTCCTTTTGACGAAGGAAGAGCAAAAAAGGAAGGTGACGGTAACGAGACCACGTAGGGGTACGACTTCGAGTCTAGCTACAAGACTCATAAATAAAGAAAAGCGCTTCGTGGGAGGCAACCCATGCTTAATTGTTTGCTTGTTTGTGTCGTGTCTCTTTTATTGATTGATTATTCTCATGTTTAAATTTGTAAAAATGCTTTATTTTGTCTTTAACCTCGTCTTAATTACATATAAAGGTATTTTACATAAGGGATAAGTGTAGGGAGGATTACACACGTTTTCAAAAGAAACGTAAACATGAGAATTATAATTAATTAAAAGATATACATGTGTGTTTGTTCGAGTCAAATGCTTGTATCGAGTCATAATGGATGTTTTGCAGGAAATTTTTCCAGATTCTAAAGATGTAAATTTTCTAGAATTTTTTCCAGAAAATCGCAGACAAGTTTTTGTCAGGATAACCTGACGGCATCAGGATCGTAACCTGACGGCGTCAGGAAGGAGCAGAAACAACTGATTACTTTTTCTCGTTTTCTGAGCTACTTATAAATTTTTGGAATTTTCCAGGTCTTAATTTTCCAAAAATTCTGTAAACATCCATTCCACAAGCATTATATCCTAGTTTAGTAGAGTCCTATATATATTATTACCGCCGATTTTACGCGAAGGTGTCATTTGTTTTCTTAATGTATGCAGGTTTAATTTACCAAGAAGAAGATACATAAGATGAGAAGGAGCTTTTCACGCAAACGTTCTTCTTGAAGAAAGATGTAACCACCACTTTACACGGATCCTACCAAGCTAATCAGGGGAGTATTAGTTTCTTTCATCTTTTATTACCTTCCATTATCATAAATTTGATACTTTTGGGGAACATTGGGGACAATGTTCAGTTTAAGTTTAGGGAGGGAAAATAAAACGGGAACTTTGAAACTATGCTTATCCTTGATTATTTGCTTTGTCCAATTGCATTTGCGTAATAAACCATGAGAAAATGTTGGTTAGGGTAATTTTGGCACCAAATTTTCAATTTTCCATGACATATAGGAGTGGGCCATTAGTCTTAATAAAGCGTCTCATGGATAGGAAATTGCATGACTAGCACAAAAACCCTTTACCACCTAAATTCCACCCAAAATGTAAGGATCGCCTTAGATTAGTAGGAATTAAAGCATTCATCTTTAATGCTTAGAGTGTGAACCGGTAGTATAATAGATTCTAGAACTTGTTTTGTGATGCATTCCGAGATCGCTAGTAAGACTACACTTGTGTAGTTAGGAATAACTAAATGATAAGAGGCATTAGGATAACCCTTGTTTGATACATGTAATTTAATTACTTCTTCCACATCGGTTGAGTAATTCCCCCACACCTTTGCGTTGTACTCATCTTTAGTACACGATACCCCTAGTTAACCCCTAAGAGCCTGATAACATCAAATAGTCCTGAATATTAAGTGTCAATTTTCCCCCGATAATGCTCGTTATTTATATAATTTATATGGATTTACGCTTGTTTTCCATTGTTTTCCACTTTCAGGTAAATTACGAGCATTGGAGCTAAAGAGACGCGGAAATGGAAACATTGCCAAAGATTTATCACAGTATGCCTATTTTGAAGAAGTTACGGCGTAACTCGTCTCTCACATTACGCCGTAACTATTGCGTGACCCAGAAGTCCAACTTATCAAGAGGTTACGGCGTAACTCCCCCCAAAGATTACGACGTAACTCCATTAGGTCAAAAGAGGTTCCACGCCGCTGATACTTACGTCGTAACTACTGCATCACTTATGACGTAACCAAGTTTATTGAAGACTACGGCATAACCACTTATAAGGTTACGCCGTAACTAGAAGATCTAGTGCATTTACGAAGAAATAGAAGGTTACGGCGTAACTCCTCTATTGGTTACGCCGTAACCCAGACCTGGCCTATAAATACCCCACGAATTCCAGCATTTCAATCCATCCCATTCCACACACAACACTGTGAGAACGTGGGAAAAAGCTCAAGGCAGGTCTAGAGGAGCATACAGAGCTGTTTCCATGGGAGAAGTCACACCATTACGATAATAAGCTTTAGCGTTTTATATTTCTTTTACTTTCAATTCATGTATTTCGTACCTTTGAATATTGAATTGATTTAAATGATTAATATGAGCGGCTAAGCACCCTTTGGTGCTAGCCTAGTTATGATTCTTTAATTGTTTTGTTTGCGTTTACCTTTACTTCCGTACAATTATTTCTAAGTGTATGCATGCATAGTTCTTTGGTAGTCACCCTTGGTTCGGTAGTTTTGAATGAAGATAGAGGCCAATTGCCTAGGAGATATGACCAACTAACCCTAGGTGAGCGGACTGAGACGGGAAGGGTAAGATATGACCAACTGACGACCCTTTCTACTTGTGTGATCTGAGCAACTGATCACCTATCGTTTGGATGAACTTAAGAATTGGGGGGTGTAGTGTCTAAGTTCCTAACGGCCGGGCACTCACTATTTAGAATCTAGCAGGTAGCGGTACTTAATGACTCGGCTTAGGGGACCAGGAACAACATGACTTATGACGGTGCGCCTGATTTCTCCTGTGGTGGCATCTTTGCTGATAGGTTAGGGCGAATTGACCAAATGTTGTCCTCTCGAATTTGACCCCACCTGAAGTAATTGGAAGTAGGTAGACGTAGACATAACTAGCTAGGAGGATTGACTAGGTTATCACCACTATTCCTCTATTGATTTCCCTTTACCATTTATTTGCTTTTATTTTATATTCTGCATTAGTAGTTTAATTAATTAAATCCCTATCAAAACCATTATTATTCTGTGACAATTAGACTTAGTAATAATCCAACACACATAGCTCTTGGGACGACCTCAGCTTTACCATTTACTACACTACACACGACCGGGTACACTGCCCGTTAGTGCATTAGGGTAGACCATAGGTATAGAGAGACACTACAAATATTAAGACCTGGTCTGTAAAACCTGCATCAAGTTTTTGGCGCCGCTGCCGGAGAGTTATATTAGGATTGATATTAAGTCTTTCATTTCATTTTTAAACTTTTCTCACGATCTTATTTCAAGTTTTCCGGTACCATGGAAGTTGTTAACATGGATGACCTCACTCTTGAGGAATACTTGGCGTTAACTAGAGCAGATCAAGGGCCGGGTCTCCTAAGACCGACAATCGAAGCGGATTTTCGTTTCGAGATTAAAGACCAATTTATGAGGGAGCTTCGCGCTAACCCTTTTTCGGGAAACAGAGACGAAGACGCATATGAGCACGTTGAAAATGTCCTATACATCGCTAGCCTTTTCAACATTCCGGGCGTATCTCATGATGTTGTTATGCTTAGGGTATTCCCAATGACCCTTACTGGAGCAGCCAAAAGATGGATTGAAAGATTGCCCGCCGGGGCAGTTAATACTTGGGCGCTACTAAAGAAACACTTTATTTAAAGATATTGCCCGCCATCGAAGATTTATAATCAAATTTTGGAGATCCATAATTTCAAACAATAAGACGACGAAAATCTGTATCAAGCTTGGGACAGATACAACGATCTTCTTTATAAGTGTCCTACCAATGATCTAAATAACCAGCAGAAGGTCAATATTTTCTACAAAGGAATAAATGTAACTACAAGACAGATGCTGGACTAATAAGGACCTATCCCGAACATGACTCCTACTACTGCAATTGAAGCCATTCAAAAAATGGTGGACCATTCTCAAAAATGGTACGACGGTGGAAGTAAAAGAAACCAAGGCGAAAGTTTCGACGGAATTGTAGCAATCGCTAGTAAAATTGAAAATCTCCATAGAGATATGCTGAAAATCAAAGAAACTGTTCATGCCATCCAAGTGGGGTGTGAAAGCTGTGGAGGAGGACATCTTACGAAGAATTTTCCTCATATGGACGAAGAGGATATTGAAGAAGCTAAGTATGGAGAGAATCGACCATTTTACGGTGATAATCGAAATAGTAATGGTTATTGTAGAAATTACAACCGTGGGCCTTATGGAGAAAGAAAGCCCAGTCTTGAAGAAACAATTAATAAGTTTCTGGAAAATTCAGCCCAAAGGCAAAATGAGCAAGATGAGTGGTTGAAGGAATTCCAGGAAAACACTGACAGAAACATTTCCAAACACGTCTCAACTCTGAAAAACCTTGAATCCATGCTGATAAAGCTCAGTGAAAAATTAAGGAGAAATAGCGATAAACCGGAAGGATCTAAACCAGCTATGGAATGTAAGGTAATTTTTTCTGATGATAACTCAAAGGTTCAGGTCAATGATACGAATTTAGGGGAAGATTTCGTCAACAGATCTGAGTTACGCCGTAACATGCCTAATGAGTTACGGCGTAACCTTGTGTTTGACAGCGACAACGGGGTTGTGAAGAATATTGAGGAAAGAGACTTTAATGAATTACGCCGTAACCAAGAAACTCAGTTACGGTGTAACTGGGATACATGGGCAGAAAAATTCCTCGTCATGGACGAGTCAGAAAAACTCAAGGAACTCTCCCTTGAAGATGAAGAAGAACCACTTATCACTCACTGGTGTGCTCCTGTCATCATTACCGATAAGGAAACCACAAGGGCATGGCCTACATGCAACCCCTTTCACGAATATTGCAATGGCGGAGACAATGAAAGAAAGGAAGAATGGACATGCCCTCATGAGCGTGAAAGACATTGTATTAAATTCAGATATTTAGCCTTTAAAGATTGGTACGCAATTCTATTTGGGGATGCCAAGATTGACCCGAATCTCCTTAAGAAGCTAAAAATTGATTACGCAGAGCACATTCAGAAAAAGGAAGAGGCTAATAAAGACATGTACTGCACGGATGAGCATTTAAGTGAAAGTGACAACAAGGAATTACGCAGTCACTGGTGCAAAAAAGTAAAATCTCCTGGGGAAATTTTTTGGGCGTCATGCAACCCGTATGACGATATGTGTAATGGGGGAAGCAACTTTGGAAGATTAGGAAAAGAGGAATTCTTTTGGTCCTCGACCAATTATGAGGAAAGGACAAGTTTGCATTGGCTGGACAATTTAGGATTCGATAGTTGGGTAAAAATTAAGTATGGACATGTGGACACATTAACCAAAGAGAAAATTTGGAAGGAATTCATGGATCGAGAAAACTCAAACAACAAAAGTCTCAACAACCCAAGTGAAATAACTGTTGACAATGAGAAGGAGTTGGTTTGTAATGATAAAGAAGAATGCAAGCGCGTTCTGGTGGAAAATCTGCTCGATAAAAATGGTTCAAAGACACAGCTTCTGATGACGATGATATTGAAGGGATCCTAGATTACCTTGAATTGCAAGGAAATGAGGAGTTCACTGATCCCGATGACGAGGCTTACGAACAAAGGAGGTGCAAACTCCTGGGAATTCCCTACAAAAGACGACCTCCAATTATAGTCAAAAAATATGAATTTACTCGCTACCACCTAGGTCCGGAAGAGAAATTTTGTAAAGTCCAAAAAATCGAAACCGTTGAATACTTCCGAACTGCCTCAAATGTTGCATGGATGAGACATAATTTGATGAAGGATATTGAAGAAGTAGGGCAAGTTCAAAGGCCCCCATAGGAGCCTCGCGGCTCTAAGTCTAACTTAAAGACTCGTTAATAAAGAAAAGTGCTCTTTCGGGAGACAACCCGAATTATCCCTTTCTTTTGTTTTTATTTCCTTTCTGTTGGGTATTGTGTTTTCTAACCATTTTTGCAGGAAATGAGGAACTAATTGCTGCTGCAGTTGCTGATCTGAACAGAGTTACGACGTAACTCATCTTGGTGATTACGCCGTAACCAACATTTTAGCAGCAGAATTCTTGACGCATTACCAGTTACGGCGTAATACCATCTCAGTGGTTACACCGTAACTATTCACTTCACAGCTCATACCAGGTTTTGCCAGTTACGGCGTAACTCCCTCATAGGAGTTACGACGTAACTCTCCTCTGCTTTAATTCTTTCATTTTAAAACACAGTAACCTTGTATTAGTTTTTAAATGAACTTTGTGGGTGTGTTCCCTGTAAACCCTCACGAGACTTCACTCGTCCACTTGGGACACCAAGTGGTTTAAAAGGCTTGTTGCATTCGCTAAATGCAACCGTGATTCCTACGAAAGTGAGTTAGGTTTGTTTTTCATTTTATTTTTTCTTTTTAGAATTATGCTTGTCGGTATTGTGATTTCAGGGATTGAAGTTTTTTCATGACGCTTAAACGAAGGCACGGTTCTTTCTCGTGGGCCTTCTTCTTTTTGGAGCAAATTTTAGGGAAGTTCTCGCTCTAATTCTACCTTTCTCTTCACCTTTATTTTAATGCCTAGTACAAAAAGGACTTTGTACAATTCAAGTGGGGGGACGGGAGTAGAATTATCTCTTGAACTTTATTTCGCCCTCATTTTTCTAGTTTATTTTGAAAAATTATGCCATTTTGAAAATTTTGACATGTTTTTCCGAACCTAACTAGATTAGACCTTAGCCGAGCACATACAACCCTTGACATTACATGGTGAGATTAGCCTTATCCGTTTCCAATATTTTACCGCAAATCCACCAAATTATGAGTGTGCCGGTAGCTTGTAAACTTTAGAACTTGGCCTTTGCATCATTTCGAGACCATAGACGAGGTATGTTGAGTTAACTCGATTTATTTGGACTATTCAGTTTTAGAAGGAAATATTATAGGATTATCACCCAAACAGCCTACCATTGTGAGTCTATCGATTAGTCACCTTAACTTTTCGACCCCCATGTGAAACCCTTTTGTTGCACTCCCCTTTTAGTGCAAGATACCCCTAGATACACCCTTCTGAGCCATTCCTTTCATTTTTCCAACCCAATATATTCTTTCGTTACATCTATACACCTTAGCCTACCCTGTAGTCTTTATTTGTGATTGGGAAGTCATCATTTGCCTAAGTTCAAGGTTCGAGTGGAAAGGTTTGGAAATCACACTTTCATCGACAACATTTATGAAGATCATTGAAGACCCCCCGAATTCCCATTGTTCATCTCAAGTGGGGGGATATTATGTTATTAGTTATGATTCAAAAAAAAAAGTTGATTGAGTTATGATATTGTAAAGTGCGATGTTATAAGCACTATATTATGAGCTTTATTGATTAGTATCGAGGAGGCCACCTCGGTCACATTTGAAGATTGGAGTTGGTGGTTTTGCCAACAGAAGAAGAAAAGGTAGTATGCCCATCACGACGTCCTCTAATGACGCATCTACCTTGCATTTCATGATCCGATCTCTAGACTTCTAAGCTTGAACTTTGGGCGGACGGTAAGTGGTGATGACTTAGTTATAGATTTAGACTACTTGCTTGTTTTTCATTTTACACCAATTATATATCCCATGTCTTATCCTACCCTTTAGTCATGAAGCGTGTCTAGGTGATGCAGCGAGCAATCTTTGGTGTCTTGGCCATGGATTCGGTCATGTATCATTGATTTTGTCCACTTCGCCGTGACATGTTAGTAATGACGAGTCACCCCTTAACCTTTGTCGTGTCTACCCATATTGACTTCGAGAATTGTTTAGCCCTTAACTCTAATGGTGGAGATTTATGTAACTGCCAAGCTTATGATAGAATACATGCTATGACTGTGCGATTGAGTGATCACCCCGAAATTGACACTTAGAATAGTTGAGAGATTTGATTGTTTGTTCCCCTTTCGTGAGGTGTTCGGCTTTGTTTTATTCTAGCATAAGGGATTTGTAAACTCATATTTTCCAGGTTTTGGGAGATATCTTTTTAGGAATCTATCTAATAAGGTCTACTTGAGGGCAAGTAGAGTTCAAGTGGGGAGATATTTGATAACATCAAATAGTCCTGAATATTAAGTGTCAATTTCCCCCGATAATGCTCGTTATTTATATCATTTATATGGATTTACGCTTGTTTTCCATTGTTTTCCACTTTCAGGTAAATTACGAGCATTGGAGCTAAAGAGACGCGGAAATGGAAACATTACCAAAGATTTATCACAGTATGCCTATTTTGAAGAAGTTACGGTGTAACTCGTCTCTCACATTACGCCGTAACTATTGCATGACCCAGAAGTCCAACTTATCAAGAGGTTACGGCGTAACTCCTCCCAAAGGTTACGACGTAACTCCATTAGCTCAAAAGAGGTTCCACGCCGCTGATACTTGCGCCGTAACTACTGCATCACTTACGACGTAATCGAGTTTATTAAAGACTACGGTGTAACCACTTATAAGGTTACGCCGTAACTAGCAGATCTAGTGCATTTACGAAGAAATAGAAGGATACGGCATAACTCCTCTATTGGTTACGCCGTAACCCAGACCTGGCCTATAAATACCCCACGAATTCCAGCATTTCAATCCATCCCATTCCACACACAACACTCTGAGAACGTGGGAAAAAGCTCAAGGCAGGTCTAGGGGAGCATACGGAGTTGTTTCCAAGGGAGAAGTCACACCATTACGATAAGCTTTAGCGTTTTATATTTCTTTTACTTTCAATTCATGTATTTCGTACCTTTGAATGTTGAATTGATTTGCATGATTAATATGAGCGGCTAAGCACCCTTTGGTGCTAGCCTAGTTATGATTCCTTAATTGTTTTGTTTGCGTTTACCTTTACTTCCGTACAATTATTTCTAAGTGTATGCATGCATAGTTCTTTGGTAGTCACCCTTGGTTCGGTAGTTTTGAATGACGATAGAGGCCAATTGCCTAGGAGATATGACCAACTGACCCTAGGTGAGCGGACTGAGACGGGAAGGGTAAGATATGACCAACTGACGACCCTTTCTACTTGTGTGATTTGACAAACTGATCACCTATCGTTTGGATGAACTTAAGAATTGGGGGGTGTAGTGTCTAAGTTCCTAACGGCCGGGCACTCACTATTTAGAATCTAGCATGTAGCGGTACTTAATGACTCGGCTTAGGGGACCGGGAACAACAGGACTTATGACGGTGCGCCTGATTTCTCCTGTGGTGGCATCTTTGCTGATAGGTTAGGGCGAATTGACCAAATGTTGTCCTCTCGAATTTGACCCCACCTGAAGTAATTGAAAGTAGGTAGACGTAGACATAACTAGCTAGGAGGATTGATTAGGTTAGCACCACTATTCCTCTATTGATTTCCCTTTACCATTTATTTGCTTTTATTTTATATTCTGCATTAGTAGTTTAATTAATTAAATCCCTATCAAAACCATTATTATTCTGTGACAATTAGACTTAGTAATAATCCAACACACATAGCTCTTGGGACGACCTCGGCTTTACCATTTACTACACTACACACGACCGGGTACACTGCCCGTTAGTGCATTAGGGTAGACCATAGGTATAGCGAGACACTATAAATATTAGACCTGGTCAGTAAAACCTGCATCAGAGCCTATCCTTTTCGCGTTTCTCGTGATATTTCAGTTTTCCGGAATATCAATGAAGAGCATTATTTACACCCCACCCCCAAATGTACACCCAAATCGCCTTAGCCTACCTTGTATGCACTCACTTTTAGTGCATTATTGTTATCACACTAAACCCTTAGTTCAATTATCTAGTTGCTTGCATAAGTTGCTAAGTCGAGTCATATCCTTTGTACACAGTTTTGGGATGATTGGGACTCATGGGAAAAGTTATTTTTTATGAGATGACGGGAAGGGAACATTAAATTCAAATTCCCTTTATTTGCATAATAATGTACTCCAAGTGTTTTGATATTTTCAATTCGGGTCATATTTAGTGTTAGAGTAATAAAAACTCAAGTGTAGGGATGTGCCTATAAATCCCTATCATATTGATGTTATCGTAGAAGATGGTAGAGTAAAAGTGTATGAAAAAAAATAGAAAAAAAAATATAAAAAGAAAAAAAAAATAGAGTGTTAAAAAAAAAAAAAAAAAAAAAATACGGGCGACCATCCTACATCTATCTTTAAATTTATGTTTGTTTATTTCAGTTATCTAGAGTTTAGAGTGTCGAGTCTTGGCTTAGCACCGCCATTCTTTGCATGCTTGTAACATAAAGATTTTTGACTTGCCACCACTAAATAGCCTATCCCACCAAACCCTTGTTTCCCTACCGTAAGCCTATCATTACAACCCTTTAAAAGACCTCTTGGATAGTCTTTCCTAGGTGCTTACGCCAAAGCGATGGAGGTTTGATCTAGTCTCAAGCCTATGGTAATCTATGTACTAGGACCGGTTAAAGAGTGTTTATCTTTCATTTCCAACTTGTTATATTTCATATACACCCGAGAGATGTGAGTATCCAAACACCCCATGTGAGGTGCTAGTATGTAATTTTCGTGCTTGTTATGACTTTGGGCTTATATGTGTTGTGAATCGTTCTAAACTAATGCTTCATGACCTCCAACTTATAAATTGATTGGCTAAAAGCACATTTGCTTGAGGACAAGCAAATACCAAGTGTAGGGATATTTGATAAGGTTTTAAAATCTACCTTTTTGAGGGGTCGTTTAAGCCCTTATTTGATCACTTTTGTATCCGTTATTACTTAATATCGTTCCTTTTCACTTTTTAGGTATCTTGAAGGCAAAATGCCGGAATGACACATATTCGGACGAAAAGGCGCGAATATAAATGGCCAAAGTCAAGAATTGGGACACTCAGGCTGCTGGAACTGAAGGAGACGGCGTCAGAAGTTACAAGTGACGGCGTCAGGCACAACTAGTGACGCCGTCAGACAACTTTTGTGACGGCTCAGTAGCCAAATTGCTCATTTACAAGTGACGGCTTCAGGTTTTAAAAGAGTAGGGCGTCGCAACTCAGACGGCCTAGATTTGATCCAGACGACGTCAGAGACTGAAGGGGACGGCGTCACAAGCATAAGGTGATGCCGTCGCAAGAGTAACGTGGCCAAGACAAAACCCTAATAACGGCGACCCGGCGGCGTCACAAATCAAAGGGTGACGCCGTCGCATGTGTAATCTTATATATAGAATCCGAATTTTTTAGTTTTCAGTGTGTAGTCTTTTGGAGTAAAAACCTAAACCGAACCAAGGCCGTCTTGTACAGTATTTTAGGGTTCCATACCCTATCTTACATCAAGATAAGTGTTTTACTTCATTAATTCAAGTATGTCTTCAATTAATTGTGTGTATGCTTGCATGTTTCCCATGTCCCGCTAATTTACTTGTGTGTTTGCTTAGGGAATATGAAACTTAATTATTGAATATTGATTGGTTGTCTCTTATCTTAATTGTTAATGATCTAGTATTGCGATAGATCATCCATTGTGTAGTTAATGCTTGATTAATCTTTGTGAACCTTAGCTAATAGTACCTAGAGTCATTGTAGGCTAAACCATCCGAAGAGTACCTTAGTGTTAAGTTTATAAATCCTAGAGATTTTGTTGGCAATAACCTTTGGTAGTTTCAAAGAGTTAGGGATAAACGCATACCCTACGACCTTAGACACACAACGCGATTAAGAATAAGGACGTGATAATTCAACTATCAATAGGAGATAATTAAGGAGTAATAAAACATAAGTAAACACATCTTTAAATCATCATACGAGCACACAATAATTAGACATAGACTACATACACCTTAGATTAGATAATTAGACGAATAGAGTAATCGGTAGAAATACCAACCCCCAAATCCAATACCCCGAGATTCGTACCTTTCCATTTCCTAAAAACATAAAAAGATAAAAAATAATCTTCCTCAACCCCAACCTTAGCGTAGTAACTTCTCACTAGCATTCCTATTCCCCTAGAGAACGATATCAATTCCCGTGGCTTACCCTAATACTACACTACAACGATTAGGTTCACTGCCTAGGGTGTTGAAAAACTTGCTCGACGAAAAGGAAGTTCCTTTGACCCCGAACGACGCGTGTAGCGTTATCATCTATGCTTAATATGAATATTGACCAAAGGGTATTATTTTTTTTGAATATTTATTTATCGAAAGTACTAACTTTTGAACTTTTATTTTATGTAGAAATGGCTCAAGCTGAATCTACTGCACTAGCCTCGTCGTTCAAATCTATGTTTGATCGAGAGAAATTGACTGGTAGCGTGAATTTCAATGATTGGTATCGGCAACTCAGAATTGTCTTGAGGGTTGCCAAAAGACTAGATTATTTGACTATGCCTTGTCCTCCTGAACCTGCAGCTAATGCTACTGCTGAAGCACGAGCTGCATGGCAAACAAAGTATTATAGGTATAATGAGGTCGCCTGCATTATGCTTGGGATTATGGCTCCAAACTTGCAAAAACAGTTTGAGAATTACTTCCCTCACCTCATGCTCGCCGAACTTACTCGGTTGTTTGAGAAGCCTATGACTGTAGAGCTGTATGATCTGATAGATACCCTACACAGTTGCAAGAAAGGAGTAGGGAAACCTGTGAGCGCCCACTGTCTGGAAAAGATGGGTTACATGGACCAGCTCGGGAGACTCAATTACGTCTACCCTCATGGCATACAAATTAGCCAGATCAACAGATCCCTAACAAGGAATTTGATGGTTTCGTGCGCAATTACAATATGCATTGCACGGGGAAGACAGTTAGTGAGGTACATGCAATGCTCATTGACTACGAGAAAGGTTTTCCCAAGAATGCTCCTACACCTACGGTTCTAACCATCCAAAAGGGTAGGATTTCTAAGCCTAATAAGCCGCTAGCGAACAAGAAAGGGAAAGGTAAGGGTAAAGTTGATAAGGGAAAACAAGTTATGGCTTATCAACAAGAACCCAAGAAGTACCCTCCCAAAAAGCGTGAGAATCCTAAAAAGGATCAGGCTTGTCATCACTGCACTGAGGTAGGACACTGGAAGAGGAACTGTCCACTCTACCTTGATGAGTTGCGTACTAAGAGGTATAAAAATACTGGCACTGTGGCTAGTACTTCAGGTACTCTTTTGATGATAGAATTATTTTCTTTTCCTCATAAAATAAATTCCTGGGTATATGATATTGGATGTGGTATTCACATTTGTAATACACTGTAGGGACTTAGAGGTGCAAGGAAGCTCGCCTATGGACAACAATACCTGCACGTGGGTAATGGAGCACATGCAGTCGTTGAAGCTATAGGCACGTTTGATTTAGTTTTACATTCGGTTTTAGTACTGTCTTTGAACGATTGTCATTACGCACATTCTATTGTTAGGGGTGTCGTTTCTGTTTCCTTGTTAAAAGACATTGGTTTTATTCATACATTTACTGATTATGGAATTTTGGTTTCTTTAAATGGTGCTTTTTACTTTAATGTTATTCCAGTAAATGGTGTGTTTGAAATTGATTTGCATGATAATGTGATTGACAAAAATAATTTTGTCTTTAGCATCAATAATAAAAGAATCAAAAGTGATTTGGATTCTTCATATCTTTGGCATTGTAGACTTGCTCACATAGGCAAGAAACGCATGCAAAAGCTGCAACACGATGGGCTTTTGCAAGACATCAATGATGAATCATTTGATAAATGCGAATCTTGCATATCTGGGAAGATGACCAAGAAACCTTTTACAAATAGTTTAGAAAGGGCTTATGATCTTCTTGGTGTGATACATACTGACGTATGTGGACCACTAAGACATGTGTCAAGGAAGGGTGCTAGCTACTTCTTAACCTTTATTGATGATTTCAGTCGTTATGGTTATGTTTATTTACTTAAACATAAACATGAAGTCTTTGAAACATTTAAGGTTTTCAAGAGTGAAGTAGAACTGCAACTAGGAAAGAAGATTAAAGCTCTTCGATCCGATAGAGGTCGTGAATATTTAAGCCAAGAGTTTAAAGATTATCTTGATGAGTGTGGGATTGTCCAGCAACTCACTTCTCCATATACTCCACAACAAAATGGTGTATCTGAGAGAAGAAATCGTACATTGTTAGACATGGTGCGATCAGTGTTTAATCTTACAACTCTCCCCTTATCCTTTTGGGATTATGCTTTAGAAACTGCTGTTCGCATTTTGAATATGGTTCCAACTAAGAAGGTTGATAAGACTCTTTATGAAGTGTGGTATGGGAAAGCTCCCAACTTGTCTTACTTAAAGGTCTAGGGTTGTGAGGCGTTTGTTAAACATGACTCAGCCGATAAGCTACAACAAAGATCTGTTAAGTGTATCTTCGTAGGTACCCAAAGGAAACTATGGGTTACTATTTTTACTTTCCACCTGAAAATAAAGTAATTGTTGCTAGGTATGAAGACTTCCTTGAAAGGGATCTCATCTCTCATGAATTCAGTGGGAGAGTTTATGATCTGGAAGATGATCAAGAAGATACAACACCTTGTGAAAACACTAGCCAACCTCAAGTAGAACCTGAAAGTCTGAGTGTTCCACCTGAAGTTGAAGTGGTTCCCATTCGTAGATCCGCAAAGGCTACGCGTGCACCTGAGCGTCTATATCTTAACGTAGAAGCTGAGGAAAATATGTTAGGGGATCTTGGTGAACCTGCTAACTATAAGGCTGCTATGATGAGTCCTAAAAAGGATAAATGGCAAGTCGCAATGAATGGGGAAATGCAATCCATGAGAGATAACGAAGTCTGGATAGAGGTTGACTTACCTCCAAATGCTAAGTTGGAAGTAAGTGGCTCTATAATATAAAGACTGACATGGATGGCAATGTACACACCTATAAAGCTCGTCTTGTAGCTCAAGGGTTTACTCAAACTTTTAGGATAGACTACGAGGAGACATTTTATCCTGTAGCAGACATTAGAGCTATTAGGATTCTTATAGCCATAGCTGCGTACTATGACTATGAGATATGGCAAATGGATGTCAAAACTGCCTTCTTAAACGGTCGCCTATATGAGGACATCTATATGGCGCAGCCTGAAGGGTTTGTGAATCCAAAATTTCCAAAGCGTGTATGCAAACTTCAAAGATCCATTTATGGGTTGAAGCAAGCATCAAGGCAATGGAATAAGAAGTTTGATGAAGAAATCAAGAAATTTGGTTTCACTCAAAATCTTGATGAGACATGTGTATATCACAAAGCTAGTGGGAGTAATGTTATTTTCCTTATCTTATATGTCGATGACATATTAATCATGGGAAAAGACATTCCAAATTTGCAAGATTTAAAGTCTTATCTTGGAAAGTGCTTTTCTATTAAGGATTTAGGGGAAGCAACATTTATTCTGGGAATCAAGATCTACCGAGATAGATCAAGGCGGTTAATTGGACTAAGTCAAAGTACTTACATCGATAAAATATTGAAGAGATTCAATATGCATAATTCCAAGAAGGGATATTTGCCGATGCAAGCTGAACATGGCTTAAGTAGTGAACTATGCTCATCAACACCTGAAAAGGTGGCACACATGAGAAAAGTTCCTTATGCTTTGGCTGTAGGATCTATCATGTATGCTGTGAGATGTACAAGGCCTGATGTGGCGTTTGCACAAAATATCACCAGTCGATATCAACAGAATCCAGGTGTGAAACACTGGCATGTTGTTAAGAACATTCTTAAGTATCTAAGGGCTACTAAAAAAATGTTTCTAGTGTATGGTGGGAATCCAAATGCAGAACTTGATGTTACAGGTTTTTGCGATGCGTGTTTCCAAACTGATAAAGATGATAAGAAATCTCAAACGGGATATGTCTTTGTCATTAATAGAGGAGCAGTTGACTGGAAGAGCAAGAAGCAGACAATGACTGCGATGTCTATTACAGAAGCTGAGTACATAGCTGCTTCGGAAGCTGCAATGGAAGCTGTTTGGATTAGGAAATTCATTTCGGGACTCGGAGTAATTCCCTCAATCGAATTACCTTTAAATGTGTATTATGACAACTCTGCTGCAATAACATTTGCCAATGAGCCTGGAGTCATGAAGGGTGCCAGACATTTTCCACGACGATATCACTATGTTCGAGAACAAGTCGAAATAGGTGAAATCAATCTACTCAAAGTTCATATAGATGATAATCTAGCTGATCCCTTTACGAAGCCTTTGCCAAAGGAAAAACTTACTGACCATGCTGATGGGATAGGACTTCGTTTAGCTGGTAGTTTCATGCAGATCTGTGATTAGTATTTGGATAAAGGATGTTATGAACAAATATTATTTTAATGAAATAAAATAGTTGTTTATGTTTATTTTTTATTTTCTTAATATTATATCCTATATTTGCATGTTTAATCCGTGAATGAC
Source organism: Chrysanthemum seticuspe (assembly GCA_019973895.1). Lineage (NCBI taxonomy): Eukaryota > Viridiplantae > Streptophyta > Magnoliopsida > Asterales > Asteraceae > Chrysanthemum > Chrysanthemum seticuspe. Next base: position 207,325,351 of record BPTQ01000008.1, on the reverse strand, counting down.
TTATGTTATTCTAAATAGTCCGTTGTTAATCAATGATGTGGGAATGTCATTGAATTAAGACAAATCTGAGTTTTGGTAGAATATACTTCAAGTATATTGATGCGTGGGACATACCAGATTCACATGATATTCAATGAATTGAATATAGGACAGATCCCAACTTTACATAATTATACTTATGGATCTTTGTCATTAAGTAAATCATGAAATGTTTATCCTCAGACTTGAGATACAAGGTAACTGTTATGAATGTAGCGCACTTGTGTGAGATAGTCTAACGCTATCCGTAACTGGTAGTTATAAGGGCTATTTTCAGAAGTGTTACAAAGTTCATGAGTTATGTTTGTAGTCAAGAGAATTTGTTCATTTGAATTTGTTTCAAAGCATAATACTATATTTGGGCCCCTCGTAGGGTTGACAAGATGTTTGTTTGGCCATACCCAAGATCAATCTGGAATACGTTCAGATGATTTGGTAATCTTGTTCAATCAGATATAACGAGAAACATAATATTAACTTATGAAATGACTTGATCCATATTCATAGCTAATGTAGTATTAGTAGCAAAAGGATAAGTAAAAATGATGAATCATTAAATAGTTTTCCAGGATACCATACTCGATTCGATCTGGGGGCATTGGCGTGTTAGGGTAGACTAAACCAATGTCATTACTATATTAAGTAATGAAAGGTTTTATGGATATTTTAATATACGTATGACCGGATTCGAACTCGAGACTTCGGGATTGCACAAATTACGTATGAGAATTGATGTTAAATAATTAATATATATAAACGTTATTATTATTAATTATAAGTCACGAAATAAATACTTAACGATAGTTAATATTTAACTAGGTTTGACTAACGGTCATTAAATATAAACTACGAGGACTAAAGATGAAATAACGGACAAGAAGGATCTAGAACCCCTCTTTGGGAGCCTAGGCCGGTCGTGGGTAGGAGAAGCCCAAGGGAGGCTTAACTTGTTCTCCAAGATTGGTTACCTATATATACAAACCCCTTGTATTCATTCTAACCTAATCTTGGTGACTTGCAAACCTAATTTCTCTTCTTCTTTTCCTCTTTCTTGTGTTTGGCCAGTCGTGTACCTCCCTTCCCCAAGGGATTAGATTTTCCCAACTCAAGAATAAGTGTTTGGTTTGTTTGTGATCAAGAACCTAGTCTTTCACTTCAATTCAATATTAGTACGTGTGTACAAGAGCGAAGGACAAATACAATTGTGTTTCTGAGATTTCTGGTGGTCGACTTCTTTGTGGGTCGAATTATATAAACCCTAAGTTAGGGTTTTGGTTTTTGTTCCTCATTCACATTAACGTGTGTTTCTTGATTTGCTAAAAGGTACGCATATTCTTATTCGGTTAATTATTTACATTTATTATTCCTATTACTTCCGCTGCATGCTTTGATGATGTTTACTTGCTTTTGTAATTGTTATGATTAGTAAAACCCAACACACTCGTGATAAGGGGAATTACTGATCATGTGCTTCCAAGTATTATTTGTAAGGTTATATACAGAAAAAATCCCATTAACCACATATCCAGCAGACTCGTCAAAATAATGGAAAGTAATAATCTTGTAATCATCTGATACGGAATCATAACCAAATCCTGTCATATAAAAAATATATTTTTTACATGAGATTGGCAATTCTACATAATCTTTGGTGGTTGGATTAAAAACGAGAGGAATTTAAGCTGCAAACTTGTTTCTTCTATGAGTAGTTATAGAATTCCATGATTATCACTAAATTTAGGAACGAAGACAGCTAGAGATATTTGCAACTAATACAAACCAATATTACGTTTCTACAGAACTATGTGACATACTTAAAACTTAGTGGAATAAAAGGCGCATTTGGAACGTTATGTACTCATATATCAAAAATCAGACACAATGGCAAGCTAATACATGTAGGTTTAGACCAATTAGTAACAAATGCCATAACTCAATAATGAATTGCAACCTGGTAACTGATTTATATATGAGTGAGTTGATTTGGGTAAATGTTTAATCGATAATGGTTTAACTTAGAAAAATAGCTTAGAGAGAAATGGTTCAAATGGGCCAAATTGGTTGAAAGTCGCCTAATATCTACTTGAATGCATACAACCTGCTAAATCATTCTATTCGAAGATCCAATATATTATCATAAAGTTATTGTTTTAAAATCATAATGATATGTTAACCAACCCGCTCTACTGCTCCAACTGTAAGAGGAATTGCATCAAGTGGAAGAAAAGAATGAGAGAAGAATAATCCAAATATATGAAATGACCATTATGCCCTTAGCTAAAAACAAAAAAAGAAAGCAAATGACGGTGTTTACTAACAGAAAACGCGTTAAGGGACCAGTTTAGCCTAAAAAACCCATAGTTTGGACTACTGGAGACTAAAATCTCATGTTACGATTCAAGGCGATGTTTTTGGATAATTTTAGGGACCAACGGTGTATTTTAGTCTATATAATATTAATACAATATATGAAAACTTACCTAAATACTAAAGATTTGTAATAAAAAAAATAATCTTTTATATAATAAAACAAAACCCCTAATGGGAATTTTTCATTTCAAAAAAATCAAACCATACCTTATTAGGTAATAATTTTTTAAATTTGAATTTTTTAAAAGGTTTTTAACTATTAAAAAAACCTTAAATCTTTCTATATTTGTCAAATAATTGTTAAAAATCGTTTTTATGCTTAAACATTAGAATTGGGTAAAAATACACATGGGTTTCATTGTTATTTTTAGATATTTTGATGCCTAAAATGTAAACGTATTTTCAAAACCGGAGTACCCATTACCCACATATCCATTCTCACAATTACCATTGAAAAAACACATACATTAACCTAATAACCTTTATCAATCCTTTTCTTCAATTCAATCCTTGATTGATCTACCTAATAACCTAATAACAACAACAACCCGTTGCTACAGCTTATGTTAGATGTAGTCGAGCGCCAGAACTGGAAGAGGAAGAGTTCAAGCTTAATTGTTATTAACCAAGATCATCGGTATTCAAATCATCTTTAAGGATCTTGACAAGAAAATCAATCGGAACAATAACAACCAAAATCATCGGTATTCAAATCATCTTTAAGGATCTTGACAAGAAACACATGGTATGAAGATTTGATTTCATCTTTCGTCGATCTTCGACATCTAGGTATTTTAATCCAATTTGCTTATTCTTTGGGGATTATATGTGCTTTAACCCTAATTACTTATCTGGGTTAGCTTAGAATTTTAAAAAGGTGAATTTTTTGGATATACATGATATGGGTTTGTTAGGAATTTAAGTTTTTGTTAACATGTTTATAGTTATATATGAAAGTGTTCAGATTTTGTGAAATAAAATTTGTTTAGTACATAGTTTGATTGTCCCGCCAAGTTTTGCTATGGGCAAGACTACAAAGAATAATATATTGTTAGATTTGTACTTCTAAGAGTTCGAACATCTACAGGTTTTGACTTATGTTTATTGTTTTTGCAGAAGCATACCAACATTTTCTTCTTGGCTATTTCAATATTAATTCTGATGCTGCTCCCTATCTTCTATGCCATAGTATATTTGTACCAAAGGTGCCACATACATCAGTTCAGTGTCATTTTCTACTTCTTATAAAACTTCTTATTGAAGTATATAACAATTGGTTCTGATGTTGCAGGGAAATTAGAAAGGGCACACAGATACTGAGACGCATATCAAAACCGAGTCTAAAGAAAAAGCCATCATAGTTGGTAAGTTTTGTGTTTTCCCCACATTGAGTAGCAGAAGTGAAAATCTACAAGACATAACCGAGCTATGAGACTTGAAATTTGTATGCACCATAGTAGAATCACAGTACTTTAAAAACGAAACAATCTTACTAAGTCGATTATTTCAATAGGAGTAACGGTTAGCGCTAACTAACACTGCTGAGAAATTTTTATGACTCGAGGCTCAAGTTAATTCTGGGAGTTTTTTTCCCACAAAACTCGGTTTTCATAGCAATCTTAGTTCAAAAGTGGGTCGTGCAAAATTTAGCTTTTAGTATTGATGTTATGTGTTTTATTAGGATTTTATGTGTGATCACTTTGGTTTGTAAACTTAATTAGGTAAAGTTTTCATTTTAATTGGTTTTTATGATCTGGGTTGTTTTTGGGTTGGAGATTTAAAGTTTTTTTGATTGGTTTTTAGCATTGATGTTATGTGTGATCACTTTGGTCTGTAAAAGCGAATAAAGGTTTTAGCGTGAAGCGCGTTAATTTTAATATGATACTAGGCTGATTGATGTTAGTTAAAATAACGGGTTATATATGGTGCTAAGTCCGTAGTTACATGTATGTGTGGTTATTGTAGGACCTTAGATATATCAACCTTATCACAAACCCACTTAACGAACACAAGTATCACCACGTGAAACCACGCTACGCGTAGAACACGTTCAGCACAAACACAAACGTTAAGCTTAGAAGAAAGAAATAAAGATGAGAAAGATGGTGACTTGATATGTAAACCGTGTATGTATGAATAGAAAGATGAAAACAATAAGTTGTATATTCCAAAGAAAACACACACACACACACACTCAAGCACACCCCTCAAATGACCATTTGAGGGGTATTTATACTCTAAATACAAGATGCCCTAAAGGGATTTCTATGGGCTTGGATTGGGTTGGATTGGATAATATCATTCATAAGGCTAGCTTATCTTAACGTCTAACCAATTAGCTTAGCCCAATCCACGAGCCCGTTGACTATTCTAACACGATATCTAACACACGTTACAAAGTTCCTAAATGTGAATGACCATCACTTTTAATAAAAACTATTAAGGCTAACAATCTCCCCCTAAGGGGTGGTCATTCAAAAGATGCTCCACTTGATTAGGTCTTTACTTTTCTCGAGCTTGGACTTTGTGTGTAGATATAGAATAGTCTTGTTTCATTGTTCCTTCATGCTTTGTGATCAGTTAATGTGGTTGTCTGCCGTTGTCAACTCCATTGGAATAGGTGTCTCCACGTTTTTCTCCACCATGCTCACACTTCTTTTTCACTTTGAATATCCAATGATGAAGTTCTCGAGTCTTTAAACTTTGTAGATTCTTTGACATTGACGAAGAATCATCTTAAACTTTTGTTGCCTTTGATTTTGATGAGAACTTTCATGTGTTGTTGGTATGAGCATGTGGAGAATCTGCACGATCAATCCGCTCCGGAGCTTCCATAAGAAGAAAACATAAAAAACAGGTTAGTAATAAGCGGATTCCGGCACTTACAAGTTTGAATTTCGAGTGTGTTAACAGCATATTGTGAAAACACGTCTCTAATTCACACAAGGGCCGTTTCTGAACTAGAGTCCCACAAGTGAGATAACACGATATACCGAAGTACATCTATAATTCAGATGAGTCGCTCAGGTACACCGAAGCATCACCTCACGACTGTAGACCGTTTGAGACACACTAAGCGTAATCCACGGGGAGTCACCGAAGTGACCTGCTGTCAGGGCTGCTTGATGTTGACCCTGGCAGGAGTTTCCATTCAATCACTAAAGATCACAGATGTGAAACTTCTCATAAATGTTCTGGCAGATTGCTAAGATCTGCGTAGGACTCTAGAATATATCACTTGTGTCCTTATTGATGAACAACAAGCGATGTCATGTCATGTGTTCCTATGAGATCTTTTGATGAATCTCGTGGCTCTAGACTCAATTAGTGCATTTTGGTTTTCTTGAGCGGAGACTAAGGAGAGGGTCTCCTTTTTCAATACCAACCAACTCTAAGAGAAGGTCAATAGATTATGTAGGGTTCCCAGTGAGAATGAAACAAATCCTTTTAAGAGGAATTGAGTTGTTAGAAGGTTTAGTGCAGTGCGTCACTGGGTCCATGACGTCTTTGTCTTCAATACCAGTGTCAACTAAGTGACGACCAGTAGCATATGAATTGAACCCGGTTTCTGCTCTAAGGTTGAATCAGGAGGGCTATTTCTTTTCACCCTTTCTTTTACATTTCCTTTTAATTCTTCAACCCCTTCTTTCTCCTTTCTCACATTACTCCTTTTTTTTCAATCATTCCTAAGGACTTCTAATACTAACTATTTGTGATGTCCTTGGGTAGATCCCTCCGGCTCTGGCGGATCATAGGACGAATATTCCTATCTTTAGTCACCTTATAACTCCATGACTGTCCTATTGTTGCCATAAAACCATTTTTCTTGAAAATCTCTTAAAGTGTTTATGATTGAAAACATGTTTGAAACACTCCAAGAGTTTTATATTTTCAAAAACACTCCCCCTACACATGTGCTTATAAGTTTTGACAGAAATCTGCACATAGAGGGTAGAGTTTGCACTTTTTGAATTGATCGGCTCATGATAGACAATTCCCCACGAGACACGGTTACGTTGCCTAGTTAAAGAGTTCCATTGTCAGTTTTTAGGTGACAACTAGCTCTAGTAACTAACTTGAAGTTGTAAACACTCCTTGAAAAGGAGGTTAGACCCATGAAGGTGCATATCTATCACAAGTTTCTCGAGATGGTACATTTACTGACTTTGATTCCCGTCAATTCATTGGTTTCAACTGAGTCGAGCTCTTTTGAGAATCAAACAACGATCATTAAACTTTTTGATCACATTTTAATCACGTCTCCTCCCCCTCAAAAATAGCATATCCATGAAATTTTTGATATCAACTGATTAAACAACATTTTAGAATCTTTTGGGGAGACAAACGGACTTGATTTAAGCATGAATTTGGAACATTTTGGTTTTATACTCCCCCTTTAATAAAGCATAATCAATTAAAGGGTTTTAGAGGGAGTTATCTTGAGCACATAATATTTTGAAAGATTTTGAAAATCTTTTTGAGCAATCTTAAAAAGGTGCTCAAGATGATGATGATTTCTCACCAGTTTTAAATGTAGTGCACTGAAGCGTACACTCGATTTTTTCTTTAAAAACACGAGTTTTGATTTGAAAATAATCAAAAGTCATCATTTTTGTTCGGGTTTCGTACTGAAGTATACGAAAGCCATCAATATGAAGAAATTTTGAGAAACGACATGTTTTATAAAACAATTAAAGAACTCTCGCTCAAGCATCTGTACATGCCCGTATCATTGTTGAATGACATTTCTAGAAACGTACAGAATATCGATTATACGAGAGACATGTCGTGAGAAGAAAATTTTTGGATTTTGTATTTTCTATTGTTTTTGTATTTTTGAAAGTTTTATATTTTTATATTTTGCTTTTGTTGGTTTTTCAAATTTTGTATTTTGATTTTCAAAAATATTTACAGCGAAGCTTTTTGGAAAAACATTTTCAAGAAGATTCGAGAAGACGTTCTAACTCCTCAGGGGTTAGGCTTCGCATTTCAATTCGTCGAACTAAATCGTCAAACTTTCTTTTGGAAGGGATTTAGTAAATAGATCGGCGAGTTGGTAATCTGTCTTCACGAAAAATAATTCAACAATACCTTCTTCCACATGTTCTTTTATGAAGTGATAGCGTACTCTGATATGCTTAGTCTTTGAGTGATGAACAGGATTGCATGATATGGCTATGGCACTTTTCGAGTCACAATACATAGGTATTTTATCGAAAGTAAAGCCATAATATGTGAGTTGTGTTCTCATCCATAGAACTTGGGCACAACACGCAGATAGAGACACATACTCAACTTCAGCGGTTGAAAGTGCAGTGCAATCTTGTTTCTTTGAAGACCATCTCACTAACTTTTCACCCAAAAATTGTGCTCCTCCGGATGTACTTTTTGCTGTAACATGATCACCTGCGTGGTCCGCATCTGAAAAAGCAATTAGATCAAATCCGGATTCCTTCGGATACCAAAGTCCCATGTGAATGGATGTCTTCAGGTACCGAAAGATCCGTTTAACCTCTTTGAGGTGCAGTTCGGTAGGCTTTGCCTGAAACCGTGCTAATAAGCAAACAGCAAAATGAATATCTGGTCGACTAGCAGTGAGGTACATGAAAGAACCAATCATGCTCCGATATTTCTTTGGATCAATAGGTTTTCCAAACAAATCAGCTCCAATTTTTGGTGAAGTTACCATTGGTGTTCCGACAGAGTCACAATTATCCATACCATGATTTTTCAAAATCTCAGTTGTGTATTTAGCTTGATTTATAAAAATTCCATGAGGGGACTGATGTATTTGTAAACCAAGAAAGAATTTTAGTTCCCTCATCATGGACATTTCAAATTTTCTTTTCATGAGATTTTCAAAATGTTTTGAAAGATTCGGATTAGTGGACCCAAAGATGATGTCGTCCACGTAAATATGAACAATCAAAATGTCATTTTTGCATTTTTGTGTAAACAAGGTAGGATCAACTGTTCCTTTGGTGAAATTGTTTTGGATAAGGAAAGAGGACAGTTCATCATACCACGCTCTCGGAGCTTGTTTCAATCCATAGATTGCCTTTTTGAGTTTGTAGACGTAGTCTGGATGTTCCAAGTCGATGAAGCCTTCTGGCTGACTCACGTACACTTCTTCTTTCAGAGTTCCATTCAAGAACGCGGCCTTAATGTCCATCTGATAAACCATGATGTTTTTGTGAGCTGCATAGGCTAAGAATATCCTGACTGCTTCAAGTCTAGCTACCGGCGCGAATGACTCTTCAAAGTCTATCCCTTCCTCTTGTCTGTATCCTTTGGCCACAAGACGAGCTTTGTTGCAAATTTCAGTCATCTCTTCATCCCTTTTGTTCTTTCATAACCATTTGAGATCAATGACCCGAATGTCAATTGGTCTTGGAACCATTTCCCAAGAGTCATGAAGACGGTATTGGAGAAGTTCCTCCTGCATCGCTTCTGTCCATGCGGGTTCTGCCATTGCCTCGCGAATGTTCTTTGGCTCTATATTGCTAATTGAGCAAAGGTAAATGCATAAGTCGCAATCGGTGGCAAGTTGGCGTCTCGTCTGAATTGGCCTTGAAGGTTCACCAATAACTTGTTCAATTGGGTGGTCTTTTGCCACTTCAGAGTAGAAGTATACCGTTGGTTAAATGTATGCGAGTTAGATGGTTCTCGTAAGCTTAAAGATGATTCAGCTGATTCCGTAGCAAACGGGTTTTCAAATAAGTCTTCATCTAACATTGCATCGTTCTGGTTTTGGTTTTGCTCATCAACTGCTGGTAGAACGGGTGCAATAACTGGAGTAGATGTAGATGATGTTGATGGAGTTGGTGCATTGGTTTCGACCGTTGTAGATGCATCTTCTGTTGGTGGTGGTGGATGATTTTGAGCGGGTGCAGCGGAATGATGGTTTGATGCATTTGTCGAGGTTCCACCATAGTATTCATCGAACATTAACTCGAAGAATTTCTCCCATTCTTGTTCTTTAGGATTGTCATACGCAGTTGATTGAGCTCTTTGAGGTACGAGTCCTGAACTGATGTGTCCAGAAGTCTGCGGGTTTAGTGCGGGTTCTAGAGCGAGTCTCTCAAAAGCCATATGTGAAAGTTCATCAAATTTCACATTCATCGTCTTCATGATCCTCCTAGTTCTTCTGTTATACACCCTGAATGCCCTCGAGTTATCTGAATATCCAATGAAGATTCCAATATCACCTTTTGCTCTCAGTTTACCTAGATCTTCTCTATCGTTCGTTGGATAGCACAAAGCGCCAAACACGTGAAAGTAAGAGATATCAGGTTTTCTGGTGTTCACTATTTCATATGGGGTTTTATTGAATCTTGGATGGATTAGGGATCGGTTCTGAGTGAAACAAGCAGTGGCAATAGCATCAGCCCATAGAAATAACGGTGCACTAGAATAGATTAGCATTGTGCGAGCAGCTTCCACAAGAGTTCTATTTCTTCTTTCAACTACCCCATTCTGCTGTGGAGTTCTAACAACTGATGTCTGATGTGTAATTCCAACATTTTCAAAATAAGATCTTAACTCCTGATTTGTGAATTCAGTGCCGTTGTCTGTTCTTACAACCCTTACTGGAGTTTGAAGAAGTACATGAATTCGTTTCAGAAAGGTGATGATGATGCCTGGTGCTTCGTCTTTTGATCGCAGAAACTTAACCCATGTATATCTCGAATAATCATCGACGATAACAAGAATATACTTTTTCCCATTAATGCTTTCAACTCTCATTGGGCCACATAAGTCCATGTGCAACATATGCAACTTTGCTTCCGAACTAGGTACGGATTTGGGTTTATATGATGCTCTTTTGCTTTTTCCTTGTTCGCATGATGGGCATAAGTGATCCTTGGTGTATTTGAACTTTGGAAGTCCGTTGACGATGTTGTCTTTGGCAAGATTGTTGATGGTATCAAAATTGAGATGGGATAACCTTCTATGCCACAACCAGGACTGAGTTCCAGATGCTCATGTCATAAGACATATTGGTGATGAAGAGGCCATTTGATTGATGTCGATAGCATACAAGTTTGTATCACGATTCCCAGTTAAGAGATCAGTGCCATCCAAGTTTCTAACGAAGCAAGCATTTTTCCTAAAAGCAACCTCTAAATCTGCATCACAGAACTGCCCGACTGAAAACAAATTGTGTCCCAACCCTTCGACATAGTAAACCTGAGTGATCAAATAATTTCCAAAAGGTAGATCTCCATAACCCATGATAGCTGCTACATGATCATTTCCAAAACGTACGGTTCCCATGAATTTCCAGACGAAATTGATCAGCAGCTTCAGATTCCCGGTCATGTGCTTGGAGCAACCCGAGTCGACGATCCAAAGACAAATTTCGATAACCTGCCAATAACAGAAAAAGAATATTTTGGAAACCGTTGTGATTTTGGTTCCTTTGGGTTAGAGGTAAAATCCTGATCACACTCAAAGAGGTTTGCTACAGGGAGTTCTGGTTTATCACTCATTTTACCATTCTGGAGTGTGAAAGTTCTACCTGTGGGTTTCCAAATATCATTCCTAAAGTAAACACTATGGTTCCTGTCAGTAGTGTAAAGCCTAAGTTTTGCAACTAGTCTTCCTACTCGTTTAGCATAAGTTCTTTTTGGAACGTTCTTCTTAGCAGGTTTATCATTCACATTCTTAGAAACACAATCATCTTGAACATTAATTAAAGATTTCTTGCAAGTTAAACAAAGAGATTCAACACATTCATTAGACTTAGCAAGTTTCCTAGGTTCTGTACATGCAGATGAAATGTCTTTCTTATTCAAAAACGGTAAATTCCTAGGGTGCTCTTCTACTTTCTTCTCTTTATTCAAGCTACTACTCCTAGAGGCAGTCGAGACTCTATTGTTCCTTGTATTGCTCTTAGGCTTTAGTTTGCTGCTCCTAGAGGTGCTTTCTAGTCCTGTAGAAGGTAAGGCACACGCATTAGGATTCACATTTTTATGAAGGGAGGTGGTTTCAGCTTTCCTAGTCTCTTTAGAGTGCTTATCTAAACTTATGTCGTTGTTCCATATGTTTTAGATGTGGCGGCAGACGCATTAGTAGTACTCATCTTAAAAAAGCCAGGTGCTAAAACTTTTGGTTTCTCGATAACCGCTTTTCCTTTATCAACATTTTGTTTAGGTAGGGCAGGTGGAGTGACTGGTTTTGATGAAACATTTTTCTCATTGACTTTTGGAGGAGGCATAGAAACAGACATTTTTGGTTTGGAAACCGGTTTGGGAACATTTTCTTTCTCCTCAGTCAATGGTTTTGTAATAACAGTATCCACTGCCTTTCCTTTTTGACATTCCAGCTGAGTCCTCAAAAGATCATTTTTCGCTTTCATGTCATTGTAGGCACGCTCATACGACAGTTTGTCATACTTGCATTCCTCAGTTTTTCGATCAAGTTGTTTAAAATATGAGACATTTTCTTTTTCAAGTTTTTCAAGAGCTTTTTCATAATTTGAAACAATTTCGGAGGTCTCAGACTGGAGTCTTTCATGATCTTCAACAGAATATGTTTGCAAAATGATGGACATAATATCAGTAGTCAGAACATCTTCGAAGAGAGAATCATTTAAATTTTCCAAAACTTTGATGTGTTCAACACTTTCATTAGCTTGCTTTACCAGGGATTTTTGGTCCTTGACAAAGTCAGCTGTTTCTTTCAAAAATGCTTGTTCAAAATGAATTACCCTTGAGTTGATGTTATTCAGCTGAGGGGCAATTTGAGTTTCAAAAAACTTTTTCTGTTCATTATCAAAACTATTAATCCAGATGTTTGTTGTAATATTGGTTTTAGTTTTAACAGTCTCTTGAAGATCTGCAATTCTAGTTTTCACATTTTCTAAAATACTTCGCACATCACTTGTGTTAAAAGGATTGTTTGAAGACATTTGTTCAATGTTCGAAAGAGATTTGGATACAACAACTGGTTTTGAAACTGATTTTGAAACAGGTGTTGACACTTTGTTTGAAACACTTGGTGTGGTGGAAAACGTTGATTGTTCTTTATGAGAAACAAACGAAATACCATTAATTTTGTTCCATTTGTTATAATCAATTGGTTTGATTTCCGGATGTTTTTGTTTCATTTTTGATCTACTCTCCTCAGATAGTTCCAACGTTTCAAGAGAATCATGTACAATTATGGGTTCATGCAAAGGTTTTCCATTGTTCAACACATTCCGTTTTTTTTGAGCTTTCTTGAGGAAACAAGGAGGTGAGTTACCAAGAGCCATTTTATGCATAGTATGAAAAATCGGATTTACTTGATTAGAAAGCATCTTGTTTGTTTTAGCGGAATGACCCGTTGTAAGAAGCAAATTGTCCAATTTTTTGATAGTTTCATTTTTATCCAGAATTTTATCAAGAAGAGAATCTTCTCGTTTTGAAAAATCAGCAATCAACTTTTTCTTCTCTTTTTCAAGATCAGAAAACAATGCTTTTTGTTTAGAAAGTTGGTCATTTAGATCAGAAATTTCCTTGTTTAAAGATTTTATTTTCAAGTTCAAATTCACATCAAGTGTGTCATACTTGAGTTGCAATTGTTTTTCTCTTAAAACAGAATCTCGATAACCAATTTCTAATTCTGATACTTTTTTGTATGAAATTCAAAGGCTCTTGCTTTCTCTTTGTAACTCTCAAGCTCAGCGGTCAATTTAGCATTCGCTGCCTTAACTTCGCGATTGACCGTTCTAACTTTCTCAATTTCAATGCCACAGTTATTGATTAATGATTCAAAGTAAGCACGTGTTTCCTCATCAGTCTCAGTATTTTGTGCCACACAACCTCCACTAGGATCCACATCTGGAGTTTCAGAGTTAGTATTGCTACAACTCGGATTGTCCAGGTATGTATCATAAGTAGGTGCTGGCGTCACAGAATGTTGTTCGTCATGAGTAAACACATCAAGTATGACATTGTTATAGCATGGATCAATGATTGGTACCTCAGATACTGCGTTGGCGTCATAGACAGGAGGTGCGTCAGAATCAGTGTCGTACTTAGTCTCCTGAAGATTTGCCATGAAGATGCAATTCGCATTGATTTCCTCGAGGTCTTCCAAATCATCCACAATAGTGAAAAAATCATTTTCCTCAGCACTCAACTGCATCCCTGCTTCTTGCTTCTGTGCTAACAGCATAGCTTTCCGAAGAAACTCAGCATTCTTCTTGTGTGGCTTAGTGGGACAGTTTCGTGCCATGTGACCCACTCCTTGACAGTTATAACACTTAACCTGATTACCCTGATTCACATTTCCATAATTCCCAACTACTGGAGCTGCAACATTCCCATACTGATTACCCACTGCTCTATTCCCAACATTCTGCCCAATCTGATTTCCAACATTCTGACCCAACTGATTACCCTGATACGGAGTCGCCTGATTACCCATGCGGAATCCAGTAGCATATCCCTGCTGATTCCCAATAACTCCAACCATTTGTCCTTGATTACCCATATTCACACCCGGCTGTGCAATTTGCCTGTTGCGAGTGTTTGATGAAATCCTTTGGTTGTTGTTAGCTGGTGTGGAATAGCGACTTCTGAATGCTTTACCCAATAAATAGAATACCTGTAGCAAGGCTTCTTCTTGTTCAGTTTCAGGATCAGTGATTCCTTGTTCCTGGTATTGTGGATACTGTTGTTGTTGAAGTACTTGTTGTTCTGGTGGATAGAATTGTTGTTGAGGGATAACAGCTTGTGGTTGTGGTATGTATTGCTGCAAGTTGTTGTTGTTGGAATATGATGAAGCTTGTTGTTGTGTATTCACTGAAGGTTGAGTCTTTGCAATAAGAGCCAATGGATCATGATTCTTTGCCAATCTTTCTTTCCTGACTTCATTCACTTCAGCTTGGTTTTGTTTTAGAAAATCGTTTAGTTGATCAAAGTTCACTTGATGTAAGTCTTTTGTTTGGTTGACAATAGTGACATATCGTCCCCATTCTTCTGGAAGATTGTTCAGGAACTTGATGTTTTGAACGATAGTTCTGGGTGCTAACTTGTTTCTGATAAGCTCATTCATCAAAGTACAAAACCTTCCATAGTAGGATTCAATGGATTCTCCTGGAGTTGAAGTGAACTTTTCCCATTCAGTTAGCAGCTTGTTCTCCATGTCTTGTTGACCAATTTATGTTCCATGACAAAGCCGTCTAACACGTTCCCACATATCGAAAGCAGTTTCACAGCTGTCTACTGCAGCAAAGATGTCTCTTGGTAAACCAAGTTGGACAATATGAATTGCCATGTCATCTGCATCGACTTGTTTCTGATCCTCTTCAGTGTATTCTGATTCGTTTTGAACACGAGAAGATGGTGGGATGGGAGGTGTTGCATCAGCATTTCCAAGGATTTGGACTTGTCGAGGCTTGAAGGGTCCATTCTGAATGGATTGAATCATCAGTTTTCCATTAGGTCTGGTCTTGATGTAACGAAGCATACGACTTGTCCATTGAAGATAACCACCTTTTTCCAACATAGGAGGACGGTTTTCTGCACCGGCTGCATGAATATCTTGTTGAGTTGCCATTGATGAAGGTATGATCTGATAAAGTTGATGTAGGATCGATTCAACGATAAATGAGATGTGTTAAAAAAGATATTGTCGTTTGAAGTTTTTCTGAAAGTCGTACTCGTGAACTTGGTTCTTAGGCCTAAAATTTTTTCTCCCAAAATTTGAAATTCACTAGAAAAATCAATTCTAAGGTCGTATGAAAAATTTGAGTTATGACAATTTTGACGCCAAATTTGACGGAAAAAATTTGAATTTGGGTCCAAAAAATTGAATTTTTGACCAAAATTTTCCAAGTTATACCAAAATTTGAATTTCGCGTAAAAATTGAACGTTTACTCTCCTCAAATTTTTTTTTTTTTTTTAAATGAAGAGCTTAGGCGAAGACACAAGAAGTTACGAGTAGACTATGGTGCTTAGGCGTAGGCAATAGACTTAAGCGTAGGATCTTTATGCGTAGGAAGCTTAGGTGTAGAGATTGTGCTAAGGCGTAGAGAGAACTTACGCGTAATACCCAAGTTACGCGTAACAATAGAGTTATGCGTAGACTAAAAACTTAAACGTAGAATTCTTATGCGTAGGATTTACTTATGCGTAAGACAAGCTTAGGCGTAAGAAAATACTTATGCGTAAGAAATTATACGCGTAAGATTTAGCTTATGCGTAAATCTAGGGTTTTGCCCAAAAATCATTTACACTATCACAGTGTAAAAGATATCCAAAAGTCGAAGTGTTCCACAAACTTATCGAAGTGAGGGAAGCACTGAGTCGCCGTTATAGCTCGAAGAAACTGCACAAAACTCTTATGCGTAGAACCTTATGCGTAGAAAAAGGGTTTTGACTTTCTTATGCGTAAAAATAGGGTTTTGACTTACGCATAAAAAATTTCCAGTGATTCAACCGATTTCTGATACACAAACAGCTTCCAAAATACTCAAATAACACAAAAGTATTGACCTTAATCACCCAAAGTGCCTTTTCTGCTTATGCGTAGAAATGAACAACGAACCAAACACGAGTTTAAAAATGAAGAAAAACACGTAAAGCTTCGAACTTTTTGCAAAAAACTGAAACTTTAGCACCAAATAAACCTTAAACCACAAGAATCTTGAATTTTTAGGTGCAAAAATTAAAGTTTTAAGCTTGTCAAAGATGTATAACGAGAGCTTTATGCGTACAATATCAAACTTCAAAACAAACACAAACACTCCTAAACCATTGTTAGGCGATTGATACCAATTGTAGGACCTTAGATATATCAACCTTATCACAAACCTACTTAACGAACACAAGTATCACCACGTGAAACCACGCTACGCGTAGAACACGTTCAACACAAACACAAACGTTAAGCTTAGAAGAAAGAAATAAAGATGAGAAAGATGGTGACTTAAGATGTAAACCGTGTATGTATGAATAGAAAGATGAAAACAATAAGTTGTATATTCAAAGAAAACACACACACACACACACACTCAAGCACACCCCTCAAATGACCATTTGAGGGGTATTTATACTCTAATACAAGATGCCCTAAAGGGCTTTCTATGGGCTTGGATTGGGTTGGATTGGATAATATCATTCATAAGGCTAGCTTATCTTAACGTCTAACCAATTAGCTTAGCCCAATCCACGAGCCCGTTGACTATTCTAACACGATATCTAACACACGTTACAAAGTTCCTAAATGTGAATGACCATCACTTTTAATAAAAACTATTAAGGGGAACAGTTATCATAACGTAACATAAGTTGTTGGAATATCGAGTTATATGTTGTTAGATGATTTTATGATCACTATTGGTCTATTGGATAATAAGAGTTTTTGATTGAAGTAAAGGTAGTGGGGTGACACTTAAGGGGGGATATATGTTTAGCGATTTATTAGTGGTTAACTGGTTATGGTATTGAGGATAAGAACGGTAATGCAAGTTGGAATGTTGATGGATATACATGGTGCTAAGATTATGGTTGGTGTATGCTTTCTACCTTAACATTAACATAAGCCATTTAAATATAAAAGGTGAACCAAATTGTAAACTGACGAATGGCATGTAAAATTGAAGACACAATTAAGAGTCCATATAGATAGGAGACTCGATGTGAGTAATCATATGAACGAGAGAGCATAAGTGATTATTTGATACAATTGCTCTTGCGTTTGATGGTTTTGTGTAGTGATTTAGATGAAAGATGCTCAGTGAGCTCGGAATTAATTGAACTAATATTGTTTAATAGAAAAAAAGTTGACTCACATCTTATATACAAAAACGTGCAATTTTGCAGGTTGGCGTTCCTTAAGTGGATTGCTGAAATTATGAGTGTAAATGTTAGCGCTGGACAAGCAAAAAAATTTAGCGACTCTGCAACGTTTATCGTTAGGAATAACTACCAAACTCGGAATTTTGACTAGGCAGTTCTGATCTCGCTTTACCTACTTTGCCTATAGTTCATGTATCAATCTTTTATCAACAGTAGCTGAATAAATAGAAAGATATAACATTGCTAGCATTATGTTGAATATAAGTACTTAACAACTTCTTTTTTTCACAAGTGGCTTTGGCATCTGGTGCAGGGCCTTTCATAGGCAGAGAAACTGAGGATCGGTTAGGAATGTGGAAAATGGATTTATTGAGAATGGATGCCACGGAGCTAGAGCTTGGCCCAGATAGGGTGCACTTAAAAATGTTGTCTTATAAGGTTAGTCTTTGCTCTTCAGACAAAGATAATAAAGTATACAAGTATTTGCATCATATTTCAGTTTTAAGACATTTACTTATCGGTACTTACAGCCATGGTGTGTAAATAATTAAGTTTGGCATCAATATTTTGTGCAGCAACGAAAAACAAGGTGGGTAGGGTAACGGGTTAAAGTGGGTGATTTTGGGTATATGTGATTAACAAAGTTTACTAGACACATATATTACCTATTTTTTCCATCGATAGGTACCGCTTGATTTATAAATGAAAAATAAAGTTAGAGCTTCGTATGTTTATAGTTATATATGAAAGTGTTCAGATTTTGTGAAATAAAATTTGTTTAGTACATAGTTTGATTGTCCCGCCAAGTTTTGCTATGGGCAAGACTAAAAAGAATAATATATTGTTAGATTTGTACTTCTAAGAGTTCGATACCAAAAGAATGACAAAATATTTTAAGTGGATAATGTCTGGTAACCATTAAGTAAGTGGGAGTATGGAAAATTTTGTAACTTTTTTGGGGCGTGACTGAGAAATGTTGGACACTCATCTTTTCAAGTGTTGGACACATTATTTGGTCATAATGTCTGATACAGTATGGTTAGAGGTGTATGTCATAACAAATCATATTGTAATATAATTATACGAAGTACTATAAAAAGTTTACTAAATTTTTTCCAATATTATCTTATATTGTAGGCACCTGCTTTGCACAAGGAGATCCACATACGTGGAGGACTTGGTCAAGCTCAACAGACATTGGGTGGAGGACCTGCTGCATCTTAAAGTTCTACGGTTATGCCTATATCTTTTTGGTTATGCATCTTCAAGTAAAGAATATGTTATATGTATGATATATGTTTGCTGTAAATTGGCTTTTAGCATTATGAAGTTAAAGGGATTTTGGGTTTATGCCTGGTGAATGTTTCCCTAACGCTTGATTATTTTGTGTTATAGGGCTCTACCAGGAATACGAGCAGTGATCTAAAGTATGCTTTCTGTGGTTGAGTAATTCTTGCTGTCAGATTTTCACTTGGATAGAAATGGCCAAGTCTCAGGTGCCTCCACCTCCAGCAAGATGAGTATCTTTGTTTTCTCATGAGGTAACTTCCATTCTTCCAGTAGCGATATCCTGGTAATATGGATTAGATGATTTTGTGAGGGCTTTGGCCACCAGGAAAACATTGCTGAAAAAGAAACATGTTGATAAGGTCAAATGAGTCAAAAGACGCCCAAAATGTATATTATGTTATTGTTTGGTCAAATGTATAATTTCAAGCAATAGAAATATAAAGAGTTTGTATTCAAGTTTATCTGTAATGCTAACATGTGTAAACATTTTTTTCAGGACAAATTTACAAACTGAAGTAGAAAAGCTAAGACTTGAGTTACAAGATGCTGTCTATATGTACAATCATGCTTGTAACGAGCTGGTCCATACACAAACCAAGGTCAGGCGTCATTCTTTATTCTTATAGCTTCCATACAGGGGACAAAATGGGTGGGGATGTTGGGTAGGCTGATGGGGTTATATTGAGTGCTTTTTGGTCCGAAATTTCTAAATTTGTATCACTCTTTTAAGGCTGGAATGGATGTTAGATTTTTCAAATTTGGTTATGGGAAGCATGTCAATACAGTTGTAAAAAAGTTTATATGTAATGTACCAAATGTGAACTGATTTTGAAAAGTTTATACTATGTATATGTAATGACATTCTTCCCCTCTCTTACCCTCTCTCCGCTATCGTAAGCTCAGTTTACATAAGGTACTCACGTATCCATACTATGTTTATCATAAAAATATCAAGGTAAATAATGTTTGATAGGTTCGGGTTGCTTCGTATTGGGCATTGGTCATGTTGCAATATAACGCCTGCACTATTTGAGTTAGTGCAATATATCTGTCATGACTCCTTAAAAGTGTGTGCCTAGAAAGTTTTGTCTCAAAGGAAAAGCCAATGCAATTATGATATAAATATTTAGCTTGATAGTATAGGAGTGTGTTGCTTAATATTGATTCGTTTGTGTGTGCTTTGCGTCAGGGAGCTCGGGGTTCTTAGTGTTGTATTGCGGAATTAATACAGGGAGATTGATAGATGATTTAAGGTTTTTGAATGATTAACATTGTCAGGAAGGTTTTTTAATGATTAAATGCTGTCATATTATGTTGATATGTGATTCATTGGCTGATTTGCGTTAATTTCGTTACTGGAAACGAGCTTTTTGGAGCGTTTAGCGGTTACAAATTAGAATGTAATGGTTATTTGGCAATGAGTGTTTAGCTTTTGGATTTTGTCTAGACGCCCATATTTGAAATGTTGATAAAAGAAGCGTGTTACACTTTATAGTTGCAGATAGAACCATATTAGAACTATGTTGATAAAATAGGATTTCACTTGGCTTTTTGGAAAAAAATTTGCTTTAACTATTTGCAAAAAATATAACCACTTATATTTGTGTTGTTGAACAGGGAGCAATTAACCCGTTTCAAAAACACCATTTTGCCCCATAACTGATGTACCATATGATGTGATAACTCGCCCATTTATCATCTCTATCTGTTAGTTGACCTGTTACCCAACCAGCCGTGTTGCCACCTGTAATGGATTTGTGGTGTTTTCCATATGCATTGAAGGAGACTTTATGATTTTCTTGCAGAAATATTTTTGCTCCAATTCTGTGATGCCCACACATGTTCAGGCAACATCAAGCCTTTTGGTAGAGGAGGCAGGGTAAGCGTTTACTCCCATGTTTATACTTATTGTTTGACTAACATCTACAGGTTTTGACTTATGTTTATTGTTTTTGCAGAAGCATACCAACATTTTCTACTTGGCTATTTCAATATTAATTCTGATGCTGCTCCCTTAATTGGGCACAAGAGATACCAGATGGGTTCAGGAACTCGATTAGTGAAATCATTGGTATGCTTTTTCTGTTTTTTTGTTAATATTGTAAGAATTATTTGGTGATTTTGTTAGTGCCCATATGAAAAATAGTCAATGTTTGATGTGGGTTTTAGTGTATCTCAACTGATTTGGAAAGGGTGGAGCTTTGACTGATTACCATCAAGATCCTATCAGATTGTAATTCCTGGAATCGGAGGTAGAATAATTATTGATTTGTATACTTTTTAGAGTCTAAGTTAAAATACTTTCTATGGTACCCAACGACTTACTAGGCTTGCGGAATTTTCAAAGGCAATTGATATATTTTAGTTGGTCCTTTGTTGAATTTAGGCTTACACATGGCGGTGGTTTTATCATGTTACGCATACTAATCGCAATTACTAAACAACTCAAAATAAGCCACACAAACAAAAGTGTAAAATTGAAATAAGTCTATCAATGCTGAATGGACAACGACGATTACTAGAAGTTCCAGAATCAGAACCGATCAGGCTGTTAGTATCATATAACCACACTGAAAGGTAAAGGGATTTTTTAATATAAAATTTACTATATATTTGTTAATGAAATACATTAACCTTCGTTTTACAGTTGCCACACAATCATGACCTTGCCAATAGAAACCTTTTTAAGATTTTTATATTATTGAAGCAAAGTTTATAGAAGTTATTACCTTTAATACAGATGACCTGTATATATTCCAACCATGGAAACACTAATATAGAAACATTAAATTACTGGGAATATTAGCAAAGTGCATATCAAGAAATAGGAGCGAGGCTGGTGTACGTTCAAATTATCTCCGCTATCTAAAGGAGTCAATCTTTGAAATCACCTATTTGGGACAGAACAAACTGATGGTACAGGGCAGATTAAACACAAACACAAGCAACAAGTGTACTAACAATCCATCATGCATGAAGAGCACCCGTATAAAATTATTACGAAACATATTTCATAGAAGAAAAAAAAACATACTTTCCAGATATACATTACTCGAATACAATTGTTAACAAGCAAGGACTATAGAATGATCTAGATAAGATTTTCCGAACTTTAGTTACATAATTTTCTTCTTTCAATTGCATTACAAGCTGTTAGGATTTAGTTATACTATTGTTGTCACTGAAAAACAAATAAAGCTTACTACCAACTCTACTATTTGAAACAAAATTCAAACAAAAACATCAATGGAATAAGCTAAAAACAGAATGAAATAAGCTATGGTGAGGACAGATTGCTGCAGTTGGCCACATTCTTTTGATGAATATGAAACAAAGAGGGGATGTTCTACGACAATACTTAAAAATTACAAACAATAATTAACAAAAAAACCAAACAAAAAAAATAGATTTATAATAGAAAAAAATACATTATTCAAAAAAACAGAAAAAACCCCGCGCGTGCGCGGGCATTATATCTAGTACTAATGATAATAATATAAATTCTATCCTAAATACTAGTCAAAACCTATCCTTCCTAAACTCAAGCCCTAGAATCACAACATTTGCCTTAAACACAAATCACTCACGCCTTCTCAAAACTTAAAACATTGCTTCCCTTATATAAAAAAACGATTTCCCCTCTTCCCCAAAAATACTATGTTCGGCTCCTCTCATCCCTCCATAACCGAACCCTAAAGCAGCCATGCATCTCCATTATTTCCGCTCAATAATCAAGAAAGAAGAAGAAAGTGTAGAGCTTGGTAATCGTGGCAGGTTAGAGCTGATTCATCCATGTCCTTGTTCTCTTTTGATCCCCTCTGAATTGGCCTCAAGGTACCACTCACGTAGCAACCATTCTGTGATCATGTTTGGGTTTAAAAGTATAATAGAAGTTTTGATGTTCATGTGTTTAGGGTTTTCTTTGGGTTATAATCGATTTGGTGTTCATGTGTTCTCATTCCTTGATCCGTCCCTTATTCCAGCCTCGGGTGATCATGTGTTGGTGTTTTATTCTTGATCTTTTGACCCTCCTTTGAATCAGCTTAAAGGTAATTCTAAACCTAATCTTAATCGTATGGTGTTTCTTTTTCAAGCCCCAAATTTGTGATCAATATAATTCACACGAATCATAAACTCACATGAAAACCTAAAATTAGACTTGGAACATGTAAAACCTAAGTGAGAGAATCAATATAATCATCTTGTAATTTTTTCTGGTCTCGTTAAATATGAATAAGAATGTTATGCATCATAAAATCATGAATTTGTGGTCATGTGTGTCGATTTCGGTTTGTGTTTTGCCATTCGAATCAGCTTATATTGCAAGCCCTTGACCTGGTCTTTAAAACCTAATGAAATCATTTATATGGTCACTCGAATCTGGAAACCATAGGATTAAAGGCGGGTCGACTAGGGTGTTGAAAGGGTTAGGGTTTTTTTTATGGTTATATGTACGCATGCTGTCCAGAAATTTTGTCGAGTTCAAGCGAGTCCAAATTGATGATTACGATATGCCTTTGCATGATTTTTGAATCTAAAACTAAGTTTCAAGAGTTTTCTAACTGATCAAAGTTGTTTGGAGTCTTTTTGAGTTCATTTGGTCATGTTTCTGAATTTTAAGAGATCGGGTGTCAAATCTAGAAATCTGGAAATAAAATTCAATCAACTTCTTTGATTTTTCATTTTCAAACTATAAGGAGTTAAGAGCTCTCCTTTTACAAGGGTAATATTTAATTTATTTTTGACTTCCTGGACTTTTTGTGGATTTTTTGTGGATTTTTCTGAAGGGTTTAAATGGGTTAGTTAAATTCAAACTTTTGGGGTATCGCTGCAATGCACTTTCTGGAAAGCTCTAGAAAGATGAATTTTAATTCAACACTTGGACTTGTAAATAAAATATGAGAAAACTTGTAAATAAACTTAACTTATGTCCTGTGAATTTTTCCATAATATTTTGAGCTCATTTGATACGCCTTGAAAATTCATAAATGTTAGTCCAGAATGTGATAAAAGCTGAAATGTAACATATACTAGGGTTTTGATTCTATCTAGCTATATTTAAAGTGAATTGATCTAAATTACTTTTGAAACATTAATACAAGTACTTTAAGCGTATGTTAACTTAATTTCATCAATGAAACCCTAATCACATTAACGAATAACTACAAGTATTTAAGAAACAATTATGATTGTCAATGGACTTAATAAATGAAACCTTATGTATTAAGTGGATAATAATTCATGTAGATTTCTTGATGGAGGATTTGCTGGTGATTCGTTGCATCTCTAAGTGATTTCTTGTTTTGACATATCACATTGCCTCATGGTCTTCAAGGTGAGTACTCGTGGCGTCATTTTCCTATATTTTCTTAGGGGAAAATAATACTCCACTATTATTTCAGTTACAATATTTCTTTCGTTGTGCTAAATTCATATTATTTAATTTGGACAAGTATGTGTATATAATTGTGTGCATGAGTATAGTGGTGATTGGTGCATGACTATGATTACTATGATTCCTATTAGCCAACAGTCTTTGTGACTAGTTGGATACCTATGATTCCTATTAGCCAACAGTTTAGCCCCAACTGGTTAGTGATAATGACTGATTAGATACCTATTGTGCACAGGACCACATGGTGTTCGAATTGCATGATGTGGATTACGTTTCTTTTTACTACTTGCTCTGCACTATTATTTATACATATGTCCTATTTGTATTGCATTGCACAGCAAAACTAGTTCATACTTATTTTTACACCTACGAGCTCAGCAACATTATGTTGATGTTTTCGAGTATTATTTCCAGGTGATCGATAGTTGTATTTTGAAGGCATTCATATTGAAGTCATAAATTGTTTCTCGTATCAAAGACCGAGTGATTTGGCCAAGAACTTTTTCTAAAGACTTAAATTTGATAAGATTAAGACTTGTGTTTTCATTATCCAGTTTTGTATGAAAAATATTATTGTAACATTGTAACTTTCTATTTAAATCAAATATGGTGTTGTTCTACTATCTTATGCGATGTTACATTTCGTTGCACCTCATATTTTCGCTCTTAGCGGGGTGTGACAAGTTGCCTGCTAAATTATGTTTGATTTTCGGATAGATTGAGGAAAATGATTTAAGGGACTGTTTGGATTAGCTTATTTCACCATCTTATGGGCCCATTTGTAATTGGAAAAGCTCATAAGCTCACTTTCTTTGGCTTATGAGGTAATTTCATTGACTTTTTGTACTTGAATAAGTTGCACTCATAACCCGAAAAAAGTGAGCTTATTAGCTTATTAGAGTAAATGAACAAAAAAAGGGAAACTGAAATGGCAGTTTTTGAGAAGTTTAGAGTCGGCTTGCAGCTCATTAACAGGAGGAAAGTGATTCAGGAGACGGTTAGAGCTATGACCATAGGTGTTATTGCTATAATCAGATGCTTATAAAATCTGCGTGCAAATGTGTGCACATTTACTGCTGAAAATTTTCCTACCGTCCTTTTAACTTCATTTATTTACTGTTGCAATGAAATATATTTTACCACTAAACATTTTTATCTTTCTACAGGGAAGCGGTGGGTGGTAGTGACACTAGGCCTTCTATTTACGGTGCGTATCTCACTGTGGCCCATAACTTGGCTGCGCAGTCACACTCATATTGTGATTGCAGCCACGTTGGGTACTTGAGTCCGATGCAATGCATTAATTATAACAGATTTAAGCAATTTGATGATGTACAAGCAGGTGAAAGAACAATTTAAGGTTCTTTTATATGCAATACATTCTGGGTGTACATGGTTTATCATTTGGCACACAATGTTGTAATATATAAAGGTTTCCAGGTGACTGGATCAGGTATGTGAACATTGTACACTTAAGATTGATGAGCTAGCATTTCTATTTGAATTTTCAAATATATTTCTACAGCACTTTAGGTATGGAAACTCAATGATTTAGTTCTGATACCCACTTATTGTAATTTTGCAAAGCTATGCATATTCTAATGTTGGTAATCTACAGATTTTAATGTTTTCTAATCAGGTTAGTTTTAATTTATTTTTTTCTATTGGGTTATGCTATAAAATGACAAATATAAAACTCTTTTGTTTATAGAAGTGATATGTTTTGACAAATGGGTAAAATGTTTGATTTTTCTACATTTAAATTCGATAACTATCATTACAAATAATAAGGAACAAATAAAGACATCGGCACTTCAAATGCTTAGCGGGTATTTAATTCAAATATGGATTTAAGTTTAGGGTGCTTAACAGGTATTGTATTTTGAATACAAAAAAAAATTAAGCACTTCGAAGAAACATGTTTGTACATTGGATAGTTGCCCTTTTTTCCATCTCGAGTCAGATAAAAATGTCGGTTGTCTATGGAACTTAACTGATATGATCAATAGTTTCGATTATCGGGACGTCTATGGAACTTAGTTGATATCATCAGTAATTCCGATTTTAATGTTTGTCTACACGAATTTTCAAGTGGATGAAATTGGTTGAGTGGTCTTCCACTAATCCGTTGTTAATTTACGGAATTGGGCCGGCTGGCTGGAATCAAAATACTTTTTGGGGTGAAAGAGGCGATAGAGGGGAAAGGTGAATTGTTGTTTAGGGGTCATATTCAGTTTTTAGCTCGATTGGTGTTTTTACGTTTTGTTGCGGTATATGTAGACTCGAACTTTTACAAAATATATATTTTTTATTATTTTTATTATTTTTTATTTTTTGCTTTCTACTGTAATGTTATACAATTAGTGAACCTCATGTTGTGCTATAAAGAGAAGATAGCCTTTTAAATTTGTTTGTACAAAGTTTTCAAGTTTATGTTATAGTGGTGTTTAGATGCTGCGGTAGTATGGATCATTTTGGCTTATAGAAAGTTAGTAAAATATAGTTGGTTGCATAAAGTATCCACCTATATACTTCTTCCATTGTTAGGTTTCATGTAACGCGACATAGTCTCAAAAAACTAATCCGTAGGTCACCCCGGTGCAGACTTCTTAATCTATGGCCAAATGATGCATATAGACTTTGTTGTATGGTATATAAATATCTAGAAACATAACCATGTTTTCAATTTTATACATATGTAACAAAAAATAGAAGAAAAAAACCAGTCGCAATGCGGGTCGCCATACTCGTTATTATTCTTTGATGATATTCTTCTCAGTCACTTACTTGAACATGTAATGGTATAATAGGGAAATTGAGAAGGAAAAAACCCAAGGAAATGCTAAAGAAAGATATCCCCAAGGATAATTAAGATGGCGTGAAACGACATGATGGTTTGTCCATTGAAGAAGTTGATCATATGTTAGCATTTTACTTTTACATCATACATATGCTGCTACTAATAAAATATAGAATGGGTTTCTTGTATTTTTAAAGTTTTATTTGAGCTCGATTTACGTAAGTGGAGCATTTTGATACCGATTTCATTTCTTGAAAGTTATCTTATATTAGTTGAAAATTTTAGTACTAACCATGTGCCAGGTTATGTGAAATTAATGGCTCGTGCACAATGTAATGTGCTACATCTTATGCCATAAATTTTGGCATGTTGCGGGTATATAATGCATGATGAGTGAGTATGCGCTGTAATGTCTTATGGTTGATCCAGCGAGGGTGCGAATAAATTGAGTGCGTGTTACACACATATAACTATACTAGACGAGTACTCGTGCATAGCAACGGGATTTTCTAGCAGCAGATAGTTATAGTGATATTTTGATTACACAAAACGTTACACAAAACACTTTGTTGTTCCCCGTTCACTATCGTTTAAAACAGTTCAAGTTTATAAAACAAGTTAAAAGTGAACTATGACTGAAATTAACATAAAGAAAACACACTAAGTAATTTTCAACATCATATTCTTATTAGAAATAAATCAACAAAGAATACGTTACCCAAGTATTTGCGGAATAGTACTTGGGATTGAAATGACAAAGTTGGGTGATTCTTGCCCCTTGTTGTTTCACAAAACACATTGCAAAACACATTAGTTTTATAGTGATATTGATAGACGACGATCTTTTAGGGCAACGATACGTGCTCATGAGCAGATCATATCAATATACACACATTGTGCGTGAGTTAAATAAGCGTGGGAGCGACCTAGTTGGTATTCTGTAATGTCGCGTATGAGTGAGTAGTACGTAATATATGGGCGTTGTACGGTTTTAAATACCGTATTCTACATCGTGTAATGTAACACGTGCTCGGTAATTAAAGTGTATTGGACCGTGTACCAATCATGATTTTAAAAGTTGATTATATTCTATTGAAAGTTCTTTACTTTAGCCATAGTTTTACGAGGTGAATGCATTTAGCTCGAGTTTATTTTGAAATTTTTATGTTCTTTGGGTAAGATATAAAATAATCATCGTCGTATACATACTACATTTTCATTTTACGATTGTATACTAGTTGAAGAAGTTACCTGTTTGGTAGTACAGCAAAGTGCGGTAGAATTAATAGGAACCCCTATAGAAAGAAATCGTAAAGGAACCCAAAAAAGGAAGAGTTAAAGGGATAATATGGTAATGTACAAGT
>BPTQ01000008.1:207230152-207281336 GCA_019973895.1 Chrysanthemum seticuspe | reverse complement strand
TTAGGAAGATGAGTTGAAATGATTGTTTTACCAAGATTTGTCAAAGATTGTCATCCGGATCCTACGGTTCCCTTCTCAGAGGGATCCGTCTAGGCTAGTTCTAGGGATCCGGCGTTCTGCAGTTTATGAAAGAGTGGAAATGATGTTTCTAAGATCCTAGACCTGCATCACCTTGAGTGTTTCAGTTCTCCTAAGTGTTTTAAATGAAGGGGTGCTTAAGTGTTTGAAGGCAATGAGTGGTGTAGCTAATGATTGTTATTTATGGAAAGATTTGGAACTTTCAACAAGTACCAATGGATGAGCAAGGATGACATTAAAGATGTCAATTGAAGTTAAATGAGACTAAATGATCCTAGAGATCAGGTGGTGACTTAGGATTGTGTTTTTGAAAATATCCTAATGGTTTTGAGATGGGAAAGCTAGGATTTGATCAACTTTGATCAATTTTGAGGTGAGGTTGATTTATGATCAATTTTGTCATAATCGAAGGATTTCTAATCTAGATGTGAGGGATCAAGTAAAGAATGAAGTGTGAGTTTTGAGAGCGGAAGAGTGATGGATTGAAATGGTAGATCTACCAAAGTCTTAGAGTGTGATCTATGTGAGTTGGAATGAGTAGGAAAGGTCAACCTATCTTGATAAAGTCTTAATCTACCTTAAGACACTATGTTTAGCTTAGTGTGAGGTGTTCTAAAGGATGTGTTTGACATACAATGCTTGCAATTGCATTTTCTGTTTTGCCGGATCCCACGGTTCCCTAGATGTAGGGATCCGTTTAGTACAACATTTGGGATCCGTCTATCTGCTAGACAGAACCTTTACTAAAGGTATGCAATGATCATGACAGTGCATTATATTCCAAGCTTTGTTTAAAGGAGTTCTAAAACTAGGATATCAAATGTAAGATGTGTTATTTCATGAAAGAGATAGGATTACATTGATAACTAATGAGTAGAGTAGAATTGATCCTATTTGACTATTCTAGGTTCCTTGAGTGTCTTCAATAGGAGGATCATTATGTGATTGATGGGTATTGGTGGAATCATGAATGAAGAAAGTCTTCATGAGAGATATGTTTAGCGGTTCCATCATCTTGTTCACAAGTACGTACAACGGACTTTGAAATTGAGGATGGAAGTGCATAACATTGTGATATAGGCGTGTCAAGAACATTCCATAAGGGATGAGTTTATTCTTGGAGCCTTGAAGATTTTCAATTCGCCTTGCGAAGAAGTAGGCGAGATTGTATGGTTGTTGTGTTAGCAAACAGTACAACATGTGAGCACAACAAGCAGGAAGAATATCTCGATTTCCCCTAAGACTCCAAACATTTTCACGTAGAATAAGAGCAGCAGGCTTATACTCTTCTCGGATATCCCGTGTATGGATAATGTTTGGATTGGAGTAATATGGTCGAGGTTTGCATATCATGCGTGTTAATTCTTCCGGAGAGGGTATGTGTGAACAATATGGACTATTTTCTTCACGAAAATTGAAGAGAGAATCAAGAGACCAATCTTCGGTGAAGGCACATTGTCCATGGTTTGGAATTCGGAGGATGTGAGCAAAATGCCCAAGGCTTAAGGTGAATTTTTGGTTTTTGATATAAAACCAAAGAGATAGAGAGTGATCCTCGTTACGAACGAGTTCCACTTGACGGAAGAATTCCATTATGAACCTTGGACATATCTTCTCGTTGATTTCAAGAAGACATTCTAGTCCTATGGCTCGGAAGGAGGTATTGATACCTTCTTCGAATTGTAGAGAGGTGTCTACAATACGACCTTCATGGAAGTGACGGTTTTCGAGATTATTGAACCCACGGACATGATTGCCAGGTGTATTGGGCTCAAGGGAAATGTTCGGGGTGTAGACGCTAGTGAGTGAAAAATCAAACTCGTATTCATGCGTCATAGTTGAACCTATAGAAGTGATGGGTTAATGAGGGAAGACGTTTATGTTCAACCTATAATAATCTAACGTTTTTACTAGATATTCTATTAACAATTAGTATTTAGCTAACTCATGGTTTTGAAGCTCTAGTGGATTATTATTTTTAGAAAGATAGTGGTTTTTAATCTTGCATGAAAACTGTTTTCCAGTAGGACGGATCCCACGGTTCCTTTTCAAAAGGGATCCGGCTAGTGTAACTTCCGGGATCTGTGGATCTGTAGTAACAGAACCAGTTTTAATAAAAACATAGGTTTTACGGTTATTGTACCATGAAGTATGTTTTATCCTACATTTTCTTTTAGCATGCATACATGACATCTAATGTATCACGAAAGAATAAAACACATATAGATCAAAAGAAATGAAACACACATAATAACACAAACATCCTAGATAAAATAGATAATCAATAATATTGCATTTCAATGCTAAGGATGATACAAAGGATTGGGTAAATGACCCCAATATAGATTAACAACACAAAGTAAATGTCTCCGTATGTGAACTTCATCATAGGGAACACAAGTGCGATGAGTGTTAGGGCGATGAGCACGAGTACGATGTAAACCATGTTGATGACGGATCTTCTTGGTTTAGGAAGAGTAGAATGAGGAGGAAGATGAAGTTTTTGAATGAGAGGAAATTTTTGAAATTGGAAAATTTGAAAAGGTGAGGATTAAAAAAATGGGCGTCGAGTGGGTTTATTAATAGGGAAGGAGGAATTTTTGAAATTCGTGTTTTTGTTTTATTAGAAGAAATAAAGCATAAGCTCTACATACTATGACTATAGACGAGAAAAAAAAAACAACACTTATGTAAGAAACAAGCTTCCTAACAAAGCTACATGTAAAACATGTGTAAACACAAAATCTACTCAAATAAAAGCCTAGCAAATAACACTTATATACTAAACAAGTATCATTTAGATATAAGTAGAAAGTCATACCTCGAATGCACTTAGGAATGTCTTTTACAAATGACAAATGTCACTTAGACGATTCCCGCTCCTTTGCGTCTAAGATACCTTCTTAAGGAAGGTATTCTTATTACCAAGCAACTCCTAAAGCTTGGTGGGTATGAGTTTTGACTAATCAATATCACAAGGAAGATTAGTGAAAAAAAAATATATATATATATAAAAAAATGATGTTATCAACTCAACATCCAAACATATAGTTTTTGAAAAACATGGTGTTTGTTTTTATGAAAAGCCTTCTTTGTAGTTTTCAATTAACTATGGATCGTATCAAGTTTTTAAAGTACAGTATACTTCAAGAAACTTGGTAACGAAGCTCTGATGCCAATTGTGGAAAACTAGAAGGGGGGGTTGAATAGTTTTACCAATTAAAACTTCCTTTTAAACTATTTAGATCGACTTATGTCAATCTATTTGGTTGTGTGTGTTGGATGTTGATAAACAAGCATATAAGGATATGTAATGAAAAGAGAAGAGTAAGAAGCACAAAAGCACAACGCGAGTATTTATAGTGGTTCGGCTACAAGGACACCTTCCTTGCCCTACTCCACTCCCCGAGTCACCTACTCGAGAGTTTGTAATCACTACACCAATCTCCTTATGGCGGAGAAGCCATCACAACGTCGCTTAATCTTTTTCCGGTACAAAGCTAAATACCGAGTTCTTTCACACCAAGGCGAACCACACCTAACACAACGTCGCCTACCCTTTATACGGTGCTAGGCTAACCACCGAGTTCTTTCACACCTTAGGTGAACTACACCTTCACAACGTCGCCTACCCTTTATTAGGTACTAGGCTAAGTACCTAGTTCCATTGCAATGGAGGAACTACTACCACACTACACCAATGACTAATCCCAAAGGAGATCTACTCCTTTACAACATCATCAAGGACATCAATGTCCTTGGATCTAATGCTAGTCTATCTAGTACATCGAAACATACCATATCGAATGTACATCTAAGGCACCTTTCACTAATGCCTTTGATTAGATCTACAAGACACCTTTCACTAATGTCGTTGATTAGATCTACAAGACACCTTTCATTAATGTCTTGTGTCTTCACTTCTAAGCACCTTTCACTAATGCTTCTTGTCTTGACTTCTAAGCACCTACCACAAGTGCTTATCCTATAGACGATAGATACCCTTCACTAATATCTTCGTCTTGACACTTGAGACATCTTTCACTAATGTCTTTAACACTACGCTTCTTTGAATAAAGAAAGGGGTCATCAACAAGAGGACTTTAATAGCCTTGATGATGAGGAAGCTTGGCAACTCATGGACTTGAGCTTGCTCGACTTCAAAGGTGGTGATCTTCCCTTTAAGAGGAACCTAAAAGATCACACAAAAACAAAACTACAAACATAGATCTCTTAGATCTATGGTTAGTGAGATTTAACTCAGGGGAGAAAGTATGTTAGAGAGGGGTGAGAAATAATGAAGAAATGGCTCACTATTTATAGAGGAAAAACCTACTGTTTCCCCGGATCCCACGGATCCCTTCCACTTGGGATCCGGCTAGCACAAATCTAGGGATCCGTGGTCCGCTCCTCTTTGCCCATGGGTATTTTTGGTTATGGGTCATGGGTCATGGGTTATGGGTTGATCCATGGTTTTCTTTCTAGATACAATGTACTTGGTTAAGTGGTATATATAAAACCATGGGTTATGGGTCAAAACCATTTGCTAGTATTTAACCTTTTTGTATATACTTGTATTTACCCAATTTAGCATACACTTAGGTTTTACCCATTTTGGTATACTTAGTTTAAGTATATGTTTAACCCAATATGTAGACACTAGTTGTTGTACATATGTATCTAAGTCATAAAATCACTTATACTAGTTTTAGTGTTTTATGTGAAAGCGTAAGTGTGTTATAAAACTATTAGTTCAAACCATTTACGTGTTTTATTTGTTTCCTTAAAATGATCTTACTTTTGTTATCGACAAAACATTAGAAGATCGTAAAATATAAATAAACGTTTTTACGGCTTATTTGTATTAACACATACCACTATTAGAGTCAGGGTGTTCATGGACCTTATGGGTGTACACTCCGTACCTCCTAACCCATTACAAGGTGTGAACCATCCCACAAGTGCAATAAATTTTCCAACAATCCTCCCCAAATTTAGTTCACTCCCTTTGCATGTAAAATAAACATCAAGCAAAACATGTGCATAAACGAAAATGTCCTGAGGATTGAATTTCCATCTTAGTAATTACACGTTCAAATATTCGAGAATCGGGGTGTTCTAAGAATTGAACCCTTCAACCCATTTGAATACCTGAAGATAACTACACACAAGTTTTCAAACACTTAAAAGCTCCTGACACTATACAAGCCATGTGTCCATATCCAAATTCATAAATGTTGTAAAAGCTAAAAGTCCAAAAGCTTCCTGAAGCGGCAAAACTTCAACATTTACATAGGCGGTTCCTCTTTATTCATGCTCCTGCCAAGCACTTTTTCAAAGATAAGTTAACCATTAAGAAGTAAAGACTTCATCCTCCTTTCAGCAGGTTCCGAGCACAACCTTGGGATGTAAAATAAACATGTGCTCCAGTCCACTGAATGTTCAGCTTTCCACATTGAACTCAGCTCCTAAGTTTCCTCAGGAGGGAGTTGGGTGTCCTAGCATTCAGTGACTAAGTTGGACTTAAACCCATACCTTTAGCAGACTTTATAACCAAGTCTCTAGCCAGTCCCTTCGTCAAGTGATCAGCTAAGTTCTGTTGAGATCTAACAAACTCTATAGATACCACCCCATTCATGATAAGCTCACGAATCATGCTATGCCTGGCACCTAAGTGTCTAGACTTACCATTGTACATCTGGCTATAAGCCCTAGCCAATGTAGCTGCACTATCACACCGGATAGAAATGGGTGCTATAGGTTTAGGCCACAATGGAATCTCAAGAAGCAAGTTTTTCAACCATTCAGCTTCTTTACCAGCAGCTGCTAAAGCCACAAATTCAGATTCCATTGTTGAACTCGTGATGCAAGTTTGCTTCTTGGATGCCCAAGAAATTGCACCTCCACCAAGTAGGAATACCCAGCCACTGGTAGACGAATTGTCTTCAGTGTTACTGATCCAACTTGCATCAGTGTAACCTTCCAACACTGATGGGTAACCAATATATGAGAGACTATAATCCATAGTTCTCTTCAAATACTTCAGTACCCTTTGAACTGCTTGCCAGTGATGAGCACTAGGATTACTAGTATACCTGCTCAATTTTTCCACTGCAAAGCCAATATCAGGCCTTGTACAGGTCATGGCATACATCAGGCAGCCAATTACCCTAGAATACTCAAGTTGAGATACAGCCTTGCCATGATTAGGCATTAGCTTCTCACAAGTATCCATAGGTGTACTCACTGGAGTACAATCAAAGTAATTGAATTTCCTCAGCACCTTCTCAATATAATGAGACTGCGAGATATAAATTCTTTTACTTTCATGTTTAATCCTAATACCAAGGATAACATCAGCCTCCCCCATGTCCTTCATGGAGAACCTTGATGACAAAAATTCCTTTGTCAGGTCAATCTGATTTTGGTCAGTGCCAAAGATCAACATGTCATCAACATATAGACAAATGATGACTCCTTTACCAGATTCATCAAATTTGCTATATACACATTTGTCAGCTTGGTTAAGAACATAATCACTAGACAAAACCACTTCATCAAATTTTTGATGCCATTGCTTAGGTGCCTGCTTAAGTCCATAAAGAGACTTAATCAGTTTACACACCTTGTTTTCATTGCCAGGCAAGATGAAGCCCTGAGGTTGGTTCATGTAAACCTCCTCTTCCAATTCACCATTCAAGAAAGCTGTTTTCACATCCATCTGATGAATAACCAGATTGTGAATAGATGCCATAGCAATCAGCAGTCTTATGGTACTGATACGAGCCACAGGGGCATAAGTATCAAAATAGTCTATTCCTGACTTTTGTTTAAAGCCCTGAATGACTAGTCTAGCCTTGAACTTTTCAATAGTTCCATCTACCTTCATTTTTCTTTTGAAAATCCATTTGCAACCCAGAGGCTTGCAACCTGGTGGTAGATCAACCAACACCCAAGTGTTGTTGCCCATGATGGAATCCATCTCATCATTGATTGCTTCTTTCCAAAAAGCAATATCCTGGGACTTCATTGCTTCTTCAAATGTTTTGGGGTCATCCTCAACAATGAAGCAATAGGAGTATTGGTCTGAGACCTCATCCCTGGTACCTTCAACTAAGTATAGTTGAAACTCAGGTCCAAATGACTTTGGAGTCCTGACCCTTTTGCTTTTCCTGAGCACAGGTTCAGGTTGCTGAACCACAACCTCATCAGGGACCACTGATGGTTCATCATCAGGTACCTCTGATATACCAGTGTCATGAGTTCCATTAGGAATCCTCTGACTTGGTCTAGGAACTGATGAGAATCTATTCTCATCAAAGTCTGCATCCCTTGATTCAATGATGGAGTTAATTGAAACATTTTCATTAGGTTCAATAACATAGAACCTAAAAGCCTTGGAATGCTCAGCATATCCAACAAAGATGCAGTCAATGCCTCTTTCACCCAAAGTCTTTTGCTTTGGATCAGGGAGTCTTACAACAGCCCTACAACCCCAGACCCTGAGATAGTTCAGGTTGGGTTTCCTTTTAGTCCAGAGTTCATAAGGGGTAACTTTGTTCCTTTTGTTGGGAACCCTATTTAGCAAATAGCAAGCTGTTAACATAGCTTCACCCCAAAACCCTTGACTTACTCCTGAATAGGACAACATGGAATTAACCATCTCCTTCAGCACCCTGTTTTTCCTTTCAGAAATACCATTTTGCTGAGGAGTATAAGGGGCAGTCGTTTCATGGATTATTCCAACAGACTGAAAGTACTGAGTATCCATGTACTCACCTCCCCTATCAGTCCTTAATCTTTTGATCAAAGACCCAAGTTGTAATTCAACTTCAGTTTTAAACACTTTGAATTTATCTAATGCTTCATCCTTGGTATGTAATAGATAGACATAACAAAATCTAGAAGCATCATCAATAAATGTCACAACGTACTTCTTATTCCCCAAAGAAGGACTGGCATGCAAATCACACAGGTCACTGTGAATAAGCTCCAAGATCTTAGTCTCACGACTAACACCCTGAAAGGGTTTCTTGGTTATCTTGGTCAACATGCAAGTTTTACACTTTTCAGTGTCCATGTCAAAAGCAGGGATTAAACCATCCCTAGACATATCTTGCATCCTTTTATAGTGAACATGACCAAGTCTAGCATGCCAAAGGTTAGAATCACTTTGATCATATGTGGTCACAAAAGCTGAAATAACACTGTCAGTGGTAATATTAAGCCTGAACATTTGATTACATAAATAACCAAAACCAATAAAAACACCACATTTAGAAAGAACAAATTTATCAGATTCAATAACTTGTTTATATCCATGATTATTCAAAACACTACTTGAAACCAAGTTTTTCCTTATATCAGGAACATGAATAACATTAAACAAAGTTACAATCTTTCCAGAACTAAACCTAAGATCTAGACAACCACGACCATGCACCAAGGCTGTTGACTCATTTCCCATGTGAAGAATAGAACCATCATTCAGTGACTCATAAGTCTTGAACCAGCTTCTATCTTTGCACACATGAACTGTTGCACCAGAGTCAACCCACCACGCAACATCATCATCCTGCACATAAAAAGATTCAGATACATATGTAACATAATAAATCTGAAAAGACTTATTAAACATATTCTGACCTTTCAGTGAGTTGGCTGAACCACCACTCCCTGAACTTTTAGTGCCTGATCCATTGGCTTTACCACCAACATTAACACCCTTGCAGTCCCTTTTAATGTGACCAGTCTTGCCACATTTCCAACAAGTAGGTGTTGCCTTCTTGTTAGGATCCGCCCTTGTGTTATCATGATGTTTGCGCTTGCCTTTGTTGTCATTGTACCTGGTGGAGTTGTTATGCTCCACCATATTGACAATAGATGGTCCAGTAGCAGTGCTACTCTTTGGCTTGTCATTATCCTGCAGCCTGAGAGAATCCTCAATGTGCAGATGACTGCCCAACTCAACCAGAGTTAATTCCTCTTTCTTATGTTTCAAGATATGCTTGAAATCTTTCCAAGAAGGAGGAAGTTTGTCAATAACACAAGAGACTGAAATAGCCTCATCCATGTGCATATTGTGTTGTGTAAACCTTCCAAGTATTCCAAGAAGTTCATTGTATTGTTCCATAACTGGTCTTGAATCAGTCATTTTGTAATTTGTGAAATTACTAACAAGGAACTTCTTACTTGATGCATCCTCAGCCATATATTTGGCATCCAAGGAATCCCACAGTTCTTTGGAAGATTCAGAGTTCTGATAAATATCAAACAGAGAATTAGACATACCATTTAGAATAAGACCTCTGCATATGTAGTCATCATTCTCCCACTTGCTCCTCCTCCTGATCTGCTCCACAGTAGCATCATCCCCATCATCAGGAATAGGTGTAGTAAGCACATACACCACACTCATTCTTGATAGCAAGAAGTGCATATTCTTCTGCCACCTCCTAAAGTCCACCCCTTCAAACTTGTCCAGCTTTGCAAAGTTTGAAGCCATATGTTTCATAGCAGCAGTTGCCATTGATTATCACTAAATAGTTTACTTTGATTGTTGGTGGTTATTCGTCCTAGAACAGGGTGTAGATAATCAACTTCAGCAGAAACGATCAACTGTTTCAGCAGAAACAAACAATGGTCAACAGTAACAGATACCACCAGGTGGTTAGCGGATATCACTTGGAATCGTGTGATCACTTTCCAAAGTAAACTATTCGACCCTAATGCCTGGGTATCACGAATATCTACTTGGGATAAGACCAAATGCAGTTAGAGAATTAGGCACAATTCTTTAACCCTTGCGCTTATAAGTGTTTTGTGTTTTCTGTGTATTTTTCATACATGTTCAGATCTCCTATTTATAGGAGGTTACTCTTGACCGTTCCAATGGAATTATGAGTATTAATCGGCCTATTAATAGCCTCATAATTATCCCCATTATAGCCGTTAGTGGTTACATGACCAATTAAACGTGGTCATAATGATGCAGTTGTAACTGTCATTTATCAGTACTTATATCAGTACTTTCATAGTGCTTTCAGTGGTTACACTGCTTCAGTGGAAACGCCAATGCTTCAGTGTAAACACAACTTCAGTGAGATACCACTTCAGTGGAAACACCACTTCAGTGGAAACACTGATCCTGCTGAAATACTGCTTCAGTGGAAACACTGATAATCAGTGTTAACCACAACAGTACTTTCACCAAGCACTACCAATACATACCACTATTAGAGTCAGGGTGTTCATGGACCTTATGGGTGTACACTCCGTACCTCCTAACCCATTACAAGGTGTGAACCATCCCACAAGTGCACTAAATTTTCCAACAGTTATTATTATAATTTGAATGGTAGATATGAAGCCAATTTCCATTTATATAATATGATGTCATATACTCAGCTTGACTCACATTTATATAATATGATGTCATACACTCAGCTTGAAGTTGTCTATTATTATAATTTGAATGGTAGATATGAAGCCAATTTCAGTCGTCGTTACCGGAGCATTGATGAAACAGTTACCAGAAAGATGAATATTTTTGTATAGGTTACACCTCTTGGCACTCTTTTATTTTGCTTTGTGCACATGCATTAAGGACAAAGATGAAACATCCTCTATCATCTCATATTTTTTACATTAAATTATTTTTGAAAGTGAATCACATGTGATTTACTCATTTTTAAATTAAAACTGAATCACACGTAATTTACATTTTTTTCATAACAGAGCTAAAAAAATAACAGAATCACACGTGATTTCAGGAATTTGTTTTATAAAATAAAGATATAAGTTGATTTGAAATTAAAGATCGCATCTGATTTATTACTTTAAAGATCGAATGTGACTTGTAAAATCACATGTGATTCTTTTTGGATCACTTGTGATTTTTTGGTGGATCACTTGTGATTTTCTAAAAATAACAAATCACATGTGATTTTTTTACGGATCACGTGTGATTTGTCTGAACGGAAATTTTGAATAAAAAGTTCGTCGAAAGTATATAAAAGTGCATATCTATAGAAAGATGATTTTTTTCTCGTCGCGATGGTGTATTTTTTTAGCTTGAAGATTTACCGTTTGCAAAATATGTTGTTTTTAAGAAAATGGTGAAAAGTGGGGTTTTATAGAATTACATTTCTACCATTTCTTTGTTAATTTTTGCTTTCATCTCATCCATTGGATGAAAAGAAAATGAATTGTTGAGATCTTATGAATTGTTCTTTAGATTAAATGTGTTTTCTATTGATCTCACATCATGTTCAAATAAATATAAAATTTTCAAATTTAAAGAAAAAAATATAATATTGTCCCTAAATAAACTATTTAACATATTGATGTGCATTAGTTCATTTATTTATTTAATATTTTTTTTTAAATAATTACTAACATATTTCTTATACCTGAATTGGCAAAATAATTTATTAAACACCAAGCTATAAGTTAGAAATACGAAGCGTCATACTTTCAACCAAAAATATTTTTTAGACACGGAACATAACAAGAGCTGTACAAGTTACACTAAAGCAGATTGAGCGCTACAAGGTCTAACATACCATTGTACAGAAAGGGGTATATGTATATATATTAAGGTTAGTCGTATCGACCCATCTATCACCTCAGCATGTTTCTGAAAGGTTTATGGATAATTATTAATATTAGTATGACCGGATTCGAACTCGAGACTTCGGGATTGCACACATTACGTATAAGAATTGATGTAAATAATTATAATATATAAAACGTTATTATTATTAATTATTAGTCACGAAATAAATACTTAACGGTGGTTAATATTTAACGAGGTTTGGCTAACGGTCGTTAAATGTAAACTTAAAGGACTAGAGATGAAATTATAAGTCGGGAAGGATCTAGAATCCCTTTGGGATTGATTGGCCGATCGGTTGGGGTTTCCTAACCCAACCCACACATTAACTTGTCCTCCAAGATTGGTTAACTATAAATACAATCCTATTGTGTTCATTCTAAACCTAATCATGGTGACTTGCAAACCTAATTTCTCTCCTTCTCCCTCTTTCTTTTGTGTGGCCGGTCGAACTCTCCTTCCCATAGGGATTCGATTTGCTTAACTAAAGAATAAGTATTTGGTTTGTTTCGTGATCAAGAAACTAGCTTTTCACATCAAATCGCTATTAGTACGTGTGTACAAGAACGAAGAACAAGCAC
Source organism: Chrysanthemum seticuspe (assembly GCA_019973895.1). NCBI lineage: Eukaryota > Viridiplantae > Streptophyta > Magnoliopsida > Asterales > Asteraceae > Chrysanthemum > Chrysanthemum seticuspe. Next base: position 207,269,063 of record BPTQ01000008.1, on the reverse strand, counting down.
GCTTGAGCTTGTGAATCTTGGTGGTTGATTTCATTGGTGGGTCGACATAGGTGTTGGTCGACATTCACAATCCCTAATTTATTAGGGTTTAGGGTTTCTTGTTCTTGATCCTAATTTGGGGTTTTTCCTTAAACCCTAATTGTCTTGAATTGCTAAAAGGTACGCACTTTCTTGTTCGGTTAATTACTTACATATATTATTCCTATTTACTTCCGCTGCATGCTTTGATGATGTTATTTGATTTTATATAATTGTTATGAGTATTAAATCCCAACAGTGGCATCACGAGCCGTTAATATGATGTAATTAATTACCGAAACACATAAAAATTGGATCTTTATGATTATATGCATGCTTTTTATGGTTTCTAGGGTTTTGAATTCGAAACCCTAATTTTTTAATGTATGGGTCGATTACCCTTATTTTATTTTATTAGGTTTTAATTTTGTAAAACTTGTAGAAACCCTAGGATTGCATGCTAATTTTATGTGGTTAATTAATGAATAATTGTTATGTGTCATGTAATATGCGTATCTTGGGTGATAATTGTTATGCGGAATCCATGGTGGAACATGCATGTTTTGCCATGGAGTATTGTTTATTGATTAATTGTTAAGTGATACACACATGTTTTATTTATTTAATAATTATTGAATTGGGGAAGACCTCAATTATAACTAATAAAAATTCGTTACGTGCTAATTGGTATACTATTAACTTTGGCTTACGCAATCGACTTGTCGATGTATGTGGCTCATCTTTTCGCGAGATGAAAGCACTAGTTAATGTATGCAATTATTTACGCCTAGAATTGTTTATTAGAGTTTATTGAAATAATTATGCATGTGGCTAGTTGTTTTTACATATGTTAAATTGTTTAGTTATATGTTTATATTATTTGAGTGTGTTTAATTTTTATTAAAATGCTTTTTTGTTTATATATTGTTTGACATGTTAGTAAGCAAAAAGGGTTTTATGAATAGAAAATTAAATGGACTAAATAATGGTGAAACTGATTTGTTATCTAAGTATTATTCTTGAACTTTTAATCGATTGATGCGACTGTACTAAATGGTTAGAACGGCTCACCCACTAGAACAAACTATAAAGGGGTTGTTTAAGAAGTGAGCACAGTCTCACTGAATGGATGTCTAAGGTTATGCTTTTACGCTTACCTGGTCCTCTGCCCCCTGTGAGTTCGATTGGAGCTACCTAGTATAACCATTCTATGTACGAAGCATCTTAGTGCAAAGTTGTAAGTTTCTCAACGCATCGATTAAAACTTTGTAGAATTTAATCTTAGTAATTAAAATACAAGTAAGTTTTTTCGAAAATTTTGTGTCATAAAGTTGTATGCATGCTTCTTTATACATAAGTTTTGATTACACGTCAAAAATTGTACCCTTTAAATTTAAGTTTATGCCATCTAATGATATGAAACACTTGAAGTTGTAATTTAGTTATGTGAGACCTTGATCTAGATTACAATGACAAGGTGAATTATTTTGTTGTGTGAGACCTCAGCTTTATGATTTGCAGTTTCTAAGTTAGACAACTTAATTAAGTTAGTTAGTGAGACCTATGACTTAAGGCATAAGATGGGATGAAACATGCTTACGTTTTGCATAATTGTTTGGCAAAATTGTAAATCCCATATTTTTCTAGGAATTGCAAACTTGTTTGTCAATTATTGTTCTTCGACAATTACCTATTCTATACTTTCATCACTAGCAGATCAACTGATGTGGTGAAACTATGATAATGAGGGTCCTAGATTCAAGGAAAATTCTATGGTTAATATGAATATTGACCAAGGGTATTTTATTTTCTTGAAAGATTTAATTATCGAAAATACTAAAAATTGAATTTTGTTAATTCTTTTGATTGTATTAATGCAACATTAAACCGTAAACGTAGTTTGGGCTTTGGTAAATTGATCTAGTTCTGTTTTCAAACGAATGTTTGATCAAGAAAAATTTACTAAAAGACAAACATAAACTCTTTTCCATGGAAGAAGAGTGTGACTCAATCCTATTCCTTTTCATGATTGAGAAATGTATGTTAGGAACATTAGAATTGTCTAAATTCTAATATAACTCATAGCAACTTTAATAGTTAAGAAAATTGCACACAATGTTTTCCTTAAGAGATTTCATTACCCTCTGTTGGTGATTGAATTCTTATATGACATTTTGGTCAACTAGAAAACATGTTTGACATTTTATGAGTTATTAAATTAGAAGCTAGATTAATTACCGCAAAATTGGTAAAAGACAAACTAGTATATTTTATCTAGTTGTTTTGTTTTGACTAATTGAAGGTGCTACACATCATTATGGCGATGGTAGACCCATTGAGGAAGAAATTGCATGCTCAATTTTTCAAGTTAATAGTATGATGGATGATTCATCATCTACAGAGTAGAATACACTCTTTTAGTACCTAAGTAATTGTTACGAATAGTCTTTGAAAGGATTTGTAACGTAATAGCACGCTATTTTCACTGGTTAATGAAACACTTACAATGTTGTCAAATCCAGTGGGAGTATTGTGGTGTATTACTGAATAAGACATTATTGTAACGTTGTCTAATTCAGTGGGAGTTACAAGATTTATTATCTTGTTAGTGACTCAGATTATTTCTAGATTTTCTTGAAATAATACATTACGTTCAAAAATGTAGACATTCATATTCTCAAGGATAGTCATGAACATTTCCTTGATAATTAAGTGCTCCTACATCTACTTGTAATGCTTATATATCTATGACACTATCATATTGCTCACATAAACAAACGAATGTCATGGTGTTTATCTGCTATATGGTGTTGTTCTATGCACAAGTGGGAGAAGTATTAATTGTGTGCAAAAGAACAAACACATACAAATATGATTAATGGATTCTCTTGATCGTAAGATAAGAGATTAACGTTCTAATAAGATTGACTTGTTTAGAACATGTGTCAAGATTATAACATAGACTACTTTTATGTCTTATGTCATTCAAAAAAAAATAGAAACACTTGAAGTTACATTTTAGTTTAAGTGAGATCTTGGCTAGTTTGTAATCTCAAGGTAAATCTCCAATTGTTGTGAGATCGAGCGTGGTTGCTTTTACAGTTTCTTAAGTTGGACACTTCTTGGAATGACATAAATAAATAAAGTAATACTATCTTAAATATTTGTGTATTTTTAGAATGACATAAATAGATAGAGTAGTATATTAACTTGAAAATTAATTAATTAATTGAAACCATGGCGTGGTGTTCATAATAACTTTAAATTATACATGGTTATGTGTTTCTGTATAGACTCACAAACATGAAGTCTTTTAAAGACTTATAATATAAAGTAAGATACTATAACTGTTATGTCTTTTGACTTGGTCAAAGAATACTTATGTTATAAAACATGCAATTGGCTTGGATATTCTATTATACCATTAAGTTGACTTAGTTGGTAAATAGGTAGGCCAAAAGGAATATGTTTATCTTAAATATTGTAAGATTGTCTTACAATATTAATTCTAATGAAATACTGTAAGTATAAGGAATGTTCAGTTAGAAGAATCAAATATTTGTTATATTGTTTGATTCAAGATAACTATATCTTCTTTTCTTCCAAAAGTTATCAAGGTTAGAAAATTGAGTATTGATTGGATATACTTAATAAAACTCAAACCTAGAAGATTAATAAGACACCATTTTAGTATGGAATGTGATGAATCACATTGAGTCTTATATTGAAGTTCTGATTTGTTAAAACTACTTATGGAGTAGGTTATTATTGAACAAGATTTACGAACTGTTAATGTAATTTGTAATATCCCAAAAGAAAACAATTTAGTGTTGTTCTAATTGCTAAAGTATTTATAGATAGTCTTTAAATTACAAAAGCAAGTGGGAGTTTTGTTTAGATCTTGAAGAGATTAAATTACAATTACAAAACACATAATCTTCTAAAGCACACTAGTGAATATCATGATGAGGTCATATATGATATACCTCAAAATGATGGAATTCTCATTCATAGATCCGCAAGGATATCTCAGATATTTGATATGATGAGAAATATGAATTACAGGATCATGGTAAACCTGTTAATCATAATGATATATTACCTAATATTGAATTGTGGTAAATTATTCATACTATGAATGTTAAGATGCTGTCTTAAGAGATAATCAACTTTGTAAACTTGGTTTATCTTAATTAAGATGAGTTTCTTCAAAGGAAGGAAAACCCTAGTGGTTTAAATTCTTTGTGTAGAAATCATATGGACAAAATTGTACATGTGTTTAATGCATGGCTTGTGACAAGATTATTAATCACACTTAAGCGATTAACTGTGATTGAATATTCTTTCCTTGACACATTAAATATATAATGATTATGATTGTCATACTTATTTTCATTGATATGAAAAAGGACAATGGAATATTAAAACTATTTCTTATGTGATTGCTTTTGCGAGGACGATAAGCAATCGAAAGGAGTTTTATGAATTCACATAATCTTTGGAAATGTACAAAATGCAAGAATCCATGAATGGATATATGCATGCATCTAGGAGATGATTCTTATGTTTAACTATTAAATCAAGTTTTGGTTTAAAAATTAAAATAAGATAATTTCTAAGTATTCCTGAAAGCTAGTGGGAGTATTATGTTTATTTTCTTTAAAATCTTATATGATGTGGGTAGTAACATTCCATCTAAGATAAAATGTTAAGTTCTGGTTTGGAATGGAACTTCACTTGAAAGATTTAGAAAATAAGACATACAACCTTGGAAAATATGTTTATTATTAATAAACATGTGCGGATAAATGAGTCTAAAAGAACATGATATATCATTTGGAAAATGGATATGTAGAACATGAATTAAATCTTCGTTTGATATAAGGATTTTCATGTACATCATGTTACTGTTGTATCATGCTTGAATGCAAGATGATTTGACAACATTGATATCTAATGAAGTTATTAGATAACTAGTGTAATGAATATTCTAATAGAATATGTTTGAATTTAGAATTACATTCCTCAGCCTGGATTTGCTCTCAAAATTCTATGGATGAGCAATACAACAATTGTTGCGAAATTGTCATAGCCAATAAACTTGAAAGTTTAGAAGGCATCAAACATTACACTATAGATATTGAAGTTTACGAAATTGTTAAAGAGCATATTGTTGTTTGTATACAATGATGCTGATATAATTGAGATGACACTCAATACTAGTCATGGGAGGATTTCATCCTTGTAAATGGCCATGTGAACTAGGTGTGCTCAACTAAGAGCATAGTTGCATTATACAATAAAGAATAAGAATACTTTAAACTTTAAAAATGTTTAAAAGTTTGATTGTCATAAATTAGTGGTTGAGGATGTCACACACTTTATGAAATATTATGTGGCAATATCAAGATATTTTGAATGCACACATACAAGAACTTCACTAGTTGAATTCTTGAAATAAGTATTCTCAAAATTCCAATAGATCAAAGTTAGTTGAAATTATGCCTTGTCAACAAGTATGATTGTCATTACTTGAGGCATAATTCATTAACAAGTATTATCATGCATTGATCTATTTAGTATTTGGATAAGGGATGTTTTGAACAAGTATTATTTAAATGAAATAAAATATTGGTTATGTTTATTTTCATTTTCTTAATATTATATCCTATATTTGCATGTTTAATCCGTGAAAAACTTATGTTATTCTAAATAGTCCGTTGTCGATCAATGATGTGGGAATATCATTGAATTAAGACAAATCTGAGTTTTGGTAGAATATACTTTAAGTATATTGATGCGTAGGACATGCCAAATTCACATGATATTCAATGAATTGAATATAGGACAGATCCCAACTTTACATGATGATACTTTATGGATCTTTGTCATTAAGTATATCATGAAGTGTTTATCCTTAGACTTGAGATACCAGATAACTGTTATGAATGTAGTGCACTTGTGTAAGATAGTCTAACGCTATCCGTAACTGGTAGTTATAAGGGCTATTTTCGGAAGTGTTACAAAGTTCATGAGTTATGTTTGTAGTCAAGAGAATTTGTACCTTTGAATTTGTTTCAAAGCATAATAATATATTTGGGCCCCTCGTAGGATTGGCAAGATGTTTGTAAGGCCTTACCCAAGATCTATCTGGAATACGTTCAGATGATTTGGTAATCTTGTTCAATCGAATACAACGAGAAACAGAATATTAACTTATGAAATGACTTGATCCATATTCATAGTTAATGTAGTATTAGTAACAAAAGGATAAGTAAAAATGATGAATCATTAAATGGTTTTTTCCAGGAGACCATACTCGATTTGATCTGGGGGCATTGGCGTGTGAAAGCTAGACTAACCAATGTCATTACTATATTAAGTAATATCCAAGTGGGAGCTGAAAGGTTTATGGATAATTATTAATATTAGTATGACCGGATTCGAACTCGAGACTTCGGGATTGCACACATTACGTATAAGAATTGATGTAAATAATTATAATATATAAAACGTTATTATTATTAATTATTAGTCACGAAATAAATACTTAACGGTGGTTAATATTTAACGAGGTTTGGCTAACGGTCGTTAAATGTAAACTTAAAGGACTAGAGATGAAATTATAAGTCGGGAAGGATCTAGAATCCCTTTGGGATTGATTGGCCGATCGGTTGGGGTTTCCTAACCCAACCCACACATTAACTTGTCCTCCAAGATTGGTTAACTATAAATACAATCCTATTGTGTTCATTCTAAACCTAATCATGGTGACTTGCAAACCTAATTTCTCTCCTTCTCCCTCTTTCTTTTGTGTGGCCGGTCGAACTCTCCTTCCCATAGGGATTCGATTTGCTTAACTAAAGAATAAGTATTTGGTTTGTTTCGTGATCAAGAAACTAGCTTTTCACATCAAATCGCTATTAGTACGTGTGTACAAGAACGAAGAACAAGCACGCTTGAGCTTGTGAATCTTGGTGGTTGATTTCATTGGTGGGTCGACATAGGTGTTGGTCGACATCCACAATCCCTAATTTATTAGGGTTTAGGGTTTCTTGTTCTTGATCCTAATTTGGGGTTTTTCCTTAAACCCTAATTGTCTTGAATTGCTAAAAGGTACGCACTTTCTTGTTCGGTTAATTACTTACATATATTATTCCTATTTACTTCCGCTGCATGCTTTGATGATGTTATTTGATTTTATATAATTGTTATGAGTATTAAATCCCAACAATAGTTTGATCGAGTGGTTCTATAATTGGTTGGATTCATCGCTTTGCTAAAATATAATACAAGGGTTGTACGATAATTATTGAACCTGTTAGATGCATTCCTTATAAACTGAGATGCATGGTTTAACTAAGTTTGAGATCGTTACAAAATTAGATAAAAAAAATAGATGCATGAGAGATTAATGAAGAAGCATGTTCCCATAATGATAATGAAAAAAGAAGATACATTTATCTTGACATTAAAATCCAAAGATGCAATTCATAAAATGAAGATGCGTATAAATACATGAATTTTGTGTCCATTATAATATAAAATATAAAATTTGTGATTTTTGATGCATATGGATTTAAGGACAATGGTGGAGAAAAGGTTTAAGAATAGTTCCTCGATCTGATGTGAAACAAACGAAAAAGACGACTAAATATTTGGGAGCAGGTTCAGTTTTACCCTTATACCCTTATGCAGTGTAGAAAAGAAGTTTTATTTACAAATTTGACACTCCATAATTTTAAGCCATTGATCTATTGATCTAATGGGTAGAAACACTTCTTATTCTTTTCATTTTAAATATACTTATCACTAGATCCCTACTATATATATATATATATATATATATATATATATATATATATATATATAAGATCATTTGAGGACAAAACTTTGTTTACATACCAAGGGATCAATCTTAACCTTCCATCTTCATTTGATCTAATGGTTTAGATTAAATACATACTTTACACTGCAAGGGTATAATTGTCAACTATATAAACACAAAATTAAAAAATCATCTTTTAATCTCTCATAAAAAACACACACAAAAACGTGTGTTTTCTCTCAACCCCAATTCAACATCAACTTCCACCTTCCAATCCTCTTATCAAACCCTAAATCCGAATTTCAATTCATCCGAATATCTGATTAAACACGGTACCATCTTTGTTCATCATAATAATGTCTTCTCTTTAAACAATAAATTCGCTATCATTAGATTCAATTTCTGGATGAATTTTCAATATGATCTTCTTTAGATCGGTCATCATCATATTGAAAGCATGTGAAAGCATTCGAGCATGAAAACACATGATAATTAGAAACTGAATCTAATAAGGAGTAAGTTTATGTTTTTTACATCTAATCTTTATGTTAAGTATGCTTTAGAAAAAATATTAGTTAAATGCACACCATGTGTTTGATGAAATGAACATTTGATTTTCACATGGAACGACCATGGTTTATTTTTCTAGTTTGTATACAGGTTCGAGTTATGGAGATGAGGTGGTCGTGGAGATTAGATCGTAAGCTGCTGTGGTTATGAGAATGGTGAGTTTCGTGAAGTGTTTAGGTGGTGAGAATGGTGAGTTTCGTGAATGTGAATGTGAATGTGATGGCTGATAGTGTTGTTTTGCCTATGGTTGAGGTGCAGAAACATCATATCCAAGGGCTTGCTATTGTGATTATTATACTGAGATACAAGCTTCGGGTCCTGGAGTCGCGCTACTGGCAGGAATTGTTAGTAAACGTGTTAACTGTATAATAGTTGTTGATCAAAGTTTTCCTCTTCAACTGTGCTTGATTTGAAAATATATATCGTGTTAACTGTATAATAGTTGTTGATCAAAGTTTTCGCAAAAATATGATCAACTTGGACAATGTACCTTATGTGGAATTGGATATATCAGTGTGAAATTTTGTAACCGTCTCATTGTTGCCCTTTTGTGTGCTTGTTTTTTTTTCTACATATGCAGCCAATAACATGTTTGCTTATGCAATATCTTATATATGCTAGATAATTTATTTCACGACGACATGACTGGTACGCTCACTTCCTGTTTTCTATATCTAGTAATAAAACATGTGACTAGTAATCATGCTATTACATAACCTTTCAGCGTCGTATGACATTATATGTTTATTGTTTCTTTTACTTATGATATTGCCATTTGACATTGCAGGTGGATGCCATGTGTTCTCTAAAAACCAAAGTTATCCCATTTTGTTATATCTGATTAATCAAGAGCTTCAGTTGTTTCGTATACTTTCATAGTGTGTATCTTTCGGTTAACACTAAGATATAGTACTTGTTTTTTAACTTTTCAAGTTAAGATTTCTTATGCTTAATAAAAGTTTGTTTGTGGACGATTCTTGAATTGTATATTTATTAGTAATACTCTACAAGTTTTTAAATACGTTACTAGATGTGGTTGCTTGAATTCTTATAGGTGTAATTTTATTGATGTGTTAAAATCACGTGATTTCTTCATTTAATGGCATTTTATTTTCTAGTTCTTTTCCGGTCACGTGTGATTTATTATTAAAGAATTTACATATATACATAAGTTTTCTTATTACAAAAACTAGTAAAAAATCACATGTGATTTTGTTTTATTATTATAAAAACTAGTAAAAATTCACATGTGATTTTTCTAAAAATCACATGTGATATAACATGTGTATGTTAATTTTTATATCACATGTGAGTATGCGTTTATTAAAAAAAAACTATGGTTAATAAATGCATGATCACATGTAATATAAAAATTATTACCAGGCACATGTTATATCACATATGATTTCAAGAAAAATCACATATGATTTCAAGAAAAATCACATGTGATTTATGACTAGTTTTTGTAATAAGAAATAATCAATGCATAATCACATGTGATATAAAAAAATATTACCAAACACATGTAAAAAAAAATCACATGTGATTTTTTACTAGTTTTTGTAATAAGAAATAATCAATGCATTATCACATGTGATATAAAAATATTAACAAACACATGTTATATCACATGTAATTTTTAGAAAAATCATATGTGATTTTTTTACTAATTTTTGTAATAAGAAAGAGTACATATATATGTAATTTCTTTCATAATAAATCACTTGTGATTTTAAAGAATTGAAAAATAAAATGCCATTAAAGCAAGAAATCACATGTGATTTTTAACGTATCAATCAAATTACACTTGTAAGAATTCAAGCAACCAAATCTAGTAACGTATTGTAGAATAGTACGACATGAGATGTATTCACTTTTGGGGAGTTTAGATAAAACACCATATGCATATCCTATGAACAAAACCTGCTCAAGCACAACATATATTGGTCAAATAAACACTATCTAGGAAAAACCCAATGTATTCATGTTGTCATAACTACATATGTTCTATCCATGTACATCAATATGTCTTATAATTTCCAATGCTTTGTTGTGTTCCATCCATTTCCACCATTAATATATTTGGTGTCCCATTCTCTTCGTGCATCAACCTCTTCTTTATTTTGCATGCCTGCTTCTATTTGCTCTTTTGATCTTCGAGTATTATCCCATTCGCCTCCAACTAATTAAACATTTAAGCCCAACATTTGTGATCATTAAACAAGAACGATCCAAACTTAAAACAAATGGAAAGAAAACACGTTCGCTATCTAATATCAGACTCTACAAGCATCAGGAATGATGGTTAATTAACCGTTGTAACTAAAATAGAATCAAACTTGACATGTCAAAGTAGGCACGTTAAGTATAATGTCAAACAAGATCAGGCAAAAAAAAGTAAATTTAGTGCAGGTCTAGTTGATCAAACATGTGATCAACTTTATTCTTGGATATAGCTTTCCTGATATACAACCACAGTCCCATAGTACTTGTTTAGCTGTAAAATAAAACAAGATGTTTCTTCATTTACCCATTCAGATAATCAAAAATATGATCAACGTGGCACTAATGAGATGTTAGATAAGCTAGATTTATTTCAACAACCGTTAATCGTTAAGCGAAAAAAATATATTATTGCGACAAACATGTAATTATCTTTCTATAGATAGGCACTTGATTGGTGCAAAACCGTCAAGTTTTATCACGCAAGCCGACCACTTGTGAATGGCCGACCGTAACAAACTTAAAACAGTTTAAGCACAAATGCAATTTAGATCAGGAGAGTATAGTGTTTCCCCAGGTCGTTAAGTCCCAACGAGCTGTGCGAGAATAGTCAAATGTTTAGTGATCGAGAGGATTTGAATGGGAAAGGATTGTGAGTTATTATAACTAAGGAAAAAGTACATAAACTACAAGGGCTTAAATGCAAATTAAAGGAAATTAAAAAGATAAAAAATATTAAATAAACGCTATCACTATATTTAAAATGATGTTTTTGTTTTTATGTTTTTATAAAACTTAATTTAAAACTACGCGACGTACAAAAGAAAATGTAAAACTTAAACACTATTAATCCTAAAAATATGAAAATGACATTTTTACAAACCTAATGATAAAAGAAAATTATTAGAAAAAGAAAATTATTTCTATAACTATTTATCTAATTATTATTAATTAAAAACTAATTTTAACTATTAAATAATAACCTAAAATACAAGAAAATAGGAAATAAAGCTAGAAAAATAAAATTATGACTTGGAAAAATCTAAAATATCAAAAGAGAATTTTCAAAACTATTTTTATATTTTTCTGATTATTTATGTATTTTCTATGAATTAAAAACTATTTAAAACTAATTAAATTACTTAAAAATACAATTTTAACTAAGAAAAATTTGGAAAAATATTTTTTTGACTTTTTATATTTATCTAAACTTAAGAAAAATGAAAAATTATTTTTTTGACACTTTTCTGAATTATTTGTATTAAATGCTAATTAAAAAGACCTAAAAACTGAATTAAATCAAGAAAAATACTAAACTGACTTAGAAAAATGTGAAAAATTCAGGAAAACTCTAAAATAATAAGGGGAATCAAGGAAAAATGAAAAAACAGGTGCTTGTGTGGAGGAATTTGAGGCTGCAAGGTAAAGTGCTTATAGATAAGCACTTTGAAATAAGCAAATGAAAGCCAAGGACCACCAACTGAATACAGAAGCTACACTAAGCTATAACTACCCAATTGCAACTAAAAACAACAACACTTATCCTCTGAATAACCAACTGCAAAGATTTGATGATTTAGCTAATAAGCTAAAATCAGTGTGAGGGTACCAGGTTTAGGCAGAAGAATAAGCACTTGAATAAGCTGGAAACTAAAAATCAAAAGAAGTAACCTCACCTAGACCTGGCCAAGAATGTCTAAACCAAAGACCAGACCTTGGTGAGCCAAGATGAGCCCTGTGCAAGAGCTGCAAAAACTGCACAACCCCTGTGCAGTTTAATGCCCTGTGCACAGCATAAGCCTGTTTTGACAAGCTCATTTGGGACTTCTAAAAAAATGCTAAAAATCTATAAAAATGCTAATAAGAAATGAGACCAGTTGAAGTTAATACACCCACAATTTGACATCATTTGGCCCAAAACTGAGTCAATGAAAAATCATCTTAGCTTGGCCAAAACTGGATATTTCAATATTTTGACTTTTTTAACAAAATGGAAAAGTTGACCAACTTGAGATTTGGAGCTAATTTTTGGACTGATTATGATCTTAATAGATGAAATAAGACTACTGCACTCTATTCCTAGTGTATTTCAAACACAAAATAAGTTTTTGATTTTGCAAAAACTCAACAGACAAGCTATAAGACAGATTTAATGTGAAAGTTGACTTTGGTGGTTGCAGGCACAAGATAAATGACTCAAATGAGTTCAATAGAGCTAAGCAAACATGAAACAACAGGACTTATCCACTGACTAAACCTCTAAGACAATTCAAACAGTAAATCCAAACACCCTTTAGAAACTGTTTTGCAAATGAATTTCAACCAACTGCTGATTTAGTTAATGTAGACACTCAAATTTAGTTTAACTAACCTAATAACAACTTAATAAATGGATTAAAACTAGTCTAAGCTACAAGGACAGATATAAGCATAATAAGTAAACTGGATAAAAATTGAAACTGAGATAATCACTCACAGGTCTCCAGCTAGTGTTGCAGGCTAGACCAAATCCAAAACTAATCTAACCTAATCTATTTAAACCCATCCAGTTGCTCTGCATCACCCAAATATCATCATCATTTCCAAATGTACCCATTTTGACTTTCATTGACCAAGTAACAAAGTTGATTGAACTGATTCAGCAGGCTTACCAAGGACTATATAGAGCTTATTTAAGCTCAGTTGAATGAGAAAATAAGCTTTTTCAAGTTTGAATATGAGAATATGCAATGGAGTTTTGCAACAGTGAACTAGGAAACATGAAATGGTATTAAAACCTTGAATTACCACTTAAAACTGGATTGCAATTGTAAAACAACTTAGTTTAATACATAGAAACAAAGATTACAACATTATGACTAAAACTAAAAACATTTATAAAAAAAACGACATTAAAGAAAATAAATAAAACTAGCTACCCTTTATTTCTTGATTCTCTTCTTTCTTTTATACCCAAACAGTCTTGCCACGTGTTTCTGAGCACATCCCACCTCTCTTCTGAGCCAATGGATGAACAGAGATCATCTTGGCCATTTATCCAATTTTGGCAGGGAAAGGGTTATTTTGACCTCTGTTGACTTTTAGACTGCAACTAGGGGGGGTGGCTAGGTATGATGATGAGGGGGGTTGGGGATAAGGGATAAGGTGTGAGGGGTGATGGGAGAGGAGTTGCAGGAGTTAGCAGTCAAGTGGGAAGAGGAAAAACATTTGGGAGGGAAAGGTGCTAGGGTTGACTGGATTTGACCAAAGGGTCCAAAAAAGGGAAGGGTCAAAGGTTGGCAGGGGTCAAAGTTGAATTTGACAAGGCTTGGTTTAGGTATTAATGATAAGGACCAAAACTGTAATTTCTCCAAAGTTGTTACAAGGGACCAATATTGACAAGTTCCAATAGTACAAGGACCAGTTTTGACATTTTCAATTTTTCAGGGACCAAACTTGACATTTTATGAAAGTTCAGGGACCTTTTCTGCCATTTAACAAAATATTTATTCAAGGACCATTTTTGACAAGTTAGAATAATTCAGGGACCTTGAATAACATTTTTCTTTATTTGGTTTTACCAGGGACTGTTTTTGACAACTTTTGAAACTTGGGGGACTAAAACTGCCAATTATGCAAACTTGATACGTTTTTCACCAGATTTTGATATTTTTGCATTTAAAACACATAAAACACTTATTTGTGCTATTTTTATCATTTTGATGCATTTCTGAGTGTTTTCAGATGTTTTTGCAGTTTAAACAGTACAAAAATGATGAGTATTTAGACACTCATCAGCACTTTGATATACTTTCGACAAATTTTATTTTTTCGTATTTTTCACGTTTTTTTTAAAAGTTTTTTCGTTTTTTTTACGTTACTGAAATTTGTATTAAAAATCATATATGATTAAACACTAATTTGAATATCACATGTGATATTAGTGTTAAATCATATATGATATGTAATATCACATGTGATATTAGTGTAAAATCACATATGATATACATATCATATCACATGTGATATTACATATCATAGATGATTTAACACTAAATATGATCAACTTGGACAATACTTGGACTAAATCTAAACTGTCTTCACTAAATTTATTGCAACAACCACTATATCTCGAATGGTTAGCAGCATTGCTAACACTTGTGCTTCTGGAACTAAATGTAACTGTCTTCACTGAATTATTGCAGCAACCACTATGTTAGCAATTAACTAGTTGAATGATTATACAGTAGCTTCAAACAATTCCAAAATGATAGTCTTAAATTACGTTCCAAAAATGAGCATATGACAACAGTTCTAAAGTTGTGACTTGTGAATATGAAATACTCCTCTCTTTAACTAACTCGATAATATTTAACAACATAAGACTTTTACATGTAAAGTGACACCTAAGTTGATTATAGCTGGAGCAACTTTTTTACACCGCTAACTAATTAACTAGAATCAGTTTAACTATACACACAAATTTAACGCCGCCTATATTACACAATATCACCTGAATCTATTATAACCGAGTATTTTACTATATCATATGTGATATACAATAAAACAAATTAGAAAGCCTACTGTAAGGATATGCCTTTGGCGAAACAGGTTAGAAGCCAAATATAATGTTTAGCCAAACAAAGTAGAAAGCTTGCGGCAACGCCATCACTTTGATGAAGGCTTAGCCGCAGGCTACGCCTTCGGCAAAGCCGAAGGCGTTGCAGCGGCTAAGCCAAAGACTTGGCCGAAGGCTTTTCCTTATTCTAAACCTCATGCTATTTCTTTACTTTGCCTTTTGCTAAACCTTCTAATCACACTTTTCATCACAATAACTGCAACCGATTCTATCTATATCTCAAAATCTTACTACTTTTTATCACAATAACATTAAGAAATCTCTATAAGCAGTGAAATCCTAACTTCTAATCACAAATGATGCTAACATAAATCGATTAAGTTCAATAAATATTCATTAAACAATGTAAAATCACAAAATCTTCAACATAAATTCTATAAACAGTGTGTATCATTAATTAGGCATAAATAACAGTAATAGACAGTAGAATACGTGTTTAATCTTCTTAATTTAAACAAAAGTATATTAGTATACCTGAAACCGGTGTTTTTAACCGACTTTTTAGTCTGAAATTTGTTTGAAGTCTCGTTTGAAGATGGAGATGATGACATGGCGAGTTGCTGATTGATGATGAACGGAACTAATACTCATCGGTCGGAATGGGGATTGGGATCGGGGTTGTGCTGCCGGAAGTTATGGCGGGTTTTGATCGGTTTTTTTTGTGAGTAACGTGTGTTTGGTTAGAGAAGAAATGTGAGAAATATTGAAGATTCGGTGTATTATGTGTTTGTTGTAAATGTACCAAACTGCCCTTCTGCGTTTAGTTTTTTGTTTTTAATCAGTAATTTTCTTTAAATCTCAGCCATTGATCATATTTAGATGGAGGGTGGGGATGTGTCCCTTGATATGTGAGCATTGTTTGGTTTGCAAAATAACTCTACTCATATATATATATATATATATATATATATATATATATATACTAGATGTCGAAGCCCGCCCAATGGGCGGACATGACTTGTGATTATTCTTTGAGTGTATTACTTTTCAAATAGTAAGATATATATGTATACGAAGCTATTAGTAGCGTAAGAAGGGTGAAAATTAAATAAACGAACATCAAGATTTATAGAACAATTAAAATATACGAAGTTTTTTTAAACAACATAGTATATGATTTAAACTCAAATGAACGTTATGATTTATAGAACAATTAAAAAATACAAAGTAACTTTACTCATATTACATGCAATTTACTCTGAATAAATATCTACAACTTTATCTTGTGTTGAAACAGGTCTTCAATATTAGATCTTCTAACTTCAATCATCTTTCTCACCAAATCGCTCTCAAACCATTGCTATCTACACTAATAGGCACCTTGTGAATCTATAGTGTGAATGTAGATGAACCTTCAAGATTAAGGGAAGGTCATAGTAAATGCTGAGATATGGTTATTAAGAAATAAAAACCTAGGTGATAGCAGCATGTAAATATATGGAGTTTGTTTAAATTTTGAGTTATACGTAGGACCTGTAACCTAAAATATATAAAATAACTATAACAAAAACAAAAATCTATTAACCTTCCCTTTTGTCATTGATCTTGTCATACCGAATTCCTTCATTTTATGACATTTTATGAAGCTCGATGAAAGAATAACTATCCTTCCCTCCTTTTGGCTTTTAGTTGCAGTTTTTTTATGGTATCCAACAACAAATTTTTCAAAAGAAAATTACCTAAAACAAAAACAAAAGAGGTTTTTTTATAGATGATCAAAACAATATTATGTACCATTTATATAGATATGTACTTGATATGGAGTCCATACTACTTGATTAATCATATTTATAGCATCCTCTCTGAATCCTTCAACATAGGAAAACCATTGTTTTGTTGTCCTAAATATTATAGGTTTTTTTGTTCACCGGTCATATGGATATTTGTTCTCTAAAAAATGAAGAAAATGGCCTTTAATTATATTATTCATATCCACAACATAAGCATAGCCCGCCCGATGGGCGAGTCATGAAAAAGCAAAGAGAAAATGTATACCATGTCTCGTCTCTAAATCCATTAAAGATGTCAGCTCTCACACGTGCAGTCCAATCTTCGACCGGAGCTTCCAAATTTCCGACCTAAATTTAATAACGTAACCATACATACATAGTAAGATTGGCATACAAAGATCTAAATTTAAGAACGATGAATATATATATAAACGATTTACAGATAAAAGAATTTTTGAAAGCCAACCGAGAAAAGTAGTAGGTTTTCCGTTAGAAAAAGATTGCATTCATATCTTTATAAACGCACAAAATAATTTACTCCATAGTATATAATTTAACGGGTGTTTGTCCATTTAACCATATACATCAACGAATTATAAAAGAAGCCAAACTTAACTTTCATCAGGAGGAACCTTCTCAAAACTTTTAAAAGGTAATGTAACTGAAGTAAGCATTCTACCGCAAGTTGGGCTCAATAATTTAGAAAATAATTGAAGTTACTAACTGAATTTAGATAGTGAATATAATTACCTCAAACTTGAATGGGATTGTGGCTCCATTTAAATAAAACGTAACATGTATGGATGAAATGAGCATGAGATTACCTGCACCGTTAATATGACATCCTGGTGTAAAACTCCACCGAACCATCATTCGAAATAAGGCCTGCACATTTAACAAAGCGTAATAAGATATAATCGATGCTAAATTCCTAGAACTTAGCTAACAAAATATAATTTTTCCAAATTAACATTGTTAACCTGCTTGTCGAGCATTCTTTAGAAATCCCAGAGAACGTGTCTTCTTAGACTACAGTCGATATTTGTATATGATATTTCTTCTTCTACATTCAGAAAGATGTAAATGAAACATCAAAAATATGTTACAAAATTATCAGTAATTAGTTATATTGTGAAATATCGAAGTTGTATTACCAAACTTTGTCCAGAAGGAATCTTTTCCGTTGATGGACAATAACTTATATTCAGTAGGGGACACTATCATAGAGGTAGAACTGTCAAGGCTTGGTTATATGCTGAACAGATAGTTATTAAATTAAAAGAACAAAAGTAGTCATATTACAAAAAAGAAACTTTAGATTGAGTCTGAAGCATCACCTGGCTAAATGTCGATGTGAGTATGGTGCAATTGGATGTAGAGCTTGTTAGGCATGATAAAGCCGAATTGACAACAGTCTCAGCCTATCAAAATTTTAAAGAACATGAATATTCATATAGTAAATATAACTGGATGAAAAGTCTTTGGTTGAAGAATGGATTAGAGATGTACCTCAAGAGCTCCAATTGCTAGCCGTTTTTCATAGTCATTTGTTGTGTGTTGTTTAGCATTACCAGTAACGGCATCATGATGTTGTGCAATTCCTAAAGCATTTCCAAGACTAAAAGTGTCGGGACCTAAAGGACCCTAAATATAGTTGTTTTAAATATCATTTTTATTTAGTATTGATAATCTATTTATCCAAGCATGTAGTAAATACATAAATATATAAGTTGAATCGGTTAAAACCTGTAATTTGGGATTGGTTGTGGGCCATGGTTTAATTTCTTGTTGGGAATTATGTGAAGTAGGATTTCTGCTGTCATTACTGCCGAAGGATTCTGCTAAAGTAGAAGCAGAATCTGCTGAAGAAGAGATTCTACTGAAGTGTAAAAGCAGTGCCGTGTTACTGCTGAAGGGTGGAAGCTGACTAGGATCAGCATGCGCTGTATTATTTAAATGCTAACCCATCATTATTCTTGAACTACCCGAGGTTAGCATGGGTATTATTGTACTGCTCAATATTTGTTTAATGTATTAGTCATTAAATGCATGCTTGCATGCTTAGTCGATTGAGTAGTAATAGTTTAGGGTTCCTTGTCTATAAAAGGAACCTCATAGTTTGTAATAGAAACATCATCCGAAACATAGTGTTTCAGTTAATAAAAGATCCATAGAGGATCTAAGTGTTCTTAGTTACAACAACTTGTATTTACATTCCGCTATAGAATACGAGTTGTAGAGATTGTCTATTAGTTTGCTTATGATTACATAGGCAACACTAACGATCCACGAGTGCTGAAGATCTGTCAAGGTCTGAGAGTTTTTAACAAGTGGTATCAGAGCCTCGGGAGAGTCTCTACGATACTGAGAACATATTTAACCTCACCCACAAACAACCAAAAACATATTCACCATGCCTGGAACTTATGATGAATCAGAAGTCTCCAACAACAACACCAAAAACAACACCACCTCTATGCAGCAACTTAGTCTCTCCAACAGTAATGGCAAGTTTCCTTATCTGAAAAAGGAAGAGTATGATCTGTGGACCATGAAGATGCAGAACTGGATCTCCAATATCGATTGGAATCTATGGGAGATTGTGAAGAATGGAAACAGTCTGAAGAAGACTATCCCAGATCTTGATGGTAAGTTTACCATTACTCCTCCCAAAACTGCTGAAGAGATTCTAGCAGTGCAAAGAGAGCACAAAGTAAGAACCATCCTTCTTCAATCTATTCCTGAAGATCACTTGGGTGATTTTCACCACATGGTTGATGCAAAGGACATCTGGATGGCTCTTAAAGCAAGGTTTGGTGGAAATGAAGAGTCCAGGAGAATGAGGAAGTCCATGCTGAGACAACACTTCCAAGAGTTCAATATCTCTGAAGAAGAAGGTATCCACAAGGGATACGACAGGTTTCACAAGATTCTGAGTCAGCTAAACCAGCTGAATGCAAAGCCTGACAATGATGATTGCAATTCAAAGTTCCTACGATCTTTGCCTCCATCATGGCTACATGTGAGTATAGCCCTTAAAGCTAAAGGTGGGCTGGACATGCTCACTTTTGATGAGCTGTACAACAAACTCAGATCTCTTGAACCTGATGTCAGATCTCCCTACTGTACATCCTCCTCTGGTCATTCAGCCTTTGTTGGGACATCTCACTCCAATATGATGATGCATGCTTCAAGTCCATCTTACTTACCATCTTCATATTATCGTCCCACTCCATCACATCCTCAAGCTAAAACTGGAAGTATATTGAAGGATGTTCTTCATTCATTTGTTGCTGATTATGATACTCAGCAGCATCTTGTCTATGAAGATTTTGATCAGGTGGACCCTCTTGAGATGGAGGAGATGAAGCTGAAATGGCAGGTGGCCATGCTTTCAGTAGATATCAAGAGGTTTGAAGAGAAGGCAGGAAGGAAGTTTGGCTTCAAGGGAAAGGATCCAGCTCGTTTTGACAGGAGAAAGGTCAAGTGTTTCTCTTGTCACCAGATGGGTCATTTCTCAAGGGAATGCAAAGACAGGAAGAGTGTAGAGGGAGCTAACTACCATTCATATCAGCTGAATCAGAAGGGAGCTAGCACTTCAGCAGCTCTTATCACCATGGATGAACAGGTCAACTGGGCTGCACATGAACCTGTGAATGAGGAAGCTGCTGATACAGAGAAGCTTGGATTGCTGGCTAGATGCACTTCAGAAGATGGGCATGATCAATTTGCCTTCATGGGACTTTCTCAGGTACACAACTGTATATTTGGTTGTAGTGAAAGATACAATGAACTTAAAGAAGCTTATGATACTATGAAACCTAAATACAATGAATGCTATGTTGATAATGAAGCTTATAAACTCTCGTTAAAAACATTAGAAAGACAAAAGGTTTGGTTTCAAAAGAATCAGATAGCTTATGAAGAAAAGATTAAGGTGCTACAATTTGATCTAGATATTGCTAATATTAACTTTAAACGCACTGAAAAAGAAAAAGCTGATACTATTACTGAGAATCTAGAGCTTAAAGAGAAACTTGCTGAGGAAATAGCTAGACATAAACAATGGTTGATATCAGGTGACAATCTAGCTAGAGCACTTTATAGTAGTCAATCAGTGACCTCAGGAATAGGTTTAGGTTTTCAAAAGTATGTAGGATTAGAAGCTAGGCAAGATGGGCGTAAATCTACACCTGCAGGCTTAGAACATTTTAAAAAGGAAGGTGATTTGCATGCTGTCCCTGGACCTATTAGAGGTGAATTCATGCCCACTGACCTGTCCATTGTTGTTGACTTTGATGGATCACACCATCTATATGGCAGAAAGTCAAAAGACTTGCCTGACACAGATGCTTCATCTTATGACTTTGTCTCTTTCTCTGACAGTGACAATTCATCGGATCAAGGGTCTACTTCCAGCTGTGATTCATGTGATAAGTCAGACCTTCCCAAGCCCTCACCTGAGCCTACACCCAAGCCTGCACCCAAGTCTATCTACAAGCCTTCTAGGATAACTGCTGAGGAATCTACTTCCAAGCCTGTTTCCCCTGAAGACTTGTCTTTTAAATCTTTGAATAATATGTCTGTTAAAAACAATTCCTTTAATGTCTCTGGTTCAAGTACTTCTACATGTAATAGAACATCTTATTTGTTGACTAAATCTTCCAAAAGGAAGACATGTTTTGTATGTGGAAGTAAATTTCATTTAATTAAGGATTGTGATTTTCATGAGCAAATATTAGGTGTATGTGCTACTCAGCAGAAACCTAGACCTGTGTGGACCAATGTTAAAAATATTCCACCTTATGTCCCACAAGCTACTTATACTGACTCTCCTTGGAGGAGATCAGCTAATAGACCTTATGTGCAACCCACTAGCCCATACTTTAAACATGGTTATTGGCCTGCATATGTTGACTCTATGAATAATAGGAAAGGATGTTGGGGTACTGCTGTCAAGTCCTCAGCAGGTTGTTCTTGGAAAAATAAGGGACCTAACTTTCAATGGAAACCCAAGAACAATGGTGGATCTTACTCTTTTGCTAGACCTAAATCTTATGATCCACAAGGCAGGTTCAAGTCAGCAATGACTTGAGCCTCCTTCGTTAACTAACATTCTTTTGTAAATATTGTTTGTTCTATAGGATCATCCTCTTAAGCATAAAGATATTGGTATTGTTGATAGTGGTTGTTCAAGAAGTATGTCTGGAAATAGAGATATGATGCACAATTTTGTTCCTATTGAAGAAGGAGGGAATGTGACCTTTGGTGGAAGTGATGGTAGAATTACTGGGAAAGGCACCATCAAGACACCTCTACTGAACTTTGAGAATGTGTACTATGTTAGGGAACTTCAGAACTTCAACTTGTTCTCAGTCTCACAAATTTGTGACACCAAGAACAAGGTACTCTTCTCTGAAGATGAATGTCTTGTGCTTTCTAAAGAGTTCAAGCTTCCAGAAGATTCTTCAATTCTGCTGAGAGTTCCTCGAACTCACAATCTATACACATTCAACCTCAATGAAGTTCACCCTGAAGGTGACCTCACTTGTTTGCTGGCTAAAGCATCATTGGATGAGTCTAACAAATGGCATAGGAGAATGGCTCATGTGAATTTCAAAACAATAAACACTCTCTCTAAAAGGGGACTTGTCGAAGGTCTACCCACCAAAGTTTTCTCCAATGATCATAATTGTGTTGCATGCAACAAAGGGAAGCAACACAGAGCATCCTACAAAGCTGTCACTGCAGTGAGCATTATCTCTGAGCCTCTTCAGCTGTTACATATGGATCTATTTGGTCCAACTCAAGTCAGAAGCATTGATCACAAGTACTATTGTTTGGTTATCACTGATGGATATAGCAGATTTTGCTGGGTGTTCTTTTTAAGGACTAAAGATGAAACAACTCCAGTACTGAAAGACTTCATCACTCTCGTTGAAAATCAGTTGAACAAGAAGGTTAAGGGAATTCGGTGTGATAATGGGACAAAGTTCAAGAATGCTATTATTATAGAACTCTGTAGGTCTAAAGGGATAAAGAGGGACTATAGCAATCCAAGAACCCCGCAACAAAATGGGGTAGCTGAAAGAAAGAATAGGACCTTGATAGAGGCTGCGAGATCAATGCTTGCAGACTCTAAATTGCCCACTATGTTCTGGACTGAAGCTGTTGGCACAGCTTGCTATGTGCTTAACAGAGTCTCCATTACTAGACCTCACCTCAAAACACCATATGAACTTCTCTTTGGGAAGGTTCCTGTCATTCATTACCTCAAGCCTTTTGGTTGTCAAGTGACCATTCTAAACACCAGTGATCCATTGGGGAAGTTTGATGAGAAGGCTGATGATGGTTATATTGTGGGTTATTCAGCTAATAGCAAGGCTTACAGAGTGTACAACTTATCTGCCAAGAAGATAGAGGAAACCTTGAACCTGAGATATCTGGAAGATAAGCCCAATGTTCAAGGACAGGGTCATGTATGGTCTTTTGACCTCGACTACCTAACTAATTATCTGGGTTATACTAGACATATGGCTAACCAAAGTGCAGGCTCTCAAGAATCTCTCACTAACAATGCAGGTACCTTGGATGCTGACTCTGGAAGTGATTTTGAAGATGATGAACAACCTATACTTGTGCCTTCTTTCTCCCTAACAATGTTGCAGGTAACTCTTCTAGAGATACTTCTGCTGAGAGTGAAGATGTATCACACTATGCTGAGGACCTTGCTAGGCTTCAGACTCAAGAGTTTGCAGCTAAGCTTGAAGCTGAGAAGGTGAATGGGGAGCTTGCGAATGAGGCTGTCAGTGGAAACCATGTTTCTGCTGACACTGATGCAGTCTCTCCCATCGTCATCAACTCTGCTGAAAGCTCGTCTGTTACTACTCCTATTCCTACTAGAGTGTCCACAGACTTTAGTGAACCGTATACTCACTTTCCAAGTCCTTCAGATCTTGGAAATCATCAACCCAAATCTGGCATTTTCACCTCACCTTCCTATGACACAACTTTTGTACCAAATGTGTCTAATCTTGAACCAACCATTGAAGTCAACCCCACTGCTACTAAAAGAATCAACATAACTCACCCTCAATCCAACATTATTGGTGACATTCTAGCTCCTGTTAGAACTCGAAGGGCTATCTCTAGTCCTAAATTTGGTCAGGTTGCTTTTCTCTTATATGTCTCTAATCAACAAAGAGACAATCACACAGACTACAAGCGTTGTCTGTTTGCGTGTTTTCTTTCTCAAGTAGAACCAACCAGTGTCTCTCAAGCTCTTGAAGACTCTAGTTGGATTGAGGCAATGCAAGACGAAATGCAACAGTTTCAAAACCAACAAGTTTGGATCTTGGTACCTTTACCAGATGGGAAATATGCTATTGGAACTAAATGGATTCTGAAGAACAAAAGAGATGCAAGGGGTGTGGTTATCAAAAACAAAGCAAGATTAGTAGCTCAAGGTTACAGGAAAGAGGAAGGGATTGATTATGATGAAGTGTTTGCTCCTGTGGCTAGAGTAGAGGCTATTCGAATTTTCTTGGCTTATGCATCCTACATGGGCTTCATGCTGTATCAGATGGATGTTAAAGGTGCTTTTCTATATGGTGAGATAGAAGAAGAGGTTTATGTCACTCAACCCAAAGGATTTGAAGACCCAGATCATCCTAATCATGTTTACAAGGTGGTTAAAGCTCTTTATGGACTTCATCAGGCACCAAGAGCATGGTATGCTAGGCTTTCATCATTTCTGCTGAAGCATGGCTACAGAAGAGGTGCCATTGATAAGACTCTTTTTCTGAAGAAGAACTCGACAGACATAATACTTGTGCAAGTGTATGTGGATGACATCATTTTTGGATCCACTAAAGAAGCTTGGTGCAGGGAATTTGAGGAACTGATGAAGGGAGAATTTCAGATGAGTGCTATGGGGGAGCTTACTTTCTTTTTGGGTCTCCAGGTTCAGCAGAAACAAGATGGGATATTCATCAGTCAAGATAAATATGTGAGGGACATTTTGAAGAAATTTGGTATGGAAGGTGTCAGGACTGCCACAACACCTTATGAAGCTCCGAAAACAAAAGCCAACAATGATCCAGATCTACCAGTGAATGTTCACTTATACAGATCAATGATTGGTTCATTAATGTATCTAACAGCTTCAAGGCCTGATATTACCTTTGCTGTGAGTGTTTGCTCTCGACATCAAGTCACTCCTCTTACTTCCCATCTCAATGCAGTCAAGAAGATCTTTAAGTACCTCAAAGGCCAACCTCATTTAGGCCTTTGGTACCCAAAAGAGTCTCCTTTTAAGTTGGAAGCATATAGTGACAGTGATTATGCTGGTGCAAATCTGGATAGGAGATCCACAACTGGAGGCTGTCAATTCCTTGAAAAGAGATTGATTTCTTGGCAGTGCAAGAAACAAACCATTGTGGCTACCTCAACTACTGAAGCAGAGTATGTTGCTGCTGCAAATTGCTGTGGACATGTCCTTTGGATTCAAAACCAACTGCTGGATTATGTGTATAACTTCATGAACACAACTCTTTTTATTGATAATCAGAGTACCATATGCATTATCAAAAATATAGTTTTTCACAGTAGGACCAAACATATTGAAATCAGGCACCACTTTATAAGAGATGCATATGAAAAACATTTGATAAATGTGGCGAAAATTCATACAGATGATAATGTGGCAGACCTGTTAACAAAAGCTTTTGATGGACCAAGGTTTCAACACCTCGTGGTCAATATTGGAATGCTTAACCCTTAACTGCAAAGTTTAAGGGGAGGCATAGGCCTCAGGTGAGGCATATGCCTCAGGGGAGGATTTTTTTTTTGTTTGTTAGTTTTATTAGTAAAAAAAAAGAAAAAAAAAAAGAAAAAAAAAACTAACTTTCCTTTGCAGGTTTGTTGTATTTTGTTGAAGGTTTTTAACTCACCAGATATACCTTGTGTATATCAAAGAGTTGGCTAGTCCAAAGGGTACAGCTTTGGTAAAGACACATCAAATCTATTAATAGCTGTAATGGTTTGCTCAAAATCATAGGGTCTGCAACCACCCATGCTTAATTGCTGAGAGTTGTATGGTCATAAATTCACCATGGTCTATTCCTTTTTGGAATCCAAGAATTGGCTAGCCCACAAGTATATGGCTTGTGGTAAAGGCAACTGAATCCATAATTGGTTATCAATTCACCAATTCTAAGAATTGACTAGTCCTGAGCAAACGGCTACAGGTAAAGACAAGTCAAATCCGTTTATATAGTTGCTGATTTGCTCATAAATCAGATGGTTATCAATGTACCATAGTTTACGAACTTAAACATCTGGCTACTCCAGTAGTAATGGCTATTGGTAAAGAGACATCAAATCCATTAATTTCAATGATTCACCTCTCTCAGGAATTAACACACCTGGATGTGATGAGAATAGTTTGCAACTGATAAGTATTGATGTACATTATGTCATTTGTTGCTGCAAAGATCTGGCGTTTCAAAGTTTGATCATCATAGAGATGAGATTATTATTGGTTCTTTGCTACTAATGTGTGGAAACAATCCTCTAGTACTGAAGTCTCAAAGATCTTTCAAGGTCAGGAAACTGGAACTTAACCATGTCAAATCCAGTTTAGGGGAGGATTGTTGGGAATTATGTGAAGTAGGATTTCTGCTGTCATTACTGCCGAAGGATTCTGCTGAAGTAGAAGCAGAATCTGCTGAAGAAGAGATTCTACTGAAGTGTAAAAGCAGTGCCATGTTACTGCAGAAGGGTGGAAGCTGACTAGGATCAGCATGCGCTGTATTATTTAAATGCTAACCCATCATTATTCCTGAACTACCCGAGGTTAGCATGGGTATTATTGTACTGCTCAACATTTGTTTAATGTATTAGTCATTAAATGCATGCTTGCATGCTTAGTCGATTGAGTAGTAATAGTTTAGGGTTCCTTGTCTATAAAAGGAACCTCATAGTTTGTAATAGAAACATCATCCGAAACATAGTGTTTCAGTTAATAAAAGATCCATAGAGGATCTAAGTGTTCTTAGTTACAACAACTTGTATTTACATTCTGCTATAGAATACGAGTTGTAGAGATTGTCTATTAGTTTACTTATGATTACATAGGCAACACTAACGATCCACGAGTGCTGAAGATCTGTCAAGGTCTGAGAGTTTTTAACATTTCTGCACTGAGGTACTGAGGTATCCTGTGTAACTTTTCGGTTGCTGGTAGAGCACCTCTTGTAGTTCCATTGTTTTTTGGTATTAATTTTAAATATGGTGGCTTCAGTTGTGAAATCGTGACCACTTAAAGCAGGAATTTTGTAATAGAATTTTCAAAATTGTTACCTCATTTGAACACAAAGATTGATCATGGAATACATCATGGGGATGGTGGTTAGTTGCTCACCTTGGTTCCAAAAGTTTCACCCTTTGATCCACAAGTATAATGAATTAGAAAGATCACCTCTTGATCAACTATAATATGAACACAAGTCACCCTTCCTTAGTAACTGATAATAAAGAAAGAAAACAAATGAAGAGCATCAGCTTCAGGCTTTCAGCCATATCAGCTAGAGTGCGAGACAAGCGTGTCAGCTATTAAACCATAAAAAAAAATTGTCCCGTTTCGACCCGTTACCAACATGCTTCATCTTAGAAACATTGTTATCTGATGTTACCTCGTCACATAAGTGTATATTGCCAAACAGAAATACTCCTTTATCTGGTGGTACTGGTCAAGCTTCTCTGATCCCGCCAAATGCTCAATCTGACATAATCATATATAACTTTATGTCAATGGCTGATATACCAATTACTAAATTTGATATTCATAACTTAATATCAAAACTAACATTATAATAATTGTGCATTAATAATTGACCTATTCATTGATAAAAGGGGTGAAAGAGCCACCTTAATTGCAAAATATTGCCTTCACAAAATCTAAAAGAGACAATATGTAAAAAACGGGATCATGTCTTTTACCTCGATTGCGAAAGACAGGCGGGAATGACCGTAGTATTTTGCCATTGATCGTTGTATATATCAATTGACATAAAATAAAGCTGCAATAAAGAAATATGCATGTATCTGTTAACTTCAAAAGCATGTGTCATTGTAAATGCCTCCATACCATCACTATCTACTTCAACTTTAGGGTCACTCGTAGCATCAATATGTAGTTGCGTAGGAGTGTCATGTCAAAAGAAAATGAAAACTATAAGTATAAAACT
This sequence comes from Chrysanthemum seticuspe, assembly GCA_019973895.1. Taxonomy (NCBI): domain Eukaryota; kingdom Viridiplantae; phylum Streptophyta; class Magnoliopsida; order Asterales; family Asteraceae; genus Chrysanthemum; species Chrysanthemum seticuspe. Next base: position 207,240,827 of record BPTQ01000008.1, on the reverse strand, counting down.
TAGGTGATATAAGTAAACCAACAAAGACTAATATGAAAAAGGATGACGCACCTTAACATAGAAATATTTAATAGATGATTTAATAGGCAAGATTTCCACACTATCATGATAAATGGTCTATATATATATATATGTTCTTATAGCATTTGATTTTTTTTTGAAGAGTAAGGCTAGAGACTGTAGTCGCAATAGGTGATATATGTTTATGTGCTAAACTCATGAATTAGATTGCAATAGGTGGCTGCTTAAACCATGTTATAGTTTTAGAGCTACTAAATAGTGCACTACCACTACTCTCCTAACAACAATACACCACAAGAACATATGAACTATGACCTCATAAAGCCCAAAATTACGTTGAAACAAACACCCCCTCAACTATTATATAGTATATTCATTGTCGCAATTTTCATGAAACAATGTATGTGCTCTATATATAGTTATAATGTTCAAGCAATATTTTGAAGTAGTTTAGTATGAAAATTTGAAAGAACAACTCAACAATAAGGGAAAATTATCACAAAATCACTTTCCAGTAACCTATTAACCTTACATGAAACTAAATAGGCATTAACCACCATTAGAGCACAAAACACCAGTGACTTCCTAACCATGTCATGCCAATTGTAGATTTGTGCCAATATTACAATGATTCCTCCTCCGGACATGATAGCCATAGTATACCTACGACCTATCCAGTCCAGTGTAAAATATGCTAAAAAAAGCCCTGGAACCTCTATAAAATTTGCCAAGAGAATCTAATCAGACTTCAGTACTGGCATTACTCATGGTAGGTTTTTTGTTACAAGTCAAATAGGATTAAGCTTGGGTCATGGGTCAAAATGATATATCTTTGCTACTGGCTGAATGTCATGACAACGCTTTGTCCAATTTTTAAAGTTTTTTTTACTAATATTTATTGTATTAAATCAGTTATAAAATCGTTAGCTTCTTTCAGATAGAAGCTGTAAGCATTAAAAATACACTTTGATATACTACTCGTTAACCCCTTTCACTATTCACTAATATTTTTTATTTTAAAAATTGCAACCCGTGATTGATGATCCCAGATCTATTGCACCTCATGAACGGTCCAAAATAGCAAACTTTTCTGTACAGGTTGATCAATAGGTCAAAATAGCAAACTTTTATGTACGGGCCTGATTTACATGACCAAACCCGTCTTTTGCCAAAAACTTTAGGCTTATTATAGATAACCAATATAATAAATACAATTACAAAATCGATAGTGTTATATCTTGTCTTTAAATTAAACAATTAAGAAACTGTAAGTATCAAAGATACAGTTTGTCGGTTTCAGCACCTTTCCTAGTTAACTAATATATTTTATCTAACCCGCTAAAGGACAAGATAACTCAATCGACCCATTCGAAAGTAAACGGGCTGAAATTGAGACCTCTAGTTTGAACCCATGAACTCCAATATGTTTACACCTCCTGAATGGTCCAAAATAGTTAATAAGAGGATGATAGGTACCTGCAATGCTGGTGATAACCGTATCTTTATAGTAGTTTGGTTTCTTCTGAGCTCCATATTGCCAAATGGGCAACTCAGTGAATGATGATGAAAGCAATGAAATCAGGCTACTATATGAATATGAATTTGCAAAATATAACAACCATATTAAAACTGTTATTCTCCCCCACTCTGCTGATACAAGTGTGCATATGGCTAGTTTTCTTTTTGAATCGCCATTGGTTTTGTTTCCAATTAAAGGATCTTATAGTGTTGACCGCTCCTCTATGTCAATTCGATGTGCATGATCAGTATCAGGTTCTAGTGTCGTATCACTGTCTGAATCAAAAGAATAATACCTTCTTGATGCCTCCCTAGCGTATATTATACTGCTATACTTTGAACTCCTTTTCGTTTCTTTCAATCATTGCAAATATTTGATTATAAGCCCTTATGATTTCCATGAAATGTCTGTATGTGAACAGCTGCATTATGTACTGTGGATATTCTAGCTGCAGGCGCAATACAACTTTGCCTTTCATGCAACATCGATGGTACTCCAGCGATCTACGACTCCCTGACTTGAAACACTCGTCATACCAAAAAAGGGCTCTACAATGGGTACAAACACATTTACACTTACCTAACGAAACATATATCTTTGGTGGGCCTGAAAGAGATAAAATAAACAAAACAATGAAAACCGAAAATATTCAAGAAAAAAGGAAGAAAAATAAAGATTGTGACGATGGACGGACACACGAATATTAGTACACGAACCTCACTGAACACGCATGAGATGATTGATACGTAAGGGAGCGGCACACAAATGCACATAAGAGGAGCTAGGCCCAGCTGAAAAAAAGTAGTGAACAACGAATGATCTTAAACACCACAACTAATAGAAAAGTGGTCAAAATGACAGTAGTAAATCAAAGAAATAAAATATACAATTTTTTTAGAAAACGTACATTCTGAAATACACCGCGACTGAGTAGAACCCGTAATTGTATTAAAAGAGCGCGTGGCATTTGCAACCCTTGTAGCTGTAACAGAAACAGGCGACAGTTAATCATTCGAAAAAAGTAAAATAGGGGGCGTAACATAGATCATATAAGGAACTAACGAAGAAATGTCGTTCACGTAAAGCGAAACCAATTAAGAGTAAAGCTGCAAAATAACATACTTCTAGTAGGCGGTTGCATTTTGCAGGTGTGAGCTGCCGACGTTGGTAACATTCTTGCGCTTTCGATATTTATATATGAAACATGAAAATTAAATCGAATAGTGTATGAGTATGGAAAAGGGCAACGTAAGAGTATACAACATCTCTGAAATATTAAAGATGTTTTGATACCTGAAGGCGTATCGCTCAGTCTACCAGTATCTAGAACCTGCTGATGACATGAACTTGCAGCTGATACATTCATAGCCGCTGAAGTTTGTGCGCCTGCATCTGCTGCATGTTTTTCAGTGCAAACAATAATTGGTTGAGCGTACCCAGCAAGCACTGACTATCTACAATTATAAAATGATGGTAATAGGATATGAGACAAAGGTAAATGTATGAAGATACAAAAAAATGAGGTTATATTAATAGACTCAACCTTGGGGTACATGATGTTGAAGTGAACAACCATCTTCAACGGCAACGACATTCAACACCATCGCGTTCATAACATTATCAACAGGTACATTGTTATTATTACCATTCCTTTGGCGCAGAGAGGTTGCAACATCTATAGCACGAATGACCATACCATCAAAAATGGACAACAACATAAATCCTAAAACAGGAATAAAGTCCCGAAAAAAAACAGAGCAAACATACCGACAGTATGAAAGTGAGCGTGTGTAGGCACATAACCAACTGCATATTCTTGAGAAGGTTTATAGTGTCCCGGAATCTGGGTTCCAGTTACAAATGCTGGATAAAGAAACATAGATGTCAACTGTTAAAAAACCATCGATTCCCAAAACCCTTCAATGACAATATAAATGTAAACATAACATATAAATCAGTTATCAGTATATAGATATAAGAGTATACCATGAAAGTCTGAGTTGTAAAGATCATCCACCTTTCCTTTTCCCTTCCCAACGACTGGAGCAGCCGAAGACGAGCTATTCATGGAATCCGGTTTATTTATTGTCAGCTTAGTGGAAACATAAGGCGACGCATACAGATATTTCCATCGTATCATCCATCCTTTGTATATCCCCAGAGAACCGTTCAAAGACACCATAAATGTAAACATAACATGTAAATTAGTTATCAATATATAGATATAAGAGTATACCATGAATGACTGAGTTGTAAAGATCGTCCACCTTTCCTTTTCCCTTGCCAACGACTTCAGCAGCCAAAGACGACCTTTTCATGGAATCCGATTCATTTATTGTCAACTTAATGGAAACATAAGGTGACGCATATAAACATTCCATCGTATCGTCCAACCTTTGTATATCCCCAGAAATAAATGCATGATGGTGAAAGATATCAAATACTTTTCTTTTCCCCGTACATGCATCAGACCTAGTGATAGTCACTGACAGATGCGCATACGCATCGGTAGTAACCGAACATAAAGAAGCAGTGGCGTCCATAGTATAATGTAAAGGACAACTACCCCTAGATAACGTAAACTCGTTATCCACAGCAGAATAGTTTGGTCCAGGATTCAGCACATCAGAAGAAATAACTCCGACCACCTCATGCAGATCCCCCAATGGACCACACACATTCATGTTAACAGAACCACAAACCTCGGTATCATCATTCGTTGTAAGATGCTGAGTATCAATCCTAGGTACATTTGTTTTTCATATTTATAGAAGCAAACAATGTAACAGTACACAAAAAAGTGACTACTAAAAGGCGGGCAACCCATAAAAGAGCACATCATGTTAGTAACATGGATCAAAAGCAACCAACGAACATGGAAACACATACTTGAAACTTTGTAGTCTTGATGTCACAGCAAGTACTGTCTAAGAACATGTCTTCACTAAAACCACTTGCAGCAGCCAGTGCAAATACTCAAAATCTCGAATGATCTCAAACTTTCTCTTCGTGCTGCAAGTCCCTCTTAATCTGCAACCTTAATAATCCACATAAACATACAGAAACTCAGTCATTAACATGTAATTGTGGGAAAAAATTATTTAGATATAATAGATGTTAACTACTGTTGAATCTCTTTTGGGTATCTTGCCGTTGTTGAGTGTATAAAGAAAGTTGTATACAGTATTCTCACTAAATCGAGCTGCAGTGACAAAACTGAGATCTTCTGAATCCACAATACCTTTGACAAAACTGAGATATTCAGGGATGATGTCCTCACAGTTGTCCATGATAAAGACACGGCGAGCATAAAGCTTTGAACTCCAACTGTCCTTCAACCGAGAAGGTGTATGACACTATGACCACATGCTCATGCAGAATAGCTTGCAAAGGGGATCTATTACCTGCGACATAGATCTGCATTATGGTATTAAAATGATCTCCTTATAGAGTACTTTCATAAAGAAATTGAGCGATGAACTAAAATTACCAAATAGTTGGAAATAGAAAGTAAAGATAGAGAAAAGGATGTTGTGTTTACTTTTATTTTATACTATAATAAATGTAAGTGACAACAGTGTTGCACTTGGCCAACACGTCCGAACCCACATATAATGATATGATCTTGCAAATCATATGTCAAAAAAAGCAACAAAATGTTTTTGATGTTATTAATCACAACTATATCTAAATAAATGCACCAATGAATGATAACAGAACTTATAATACCTCAGGAAATAAACTACGGACATCATATTGTTCAAAACATGACGCTATTAACTGACCTCCAGCAGCTAACCATGGTGTGGGTGCCATTGATATCCCCGCCACAAGAAACATCAAATAAGATAATCGAGGACTCATTATACCCTAAAAAAGAAACAGAAATTTTAAGTTTTAATCAAATTGCTGCAAAATTATCTAAACATTAATAAACTAAAATGAGCAATTAACTTGTGAAATACATAAAAAAGGGAAAACAATCATAAAGAAACATGAAGTTAACTTATTAACCTGGCTATCTTCTCGTATTCTTAGGTAATGCCCTGTTGGATTAAGCAAGTCGTTTATGACCTAGAAAAAAGGTATGTGAGGTCTAAAGAGTTTAAAGACATGATAAAATACGTCGTACAATTCCGAATAGTTTTGGCATATCAAGCCTACTGTAGAAGTATAAATTATAGGAGCAAAATATTTGCATGTTGACAATCAATACCTAATTAAAGAACAAAATCCAAAATCCAATGTTAGACCCGTTTCCCGGGTGCTGGGACCCCACCCTAGATGAAAATGGACCAAAGGCCTTATGTGATTGGTTAGTCAATGAATGTTTTATTGTAGTCAAACTAATAGTCAACAAATGTTGTCTAATAGTTATGGAAAATAGAGGGGCCTAAGTTGTTAAGTTATAAAGTATTATAAAGTTTAATGTGGCCAAAATGGAAACAATGGGACTTGAGGGACCATTTATGTCATTTGGGCAAAGTTGACCTCTACGTATTTCTGGATAACTCTATCAACTTATTTCATTTTCCAGAAATAAAATGTGTAAATGTATGTGTCGAATAAGATAAATGGAGGGAAAAATATGGGTTGGTCTTGTAGGCCAATTGGTGATGAATTAAGGGTGTTTACCCTAATGTGAATTCATAGAGAGGATCATTGCAAGGTGAGTAATCCTTAATTGTGTTTAATTGTAAATTTGAAAGTTAGGGTTCTTATACCCAAGATTGGTGGTTTTGGGTAATTGTGTTTTTAAACACTAATTATGATGTTAAAGTGTAATTGGGTAAAACCCCTTTGGTTGAATTGAAGGAAGATGGGTAAAATTGGGATATGATCATTATATGATCATGTAAATAATCAAAGAGTTATAGTAATGATGGGATGACCTTATTATGGGTTAAAGTTGAGTAGTTTATGTAATATTGTTATAGACATTCGATTATGTACTAAGTGCATGTTATAATTATGTGGTTAAGATGTTAGCTATGGAAAGTAAGGAAGATGGTGAAGGATGATGATGATAGCTTAGCTTGGAGCTAAGGTAAGTAAACCGGTTATAAGCTAGCATTATGTGGATTTCATGTGTTATGTGTTATGTGCTTATAATTGTTAAGCTTATTGTATGATTGATGTGTAAGTGTTATGTGTAAGTATTTGGCCTAGCTAGCGAGAAAGATAGACTAGCTCGGGAGTGGGCTAGTAACGAGTAATTGATGTTAAGAGGCCTAAGGTATGCGTTAGTGGTTCGTAATGCGAAGATTGGATAGTTATGTTGTGTATGATACTTGAATGATATATCATGATAGATTATACCCGCTTTACTTACTAAGCGAAAGCTTATGATTTAGTTTTTTAACCATTTTGTAGGTTCAATTGTGAAGAAGGCAAAGCGATTGGAAAAGGCTTAAGGATTGGAAGAGTGTATGTTAGAAGGTTTGTATGCAAATAGGAGCTTAGGTAGAATACCGAGCTCGAAGTCAAAGTTGTTCCCCGGGAGTTTTAAATGGGTTAAATGTTTGTAATGTCAAGTCTTTGAAATGGTTTAACACTCATTTTATAGGTCCTAAAGCATGTTAAAGGGTTATGTTTAAATGTTGTATGCAAACGGGTCAAAACGGGTGTTTGGCATAATACCCGTTACTTTGTAAAGCATGTTTCCGTGGGTCATTATGACCAAGTTTATGCATATATTTGATGTTTATGATATTTTAATGATTTCTGGAAGTTTTGGTGTTATGTCATGTTATAGAAGTCGTTTTTCGGAAAATGGTCCAAAAGTACTGATGAGTGTGTAAATATTCATCATTTTTGTTCCTTCTACACTGCAAAAACAGTCAAAAACACTTTGAAAAGTCTTGAAAAGACAGAAAAAATATTTAGACTGTATTTTATGCATAAATTGTCAAATCTAATCCCTGGTTATTCAAAACAAGTTAATTTTTCATAAAAGGCCCTCAGGGATTTTCAAGTTGTCAAAATTAGCCTTATAAAATTCAATTTTGCAAAATGGCAACTTTAGTCCTTGAAATTTCAAAGATTGACATAAATTACCCCAGGACATTTTTAATTTAAAAATTATTATATTTGGTCCTTGGGAAAATTAAACCTGTCATAATTGGTCCCTATGATGAATATTGGATAATTACAGTTTCGGTCCCTTGGTTTTTGTGGAATTGCAATTTTGGTCCTTGTTATTAATACCAATACACATTGGCCCCAAAAACAATCCAAGGTCCAAAACCCTTACCCATCTCAACCCTACCCACAGCCAACCCGACCCACACCCTCTTCACCTCTCCCTTTTTCCCTCCCAAAATACCCTGCTCCTTCTTTTTCAATCTCCCATGAACCCTAATCCCTACTCTCCTCTTTCTCTCTTCTCAAAACACTCCACCTCCTTAAACCCTTTTACCCAACTGAACCTTTACCCTAACCTCCCACCTTAATCCTTTTACCCAGGTTTTCCCAAATCCCTAACCCACTAACAAGCTCCTTCTCCTCCCAAGAAGTGCCACTGTGGCAATCCAAGCACAAAAGACCCAAGGGATGGCTCAGATTTACTCTCACATGTACCTACTTGTTGGACGGCTGGGATTAAGCTCAAAGAAGCACATTTGGAGCATTGACTGATTTATCTCACACAGGAAACACATCAAGAGAATTGGAGCCCATGAAGAAGTAGTATAAATAGAACTCTTGTAGCCATTGTATAAGGCACCCCTAGTCTTTGTAGAAAAAAAATCAGTTTAAGCTTTAATTTGTAACCTTTCTTATTTTAATGAAGACTCCTCTTTTGAATTAATCCTGTTCTTGTTTTACTAGTTATTGTTTTTTTTTAGTTATCACTACTAACTTTCAGAAAAAGAAAAGAAAATAGGGGTCAAAATCTTTGTAACAGGGTGTTTGGTTTAAGCAGGTTCTTGGTCAAAAAAATGAGTTTTTACCCATTTGACTTTTAAAGTCAACTTCTATTGTAGTTAAATAATCAGTTGCAAAGGTAGAGGTTGTGTAAGTTATGAAGGAGTCAAGTTGAAAAAAAAAAGGGAAGTGTACTCATCTGTCTTACTGAAGCAGTTTGAGCTGCTGTTCATGTCCAAATTTTTTCAGCTCATTTGGTTTTTCTTTATTCCTCTTGTACCCATCTTACTCTAATTTAAGTGTCAGGTCTTGAATTACCTTCTAGCATGGTGAAAACTTAATGTCAAAAGTCCTTTTTTCCGTTGTTTTGTTTTCTGCACCAGCAGCCAAAAACAGCCCACACTTGCTGATTTCAGCTTAATTTCAACCAGTAAAAAAAGTGTACTTGGATACTAATTGTTTTTTTTAACATCTCTGCTAGCTTAATTCCAATTTTGCAGCTTGTGATCAAACCTGGGAGTCCACATTCCAGCTTAAAAATAAGCTGCAAATAGCCATTAGGGGCTGTTCACAGCCTGCAGTCACCACAGGTCACTCATTTGTTTTCTTTGAATTGCTTATCAATCATAGGATTTAGTTTTATTGTGAATCTTAGAAGTAATCTAGTTAGGATAGGATAGGAGCTATAACCTTTAGCTTATTTTCACACTTTGGTGCTTAATAGGATCCTTGGATTAGCTTATTTTAGTTAGCTAGGATTCCCCAAGATCATGATGCCAACTGATTCCCCCCCCCCTGTTATGAGTAGACTTCATTTTAGTTTATCTTAGACTTAGGTTCTAGTCTTAGCTTAATTACCCACTGATCTTGCCCATCCATAGCTCATACTTGATGAAAATTAGCCTATTAGGGGTGTTTGGCCACTGAGTTTACAAAGTTTCTGTCAACTGTTGGATATAAGCTGTTTTAATAGCTTAATTTGATGTTTTCATAAGTTAAGTTTTCATAAAAAGTCTTGGGTTTGATGAAGTTTAACAGTTTCAAAAAGAAAAACTAAAAAAAAAACATTTGCAAAAAGTGGGAGCCAAGGGATTCGAACACTGGTCTCCTCACTCAGATACCAAAGCCCCAACACACACCCTCCAAACCAACGCGGCCTTGGGACTTGTCTCGTTTTACTTTACACAAACAAATGTTTTAACTCCTCAATGCAGTTTTGCCTATAAGCTCTTTTGAGCTCATTTACAGCTTATTCTCCCAAACAAGGCACTGTTTTCTCATTTTTCATAGATTAAGCATAACTCAAGGTACTTTTTGTGATTTTTCCAGATTTTTCTTAAAATGTTTAGTATTTTTAATTAATTAATTAGATTAAGATAGTTTTTAATTCGTAGTAATTATTTTAAAAGTCGAAAAAATTCCCGGCTTTTTTTCTAAAATTATTTTTAGTCAATTAGGACGTAGGAAAATTGATTTCACACCCGTAGCCCTTAAATTGCAAAAGTTTTACGTTTATGGCTCGGGTCGTTCCCGGTTTTTCATGTTTTTAGTTTTAGCACCCTAGGACTTAGTTTAGCTTCGTTTTATCATTCCTTAGGCTTAGTAATAGTTAATTTGTAGTTTCTTAGGGTTCCCTTGCCTTAATTACCTTCCCGTTAAATAATTTGTAGAAAACGTAATTCAAATCAACAAATCATTAAAACCAATTCAAGTTATAAATCACGAAACTCAACGAATCCTTCCATTCACACCTCGTTGGGACACGACCCGGGAAATCACTTTTCCGGTATCACTTTTATCACACCCGTAAGGTTTGGCACGTTAACCCTTTTCCTAAAAGGTTAATTTGTCGGGTTTTACGGTTAATTTGATATATTGATATTGTGTTTATTTCACCACACTCACAAACAACGAATCAAATTTTGGCGCCGCTGCCGGGGAGGTGTGTTGCGACAATATCGTGAAGTTTTTGCGATTAGTGACTTGAAGAACCTTCCTCGTGAATTTATTGTTTTTATAAAAATTCAAAAATACAAAAATATTTTTCTTTTCTTTATATATATGTAAAAGATTAAAAATACAAAAAGATTTTTGCTTGTTGTTTTAAATAATATAGAAGACACAATCAATATAACATTCTCAACTGAGGTGTTATCATTATAAGTTCCCGAACAAAAGATTTAAAACTTGCCTTTGTGTCGCTCGTGTTTTGGTTTACTTTTATCGGTTTAACAAACTATGTGAGGGGTATAAGGACTGTCTCTTATACAC